>OY992537.1:154525726-154950042 GCA_963921195.1 Pegoplata infirma | reverse complement strand
TTGTATATATTAAATCACCGTCGGTAACTATTAATATATGTGTTGCTGTTATTTTACAATAACAACAGTGCCTAACCAAACAATAGTGTTGGTAGGATAAGTCGTACTAAACTTTGTGTTAAATGTTGTTTTTTTATTTTTAGTACCAAAAGGTACATAAAAATAAAATGTATTTATTCGGCCTTTATATATGTATATATATTCGATTAGAGTTTTATTCTAGTTCGAGGCCCAAAAATATTTCTATTTATGATATTGTCATAATAGAGTATTTTTAATTTATTGCTTTAAAAAAGTTACTATCTCATAGTATGTCTGTACTGATCAGTTTCATCCCCACTAAAGGAATCTTCAGCAGACTTTAGAGAATCATCGTTGGTCAATCAAACATCAAACCAGACATAATATTTGATATATTTCCCAAGTTATATGAGAAGTACTATTATGAAGGTCCGAAATCTGTTTTCCAACAAAAATAA
This sequence comes from Pegoplata infirma, assembly GCA_963921195.1. Taxonomy (NCBI): domain Eukaryota; kingdom Metazoa; phylum Arthropoda; class Insecta; order Diptera; family Anthomyiidae; genus Pegoplata; species Pegoplata infirma. The sequence continues at coordinate 154,949,563 of OY992537.1, read as the reverse complement.
CTCTTTTAAAGCAAAAATTGTATATATTAAATCACCGTCGGTAACTATTAATATATGTGTTGCTGTTATTTTACAATAACAACAGTGCCTAACCAATCAATAGTGTTGGTAGGATAAGTCGTACTAAACTTTGTGTTAAATGTTGTTTTTTTTATTTTTAGTACCAAAAGGTACATAAAAATAAAATGTATTTATTCGGCCTTTATATATGTATATATATTCGATTAGAGTTTTATTCTAGTTCGAGGCCCAAAAATATTTCTATTTATGATATTGTCATAATAGAGTATTTTTAATTTATTGCTTTAAAAAAGTTACTATCTCATAGTATGTCTGTACTGATCAGTTTCATCCCCACTAAAGGAATCTTCAGCAGACTTTAGAGAATCATCGTTGGTCAATCAAACATCAAACCAGACATAATATTTGATAAATTTACCAAGTTATATGAGAAGTACTATTATGAAGGTCCGAAATCTGTTTTCCAACAAAAATAACTCTTTTAAAGCAAAAATTGTATATATTAAATCACCGTCGGTAACTATTAATATATGTGTTGCTGTTATTTTACAATAACAACAGTGCCTAACCAAACAATTGTGTTGGTAGGATAAGTCGTACTAAACTTTGTGTTAAATGTTGTTTTTTTATTTTTAGTACCAAAAGGTACATAAAAATAAAATGTATTTATTCGGCCTTTATATATGTATATATATTCGATTAGAGTTTTATTCTAGTTCGAGGCCCAAAAATATTTCTATTTATGATATTGTCATAATAGAGTATTTTTAATTTATTGCTTTAAAAAAGACCTTCATAATAGTACTTCTCATATAACTTGGGAAATATATCAAATATTATGTCTGGTTTGATGTTTGATTGACCAACGATGATTCTCTAAAGTCTGCTGAAGATTCCTTTAGTGGGGATGAAACTGATCAGTACAGACATACTATGAGATAGTAACTTTTTTAAAGCAATAAATTAAAAATACTCTATTATGACAATATCATAAATAGAAATATTTTTGGGCCTCGAACTAGAATAAAACTCTAATCGAATATATGTTGACAAAAATATTATTTTTTAACCGTTTCCTGCGTTTTTATTGTCCCCTGTAAAATTTTACAAATGGTCTATTCGTCTTTATTCGCATGAACTATTCAATTATAGTTTTTGTTAAGATAACTTTTGCAAATGAAAATTTTTTTGGACAAATTTTGGGTCAGTTCATTGTTTAAGGTTCCGACAATATATTCTAAAAAATGAAGCCTCAAATCATCTCCTAAAGTGATGCTGCCATATACAAAAAAACGGTTTTTCGCGATTTTCATCATGATGGTCCATATAACATAGATGTTTTTTGTCCACTATTCGTAGTGTCATGGACGCCTTTATGATCCACAAAATGCAAGTTTTTTATCAGAGACCAATTTAGCGGTTAATTTCGCGAAAACTTAAAAAAATGAAGAAATCCGCGAGTTTAAGGGCTTAAGATGAAAAGCTTTAAACCAAATTTATATTAGAAATATTGCTACAAGTTATATCTTTGTTTTCCATGCCATAAAATTTAAAAATCATTAGCTTTGGAATTTTTTTTTGTTAAAAAAGCAGCTGAAAATCAGCCAATCTTTAATGACATTTTACAAGAAAACTGTACCATACATCGAAAAACGGAGTACGCCATTCGATTCAGCATGTCCGAGATATATTTAAATGATGGCCGTACCTCTTGTTTTCTAAAATAGTGGTTAGTTTTGTCACGCAGTGTAATGTACATAATTAAATATAAGTCAATCATGATTTAATGTTTAGAAATAATAAATATGAAATACATTTTTTTCAATAATCATGCATTACGTAACAAATTATTAGTAAAGCATTATTTTTCACTTTAAAATAATACGTTGTTGCACAAATGTTTGGTAAGACATCCTAAAATAATGCTACAAATAAGGTATATACATTACCTGGTAATGTTTTATATAATCACCACCCATTACCAAGTTTTGCTGGGATTCTATCAAAATTAATTTTGAGAAAAAAAATTAAAAAGCAAAAAATAGCGTAAAAAAATTTTTTTTAGCGGGAAAAAATTTAAATTTTCGAGCTGTTCTTACATTTTCGTTCATGACTTTTGAACCGATAAGCCGATATTGGTAAAGCACGTTTGTCACGATAAAACTGAGTCGTAAGATTTTAGTAAACCAAAATAAAATGAAATTTGGTTCGACTGTCAAAAAATCAAACAAAAAAAAAAAAATGGTGAAAATGATTATTTGTTGCGTATTTTTAAAATACATTAAAATAAGTTATATATTTATCTTTCAAGATCCTACATTTCAAATTTCAAGTTTCTAGAACCATTATTTCAAGATATATAAAAAGTACCAAAAGTACACTTTTTTATCCCTTTACGCCCCTAAAAAACTGAATTTCCAAAAAGTACTTTTGCAGAATCCTACTTTTAAAATTTCAAGTTATCAGACCATTTTTTTAGAAAATATAAAAAGTACCGATGGAAATTTCCAAAACTACCTTTTCCAGAATATTTTTTCCAAGAGGTGAGCCTGTTAAGTTTCTACACTCAAAATAAATTCTCTGTCCAATCAGCAGAAAAATCTGCTGAAAATACACCCATTTTGAGCCATATGAGAAATCTGCTGATTTTAGCAGACACGGTTTGCTAAATATCTGTCATAAGAGGTGAATAAATATAACAATAAAAAAAAAAAAAAAACATACGGCGCCAGCCAGCATCGAACTCGTCACCTTCCGATTTGAAAGTACACTTCTTAACCACTACGCTACGGAAGCTTATACTTTTATCTGGCGTTTTAGTTATTAAACATGTGTGACATTTTACTATGTTTATACTGATTTTGTTTGCTGAATTTCATTATTTTGTTAAGAAATTTTTTTATAAAAAAAAAAAAGCAGAACAGATTGTCAGCAGATTGCTCTGCTGAAATCAGCAGATTGATCTGCTGAAATCAGCAGAAATATCTGCTGATTTTAGCAGAAAAATCTGCTGATTTTAGCAGAAAAAATCTGCTGATTTCAGCAGAATAATCTGCTGATTTCAGCAGAACAATCTGCTGATTTCAGCAGAACAATCTGCTGATTTCAGCAGAGCAATCTGCTGACAATCTGTTCTGCTTTTTTTTTGATATAAAAAAATTTCTTGAAAAAATAATGAAATTCAGCAAACAAAATCAGTATAAACATAGTAAAATGTCTGTTATTTTCTTAAACTAAATGACAGAGATTTTACTAAAAATATCCTTCTCAGCAGAACAATCTGCTAAAAGATTGCTAATTCAAATTGAAAGTCGTTTTACAGATTTTTTGACAGAGTTTTTCTTTTGAGTGTATACGAACATTATTTTAGGAAATATAAAACAATATCAAAAGTACAATTTTTACAATTTTAACGCCCTTTAGAAACGTAATTTTCAAAAAGTACTTTTTCCAGAATATTTTTTTCGCCTAAGAATTCTCCATACCAATTTTAAGTTTTTGGGACCATTAGTTGAGGATATATAAAATGTACCAAAAGTACACAATGGACCTCAGAGTCTACGTGTGTTGACGTAAAACGTCAGCAGCCACTTACAACCTAAGCTTCTATCCCTTTTTACCCTTATGAAACGGAATTTCCAAAAAGTATTTTTATATTTATATTTAATCCTATATTTCCAAATCTAGAATCAATATATCAGAAAATAAAAAAAGTACCAAAAGTAAACCTTTTTACCCCTTTTACTACCCTTAGACATTTCAAATTTTTAGTGTCTATGATCGTTATTTCAGTATAAATATATAAAAAGTACACATTTTTACCCCCCTAAAAAAAAGAATTTCCAAAAAGTACTTTTTCGAGAATGTTTTTTTTCAGCGACATTCCAAATTTCAAGTTTCTATTACCATTATTTCAGGATATAAAAAAAAATACTTCAGTTGACATCCAGCGGTCAAAGTTTGAAAAAATTATGCTTTTTGACCAAAATTCATTGATGATTTTTTTAAATAAATCCACCCCAAAAATAAGGAAAATTTGATTACCCCGAGTAAAAATTTTTATCTGATACAATATATAATGATATGTAACACAATATATATTTATACGCAATTTGATCCGAATAATGGTGGATGTTTTTGCATTAAAGAAGATCAACTTCTATAAAATATGGTTTGATTTCATCCGAGTTTTGACCAGACATTTCCATATATTAGTGGATCTAATTAGATGTAATTGCATAAAAACATGTAAAATCCTGGTGTTTTTTGGTTTGGGTTGAGTTACACCACAGGTCAACGATACATTCACCAAACATATAATTTTCTTAAACAAAAAAATGTTCGGGTACGCTTCGAACCAGATAGGTGATATACATAACCCTAACAAGGAAATGTTTAGGAACATTTTAAAAAGTTTCTTATACTTTGCCTTAAAAACTTAGAAAATTGTTGGTTAAATGGAAACATTTAGTGTTATATATGGAACAGAATAGGATACATATAATTTTATATTAAATTATACAGAAAAACAAATTTTGTATTGACCCTCATATAATTTTATATAATTATATCAACCTTACACCTTTTAATCCGAATCATGATTCAATTATTTATAACTACATATGACTGCATTTAAAAAATTTTGAAAATATCTCACGCGATGTATAATCATATATGATTTATTATGTTTGCATCAAGTTATATATTGTTATATATGTTTATTTTTACTCGGGACTCTAAAAAAAATATTTGAAAAATTCGAAAATCGCGGTTTTGGTTCACAGGTGCTTATTTTTAATAAAAAATATGTTTTTTTACCATATTCCTTTCAAAAGTTTGTAAATGGTTATTAAATTATGTAAAAAATATTTAAAAAAAAGGCGATTTGTGAACCAAAGTCGCGTTTTTTGAGATTTAAAAATATTTTTCTGAGATCTCTAAAATTTTTAGCCATATTATGTTAAAAGTCTAACAAGAATTATCAGCAAAAATAAGCATCAGTGGACAAAAATCGGTGTTTTGGAATTTTTTTATATAATATTTTTTCCATAAAGTACTCAAAATTTTCTAATTTTCTGGATTTTCGAACATTAACACACGCATAAAAATTAAGATTTTTCGCTAAAATAAAATATTATTTAAAAATGTTGCCAAATTTATGTTCAGCATGCAAAAATTAGTAAGAAAACATCCCAGTCAGAAAAATACACTCGAAAAAGCGTTGTGGATGGTTGTACGTGCGTTCTGTATACCAACTTCAAAGCGCCTTCAAATGATCCGAATGATAACATCGATCTACGCTAGGTTTAAAGCGTTTTAAAAGCGATGTAAAAAAGTGCTTTGAGCCCGTTTTTTTAAAGTCATCAAAGCGCTTTAAAAACCCAAAGTAAAGAATTTCTGTTTTAGTTCGGTTATAATAATTTGCTTGATACAAAAAGTAATCTGAAAAGAAAAAAATTGTTGGTACTCCTAAAAACTTAGAAAATTTTCAAAAAAAATTCTCAAAGCTTAGAAAATTTTCAAAAAATTTCTCACAACTTAGAAAATAAAAAAAAAAAAAACATTTCTAAAAAAAAAAATTATGATTTTTTTTATAAAAAAACAAAAAAAAAATGCTATTCAAAAATAGTTTCGGAACTTAGAAATTTTTTTCAAAAAAAAAAACAAGTAGAAAAGTAAAATTGGACTTGGCCGAATCTATGAATACCCTCCACAATGCCCTTTTTAAGTGATAGTAAATTTTCTAACGTGAAAAAATAACATTTTTGTTTAGAAATATTTTATTTTGTGTAAAAAAACTTTTTTTAAGTAATTTTTGAAAAAACAAAAATAATTTACTAATATTTTTTTTGGGTGTAAATTTTTTTTTTTTTTGAGTGTAAAATTTTTTTTGAGTGAATTTTTTTGTTTTAGTGTAAAAATATTTTTGAGTGACAAAAAAATCTTGTAAAATATTTTTGTGACTTACAAATGTTTTTAAAACATGTTTAATGGGTTTTCAACACGTGACTTTAAGGTTAAACTAATCTGAAATTTACAGTTTTGCTAATAACTTTTGAACCACTGTACCGATTTGGCTGAAATTTAAAACGAACTGGACCAGAGGAACGGTAAATATATATGCCACACTTCAGCACCCTCAGAATTTCCGTTCGAAAGTTACCGTGTGTTTTATCTCGTAAATTCCAGAAAAACCCTTGCCGAAATTCACTCATTTGCTTATAACTTTTGAACCACTGAACCGATTTCGCTGGATTGCAATACCAACCTGACCAGGTAAATGCCCAACATATATGCCAAACTTCAGGAGCCTTCGTAAAGTCTTTCAAAAGTTAGCGTGTTTTCAACAGACAGACAGACAAACGCACAGACGGACGGACGGACATCGCTAGATCGTCTTTATTGGGTCCTAGACCAATATTTCGAGGTGTTACAAACGGAATTACAAACTTATAAAGGGTGTCCAAAATTGAGGTATCATTTTAATTTTAATGAAAAAATTAGTTTTTTTTTCAGATATTAAACATATTTTTATTTCAGTTTACTACAAATAGGTTCCGGTTAAAAATAAAAAATGATGTGGGTCAAGTGACCGTCCTTACTGGCTCGGCAGGCTCCCAATATTTAATATAAACCATTGTCAATGGTTGATATCTGCTTGATAATGTTGATTTGAAGGTATTGAACTGTTGTGGGATTATTGCTGCACTCTTTCAATTTCAAAAAAACCCCACAAAGAAAAATTAAATTTGTCAAATCGCACGATCTTGTTGGCCAATTTACTCCTCCTTTGCGAGAAATAATGCGATTTTCGAACTCGTCTGTCAAAACATCCATTGATTCTCGTGCAGTGTGACAAGTGACATTATTCTGTTGAAACAACATATTCTCTACATCTAAATCATCAACTTTCCGCCACAAAAACCTTCGAATCATCTCCCTGTAGCGATTTCCATTGACCGTAATCACATTTCCATTTTCGTTTTCAAAAAATATGATCTGATGATTCATCCGGACCACAAACTACACCAATCCGTAACATTTGTGGAGGTAATGGTTGCTCTAAGATAACTCTTAGATTCACGCAGAAAAAAAACATGGTTGCGGTGATCATGATTTAAGAGCGTCATATTATGATTGGAAATATGATTGCAGCAATAATGTTAATATGATTGAAGGCAACAAGGAATGTTAATCATTATATGATTGCGACAATAATGGCTTAAATGTTATATAATTATCATAATATGATTCCAGTTTATTATACATATAATTTTTTTTTTAATTGAGAAAATATATTATGCTTTAATACCACACGTTTATAGAAATTCTTCATTACTTTTTTTTTAAAGTTCACACCAATAATTTATTTTTGTTTTTAAATGTTGTTTTTATAAATATGAAACCATTTTTATTAATTTTGGTTCAATTTAGTGGCAACCTGCGTCTTACATCAATGATGTGCAATAAACTTATGGCATTTTTCTAAAAAATTTCATCAAATAAAACATTTTTGTCAGCTAACATTGAATGATTGTATAAACCATTAAGTTATTGACAAAATCATAACATATTTTCTGCAATCATAACGTATTTGTTACAAAATTAAAATTATTTTCAGCAATTATAACACATTCAGTAAACAATAAATGCACAAAAAACACTTTAATATTTTCGATTTGAAGTTTTTATTTAAAATGGAAAGTTATTTTTAAACTGCACAATAAATAAATTATATAAAGTAGCTTTTTGTATTTCATTTCCTTCTGCGTTGATCCAATTTTTTAACTCGTATTGCCTTAAATTTTTCAAAGAACTAATTGTAAGTGGCGTCTTTGCGACTAACTGCTTGCTGGCAAAACACTAAACTGATGAATAAACCTGACAATGTTTGCAAAAATCAATTGATTATCTAATGATTGTTATAATCATGTTATGTTCAAATTTTTGGTGTGTCGAGAATATAATTAACTATAACATTGTTACAACAACCATATTGTACTTTTGGATATTGCAATTATTTTATCATGATTGAAGCGACCATTAAATGTCTAAAACAACCATATAAATGATTAAATACAGTTTTAAAAACAATAACTTGATTGCTGCAATCATAACTGGGTTTAGAGATCATAGTATAGTTGCTGCGATCATGTCGCAACCATATTTTTTCTCTGCGTGTTCTCTTCACCCCAAATTTGACAATTCTGCTAGTTGACGTAGTCATTGAGCTGGAAATGGGCTTCGTCGGTAAAAATTATTTTGTTAAAAAATTCTCATTTTCTTCTTTCTATATAAAAAAAAAAAAATTAATAGAAACACGTTGTTCCTTCGTGTATTGTTTCATATTAACTAACCGGAATGTATTTAGAATCTGAAAACTAAAATTCAGAATAAAACGGCGACACGAAATAACTCCCACATGAAATAACTCCCACCTTAAAAATGAAAAAAGTCCCAAAAAAACTCCATACAAAGTTGGGAGTTATTTCAGATGAAGTAACTCCCAATTTAGTGGGACTTTTATCATTTTTGTTGGGAGTTATTTCATAATTTTCGGTGGGAGTTCCTTCACATGAAAGAACTCCCACTACAATAGCAATGAAATAACTCCCACTATTATTTCATTGTTGGTGTATGTATCTGGAACATTTTGACTTATAGAATATTATTATTAATAAAATAAAATTCTTTGTGATTTTGGTACTAAATTTTTGGACGCAGTGCTTTCAAACAAATTTGTATGTTTCAAAAATTTTTCTACCAAAACTAGCAAGAATTTTTGAGTTAAGAGCGTACTGCAGCCGAAAATATTTTCGTTAGAATACAAAATTGTTAAAAAAACGGCGCACGTGAAAATATCCAACGCGTTGTGTTTTTCGATAACATAGAAAGTTTTTCGATAACATACAAGATTGTTGGAAAAAGAACCACAGTTGAAAATTTAAAAGATTTAAGTAGCACTTGTTGTTAAAAGCGCCGCAGGCAAAAATTTAAAAGATTTAAGTAGCACTTGTTGTTAAAAGCGCCGCAGGGAAAAATTTGGTACCAAAAATCGCCGCGATTTTTGGTACCAAATTTTTGTTTGCGGCGCTTTTTACAACAAGTGCTAATTAAATCTTTTAAATTTTCGGTAACAAACAAATTTGTCGCGCCGCAGGCGAAAATTTGGTACCAAAAATCGCCGCGATTTTTGGTACCAATTTTTCGCCTGCGGTGCTTTTTGCGACAAATTTGTATGTTACCAAAAATTTAAAAGATTTAATTAGCACTTGTTGTATAAAGTGCCGCAGCCGAAAATTTGGTACCAAAAATCGCCGCGATTTTTGGTACCAAATTTTCGCCTGCGGCGCGACAAATTTGTTTGTTACCGAAAATTTAAAAGATTTAATTAGCACTTGTTGTAAAAAGCGCCGCAAACAAAAATTTGGTACCAAAAATCGCGGCGATTTTTGGTACCAAATTTTTTCCTGCGGCGCTTTTAACAACAAGTGCTACTTAAATCTTTTAAATTTTTGCCTGCGGCGCTTTTAACAACAAGTGCTACTTAAATCTTTTAAATTTTCAACTGTGGTTCTTTTTCCAACAATCTTGTATGTTATCGAAAAACTTTCTATGTTATCGAAAAACACAACGCGTTGGATATTTTCACGTGCGCCGTTTTTTTAACAATTTTGTATTCTAACGAAAATATTTTCGGCTGCAGTACGCTCTTAACTCAAAAATTCTTGCTAGTTTTGGTAGAAAAATTTTTGAAACATACAAATTTGTTTGAAAGCACTGCGTCCAAAAATTTAGTACCAAAATCACAAAGAATTTTATTTTATTAATAATAATATTCTATAAGTCAAAATGTTCCAGATACATACACCAACAATGAAATAATAGTGGGAGTTATTTCATTGCTATTGTAGTGGGAGTTCTTTCATGTGAAGGAACTCCCACCGAAAATTATGAAATAACTCCCAACAAAAATGATAAAAGTCCCACTAAATTGGGAGTTACTTCATCTGAAATAACTCCCAACTTTGTATGGAGTTTTTTTGGGACTTTTTTCATTTTTAAGGTGGGAGTTATTTCATGTGGGAGTTATTTCGTGTCGCCTTATTCGGCGACACGAAATAACTCCCACATGAAATAACTCCCACGAAATAACTCCCAATGAAATAAATCCCACCAAAAATGAAATATGTCCCAATGGAGAAAAAAATGAAATAAGTCCCAACTGCAATGAAATAACTTCCACCTACAAAATGAAATAAGTGCCAATGAAATAACTCCCATTAATAATGAAAGAAGTCCCAATAATGCCGATCTTACTTTCGGTACAATACAAACATGTTATGATAACTGCCGAATGCGAAAGTTGACGGCTGATTTTTTTCAGAGTTTTTTAATAACATGCAAAAATACACTGATTGTGAGTGTTCTGTTTGACTTGATTCGGTAACCTATAAACATCGCGGCGATGTGCGATTTGCGGCGATTTGCAGCGATTTTTTTTTTTTGTATGTTACCAAAAATTTAAAAGATTTAATTAGCACTTGTTGTATAAAGTGCCGCAGCCAAAAATTTGGTACCAAAAATCGCGGCGATTTTTGGTACCAAATTTTCGGCTGCGGCACTTTATACAACAAGTGCTAATTAAATCTTTTAAATTTTTGGTAACATACAAATTTGTCGCAAAAAGCACCGCAGGCGAAAAATTGGTACCAAATTTTCGGCTGCGGCACTTTATACAACAAGTGCTAATTAAATATTTTAAATTTTTGGTAACATACAAATTTGTCGCAAAAAGCACCGCAGGCGAAAAATTGGTACTGAAAATCGCCGCAAATCGCACATCGCCGCGATGTTTATAGGTTACCGAATCAAGTCAAACAGAACACTCACAATCAGTGTATTTTTGCATGTTATTAAAAAACTCTGAAAAAAATCAGCCGTCAACTTTCGCATTCGGCAGTTATCATAACATGTTTGTATTGTACCGAAAGTAAGATCGGCATTATTGGGACTTCTTTCATTATTAATGGGAGTTATTTCATTGGCACTTATTTCATTTTGTAGGTGGAAGTTATTTCATTGCAGTTGGGACTTATTTCATTTTTTTCTCCATTGGGACATATTTCATTTTTGGTGGGATTTATTTCATTGGGAGTTATTTCGTGGGAGTTATTTCATGTGGGAGTTATTTCGTGTCGCCGAATAAAACTACAAGTAGAAAAAAATGGCAACAAAATTAAAATGATACCTCAATTTTGGACACCCTTTATATACCCTCTATCACTAGAGTGGAGGGTATAAAAATGTAAAGAACTCTTGAAACGCTTTTTGAATACGGTCGCAAAGCGTTCGAAAAAAACGTTTTAAGATTACTTTTTTATACCCTCCACTCTAGTGATAGAGGGTATATATAAGTTTGTCATTCCGTTTGTAACACATCGAAATATTGGTCTAGGACCCCATAAAGTGTATATATTCATGATCCTCGATCGATTTTAAGTCGATCTAGCGATGTCCGTCCGTCCGTCCGTCCGTCTGTCTGTCTGTCCGTAGAAAACACGCTAACTTTTGAAAGACTACACAGAGGCTACTGAAGTTTGGCATATATGTTGGTCATTTACCTGGTCAGGTTGGTATTGCAATCCAGCCAAATCCGTCCAGTGGTTCAAAAGTTATGAGCAAAAGAGTAAATTTCGGCAAGGGGTTTTCGCAAATTTACGAGATAAAAAACACGATGACTTTCGAAAAACAACAATGAGACTGCTGAAACGTGGCATGCATCTTTGCCGTTCCTCAGGTCTGTTTGGTATTGAATTTCAGCTCAATCGGTCAAGTGGTTCAAAAGTTATAAGCAAAACCCCGAATTTCAGATTTTGTTCATCTTAAATGCCACGTGGTAAACAAGTTTTATAAGCATTGGTGGTAACTAAGCAATGCTTTTCAAACTTGTTTAGGTTTAAAGCAATGCTTTTTAAACTTGTTTAGTTTTAAAAAAAAATTTTACACTCGAAAAAAATTTTACACTCAAAAAAAATTCTACACTAAAAAAAAAATTAGTAATTTTTCTTTTTTTTCAAAAATTGTTATTTTTTTACAAAAATGGCAATATTATGTGTACATACGTACGTGCATTCACTCAGAAATATTTTTACAGTAAAAAAACATTACACTCGAAAAAAGTTTTACACTCAAAAAAAAATTAGTAATTTTTCTTTTAAATGGCAAAAAAAGAGTTTTTTACTCAAAATTAAATATTTCTAATCAAAATAGTTAATTTTTTCTCGTTAAAATGTACTATCCTTCAAAAAAGGCATTGTGGAGGGTATTCATAGATTCGGCAAAGTCGAATTTAACTTTTCTACTTGTTTTGTTATATTGCTTTCAGAACACTTTTCAAAAACGCTCGCAAAGCGTTAGAAAATAGCGTTTTGAGAATGCTTTTTTTTGTTTCAGTGCTTTCAGAACGCTTTTTTTTTTAACCGTCGTCAATTTCTGCTTGGGATGTATTGCGAAATGAAATTATTCCAAAAAAAATATTTGTAAGATAGAGAAAACCAAAAATGCAAATAAAACAGCAAACAAAATATTTTTGGCCTGAAATTTACACCATTGATAAGGGCTGTTTTACCAAGGAGTATCAATACTAAAGAGATCTGAACTCGCTCTTCTTCTGTTAAAGCCGCTCTTAAATTCCCTTTGCTAAGTCCGCAATCGAACTGGACGTTTGATCAAACCAAAAAAAAATCCCTTAAGTTCGATATAAACAAAAAAAAAGTGTTGTAGTTTGGTGATTTTCAGACTAAAGCTAGCGTTTTTTTTTTTCATCTAGCTGTAAAAAAAGTTTTTTTTGTGGATTATCGGGAAATCCAATGACTTTTTATTTGCTGACAATTTGTTTTAAACACTTTTAAAGGTATTTCCTAAATAATATTAACATAAAAATTATAAATTGATACATTTTTTTTAAATTTATTAAGCGCTTTTTCGATATGAAAAGTTAGCATTATTTGTCAAACCAACAATGTTAATTTAACATTATCGTATTTTCCTCGTCTAACAGTTTTCGTACCTTCTGTTAAAAAGTTCCAAAATATTAAGAGCGGGAGACAAAGAGCTTGGTTTTACTGATTATCAAAAAGTAATTTTCGTTAAAATGAAAGAAGCACAGGTTCGAATCTCATGGCAGGCTAGTCTGTGAATACAAAAAACATATCGTCGAACTATATTCAATAAATGCCAACTCAAAAAGCTTACTTTTCAGGAGAGCTAAAAAACTAGTTATTTCGCATATTATTGCAAAATTAAACAATGTATCTTCCACAAGATGGTTTAAATATTGTAAATAATTTTTACATACCCGAGTAAAAAATTTTATATGATGCAATAATACACAATATATATTTATACGCAATTTAATCCGAATAATAGTGGATGTTTTTGCATTAAAAAAGATCAACTTGTATAAAATATGATTCGATTTCATCCGAGTTTTGACCAGACATTGCCATATTTCATTGGATCCAATTAGATCTAATTGCATAAAAACATAAAAAATCTTGGTGTGTTTTGGTTTGGGTGAGTTACACCACAGGTCAACGATACATTCACCAAACATATAATTTTCTAAAACAAAAAAATGTTTGGGTACGCTTCGAACCAGATAGGTGATATACATAACCCTAACAAGGAAATGTTTAGGAACATTTTAAAAGTTTCTTATACTTTGCTTAAAAAACTTAGAACATTTTTGGTTAATTGGAAACATTTAATTGGAAACATTTATATATGGAACAGAATAAGCTATATATAATTTTATATTAAATTATACAGAAAAACTAATTTTGTATTGGCCCTAATATTATTTCATATATTTATATCAACCGTATACCTTTTAATCCGAATCATGATTAAATTATATATAACTACATATGACTGCATTTAAAAAAATTAGAAAATACCTCACGGGATGTATAATCATATATGATTTATTATGTTTGTATCAAGTTATATATTGTTATATATGTTTATTTTTACTCGGGTATGCAAAAAATTTCATATTTTGCACTTATTTGCATATTTTTCAGAGATGGCATTTATTACTAAATCAAAAAACAAATATTTTTTTAGAGTTGGCATATTTTGTCGGAAAATAAAAATATTTTTTTTTTTTTTTTGAAAAATTTTTAATAATTTTTTTTTTTGGATTTTGTTATCTTTAGTACGGTAATTGCAAAAACTAAAAAAAAATAAAAATCTTTGCATATTTTTAAAAGTTACAAGCTCCGAAAGCCTTTTAATCTCGGGGTGGTCAACTTTGGCACTCTGTAACTTACGCTTTATTGTAGAAGGCTCACTCCAAACTAGCTATTTTGAAAGCTTATATCATTGACTGTATTTGCCCCACTCATAATATGTAAATCTGATGAATAGTTTGAAAGTTAAATGTATATAACCAATTTTTTTTTTCAACTACTATTTACCGAAATATTTCAAAGTGGCAATATCTCGAAAACTAGCCATTAGATAAAAAAAATTTTGAAAATTTTTTGGAAATTTACAATGGGAGTTGGCAATTATTTTCACCAAAAAAAATATCTACTTTGAGATAGCAGAATAACAAAAATTGATGTAAAACGACATCAAATTATTTTTTTGCTCTGAAATTTTTATCACAGATGAGTATTGCATAGAGGAGCTTTTTGCCATCGGAAACTCATTTTGTTCAAATTTGAGTTGGCATATTTTGAATATAGGTTCACGATATAGAGAATTTTTCTAGCAAATATTAAATGTAATTTCCAACTGAAGACGTAGAAGTGGCTACAGAAACCACACTCAAAAAAAAAAAAACTGTAAAGTTAGCAAAAAAAGCTTGTAAACCTACAAGAAAATTTGCTGATTTTGAACTCACAACTTTTTTGGTAAAGTTAGCAAAAACGTTTTGCTAAAAATTAGTTAACTGAAATTTTTTTTATTTCAACTTAGTTCATACACATTTGAACTGATAGGTACAGACCCCGATGGGCCTAGACCTACTTGGGTTCCTTTAAAATCGTCATAGTTTTTGATCCAAAATTAGTGTCCGTTTCGCTCTACCTTGCTTAGTTTTTGAGATACGTGATTTTAGGGGACCACCGGGGTTTTGAGAATTACAAAACTCGATAACTTCAAAAATATTACTCGGAGAGCTTTTGATTATTTTGCGGTCTTGTTCTACGTGTTGAGAGCTACAAAAATGCTTTTGGACTTTTTGTTGTGTCGGCAATATTTACCGAGATATGAGCATTTTAAAATTTTCGGGAATGATAACTTTTTTGGATCCAAAGTTAGGGCCCATTAGGGTCCACACATGTGAAGAGGACCGGCGATACTATGGAGATTCTAAGAACCAAAAATGGCCTCCATTTTGCTCTATCTAGCTTAGTTTCCGAGATAGCGCCATTTTAAGTTTTCTGAAAATAAAAAAAAATTTACCATTTATTTTTGCTAATATTAGCAAAAAATCTTGTAAAAATGTTGTCAACTCAATTTCAAATTTAGCAAAAGAAATTAGTTCAAAGTTTGTTTAAAATTGCTAATGTGCTTAATGAAGTTTACAAGAATTTTTTGCTAACATGCTAATCTCAACTAAAAATTTGCTAAAAGTTAGCTAACTAGCGTTAGCAAAAAAAATTAGTAAATCTACTAACGTATTTTTTTGAGTGCATGGTCTAGGGTAAATCCATATTTTATTTAATCTTTAGATGACACATTTTCTTCTTTAATCCGAAATCGCCTGATACTTTTCACAGGGAATTATTAGGCACCAAGAATACGAGGAATCCTTGTGGAGCACAAGATTTTAATAAAAGTGTCATTTTGGTCCACTATAATATAGATTTTTATAAATATGAGGCATTCCACACCAAAAGTTCAGCAAAAAAGTGATGTCGTGTCAATGTGAAATCAATTGCAGAGTAAATAACACAAATAAAATTTGAGTTTTTTCAAAAAATGGGCTTTGTAGGTATGGTCAAATATTGAAAATATCGAAATTTTTTGCCTTACAATTAGTACCTACCTTTATTGCAATATTTATGCAATTTAAATGAAACACAGTGAAGTCTTTAAAATAAAAGTTTATTTTTTATAGATTTTTGCATGGGCTATCTATTAAAAAAACTGTATAATTTTCAGAAGAAGTTCTGAATTTTTCAAAGTTAAACTTTATTTATCAAAAAGCGAAACACAATTTTTTTTTACATGTTCAAAAAATAGTTAGGGCGTATAAATTTTCAGAGATGTTTTTTGCCTTGTTTTCTTAGATTTACAATAGGGCAAATCCAGCTCAAACCACACAGCATTCGGATTTGTCACCTTCGATTTAAATAAAATTTGTCAAATATATTGCAAATGGATAGTGTTCCTAAAACCATTACCTTTCTGGCTCCTAAACCTTTCGGTTTTCGAAATATGGCGGCTTAAAAATTGACAAAAACGTCAAATTTTCAATAAGGTGCACATACAAAGTCACCCATAACTTAAAAACTATAAAACCCACAATTACCAAATAGGTACCATTTGAAAGCTGAAAGGATTACCTTAAAAGTGGCATGCACAATTTTTTCTTGTAATGAAAGGTCAAAGGTCATATTTCAAGGTCTAATGTTCAAAGGCCTATATCTCAAAATCCGATATTTTTAAAATTCTCAAAAAAATATATAAATGAGTAACAAAGCCATAGATGGCTTTATTTCACACCCCCCCCCCCCCCCCCTTTTCGTAGACATAATGAGAATTATGTACTCAATATACAGTCGAACCCGGTTATAACGCACTCCGAGGGACCAGTAAAAAAAGTTCGTTATAAGCGAAGTTCGCTATAAGCGGGGTATATTTTTATCAACCTAGTTTTATTTCCAAAAAAATTATCCAATTTTGTTTTATTTGATGTTTTTTTCGTCAATAAATTACTTATTGAGAAGAAAACATTAAAAATATAAATAAGTTTCATGAAAATTATAATATAAACCAAAAAATTTCAACCTTTTGATAGTTTGATAAACATGATTGCCACACATTAAAAAATATTTATGGGAGTTCGTTATAAAAAGGTAAATATACATGAAATTATGTTCGTGGGACCATAACAAGCAGTTCGTTTTAACCGAGGATTCGTTATAACCGAGTTCGTTATAAAAGAAATATTTTGTGTGAAAATTGTATTTTGAAGTAGTATTTTGTGTAACCGAGTTTGACTGTACAACGTAATACAGCTCTAAATTTAAATGAAATGTCCGACCATACCATACCATCTCCATTTTAAAACTAACAAAACATCATACAAAGATCAATATTACTGAACATTTGCATATACATGCAGTTGTTCTACGCTAGTAAGAAGGTTACTGCTTTTGTTGTGTTCCCCCTAATACGTAATATGAATAGAGGATGAAGCATGGTGTTCTATAAATTCTATTGAGAAAGATTACTGCAGCTCGATATTGCATATATACGAATATAAGACTTTAGGATTCCGACAAGATCGAAACACGTGTCGAGTAAGTCTTGCAAAATGACCACATCAATCAATTTAAAACAAACAACTTTGTAAATGGGTTCTTGAAAATTGTTACTTGGACAATATCATCGTAAAGATTAATAAAGATATGCGACCTCGAGCTGGAGTAAGTTTTCTCAAAAGCTTTCTGCTAACTTGAAAACTATTTAATATCGTCAAATTTCTTTCATGATTCAAATTCTTTGACAATTATTTTAACACTAGTCTTTAAATTTGTTCATGAAAACATTCAATTTATTAAAGTTAATTTTGTTTTGTACTAGACAAAACGAAATTTTCAAATTCTTAATTTTTATCTTGATTTAAAACAAATGTTAACGAACCCTATAAACGTCCTTCATTCTCATTTTGTTAAAGATTTTATTTTATTTTTATTTTTGGACAACTTAAAGTCAGTCAGTAAACTGTTACATGCGAGCATAAAATTAAATTAAGTTTTAAATTTTTGATGAAGAAGCAAGTCTCTGGGACAAGCAAATGGAACAAAACATTTTAGAACAAAACAAAAACGGAAGAATAAAAACCAGCGTTTGAAAGGCTACGTTAGCTACCCGTTTTTTTGCTTTTGCTTTTCATATCACTTCAAACAATTTCAATATTATAAGTTATAGCTTTTGTTTACTTTTCTTTTTTGTGTTTGCTTAAACTACAACAACATGAAAAAAATAAAAACTCCAAACAGAGCAGTAGCGGAAAACAAATTTTATTGTTGTAGCCTACAAATATACTACAGTAGTATATTTGTAGGCTACAAATATACTACAGTAGTATATTTGTAGGCTACAGTATTACTACAGTATTACTACAGTAGTATTACTACAGTATTACTACAGTAGTATTACTACAGTATTACTACAGTATCACATTGTAAACAAATGTTGCAATATAAAAACGTGATCATATTAAAAATTTCGTTAAGATGGTGTAAAGTGAATACAACATCGAAAAAAGAAAAATAATAATTTTTATTAAAATTCTTTTAATTTTGGTCAAAAAAATATAGAAAAATTTTGAATTTTGTCGAATTTTTCGATATTTTCGAATATGTACGCGATTTTAATATTATCGGTCTAGACTCTCAGAAGTTATGAGAAAAACCGTGACATTAACATTGGGTTAGAGATGGGCGCTGGTCACGTGATTTGCGTGATTCACGTGAATCACGCGTGAGTGATTTTCATTTAAATCACGTGATTGTGAGTGAGTGTGAGCTGAAAAAAAATCTGAGTGAGTGAGTCATTTGTTTTTTGCGTGAGTTTGAGTGATAAGATTTTTAGATTAGCCCAATTTTTTTATTTTTTGTAGTTTTTTTTTGGTAAGAAAATTTTATTGCGTGAGTAGATTTTGCGTGACTTACGCGTGAGCGTGATTGAATCTGGCGTGAGTAAGATTTTTATTACTCACGTGAATAGTGAGTGAGCGTGAGTAAAAAAAAATTGCGTGAGTGATTCGATTATTTTTCCGTGAGCTTGAGTAAGTGTGAGTCAAAATCCACTCACGCACCCATCTCTACATTGGGTATTTCGAAAATTCACGTGTTGAAAAATACACAAAATACGGTTTAACTAGAGATGGGCGCTTGAGTGATTTTTGACTCACACTCACTCACGCCCACGACAGGAATTTTTGAATCACGCACACTCACTCACGAGCAAATTTTTTCTACTCACACTCACAATCACGTGAGTAAATTTAATACAACTCACACTCACGTGCACTCACTCAAGCTTCACTGACACTCTCGTTGACTCACACTCACGAAACTCTTATTCATACAAAAAAAAATTTAAAAACTAAAATTTGAAAAATCTTTTAAAATTTTCAACAAAATTTAAAGTTCAGCGTAACTTAAAAAATCGACTCACGCACACTCACGCAAAAATCTTACTCACGCACACTCCACTCACACGCGCGTGAGTAAAATTGAATTTAGTCACACTCAAGCGTGGTCACGCGTGAATCACGTTCTAATCTGCTCATGTGCCCATCTCTACTTTTAATGACAAGGGAACACCACAACAATGTTTGCCAAAGTTTTTTTTTTGAGAAGTTGAATTATAATTTTACATTAAAACAATCCAACCCTATTCTTTATACACATTAAAATAAAACAGTTATGTTAAACAAGATAAGTGTGTGTGTGTGTGTGTGTTATAGTTTTATTAAGTTTTCTCTTTGTAGGTTACAAAAACAATATTTGTAGGCTACCAAAAATAATTTGTAGGCTACAGGTAGGCTACCAAAAATAATTTGTAGGCTACAGGTAGGCTACCAAAAATAATTTGTAGGCTACAGGTAGGCTACCAAAAATAATTTGTAGGCTACTTGTAGGCTACACAATTCAAATGTTTTTGTTTTTTTGCTACTTATTCATTTTTAAAAACAATCGTAAGCTCTCGCTACAAAAACAGAAATGTACAAGTATTAGTAGTTATAGCAATTGAATGATTTACATATTGTTTGTTTTTAAAACTACACATATCGTCAATTTTGGTTGTTTTAGCTACTTTCTTCGTAGTAATTTAAACGCTGATAAAAACAGACATTTTACATTGCACTTAATCCAGCAATTTGTTATGCTCTCCTTTTTTCTTGTTTTTCTATCTGTTTGTTTCTTTGCTCTTTTAATTTGTTTTTTTTCTGTCTTTATATGTTCATTCGCATACGCTTCGTATACTCTTAAAACCGCTACACAGTTCCGCCATCTATCAAGGCCGTAAATCAGTTAGTGGGTGCCCCAGTCGAACGAGAAGTTACATTGGAATGCATTGTGGAAGTCTACCCAAAACCGTTAAATGGCTGGTATCGCAATGAGGGTAAGTTGAGAAGACCAAACAAATAACAAACCACCAAGTTCAATGAATTCTTTACCCTTCAACTTATTTTATTTAAGATTATTATTCACATACAAATGAAATTGTTCTTCCATCTCTACCATCTTCTTTAATTTAACTTAAATCGGTATCGTTTGAATTTGTCTCATGTATGGTGTGTGTGTGTGTGAGGAGCGCTCTATGGCAACACTTATTTTTCAATTTTTAACAAAATTTTAAGATTTTACAGAGTGGAACTTAGGTTCATTATACCGTCGGGCAAAAAGAAAATAATTTCGTTAAACACAAACTGGATAATATACGTTTGAAACTAGAGAGTTAGTGTAGCAAAAACTGCATTTACTGTTTTTTTATTTCGTGATCCTATTTCCTTTTAAAAGGACTCTAAAGTTCTAAAGGATTAATTTTTGTAAAATGTTTTTTAAATAGTATTTTCGATAATTTTCGTATTTTAATATTTTGACATATTAGGAAAAAGGAGGTATGTAATGCCCTTTCAAATCTTTGTCCTTAAATATCATTTAAATCTTTTAACAAAATATTTTGATAAATTTTTGAAAGCACATTATTCACATCCTTTTTCCTAATATGGGAAAATAAAAAAAAAATTGAAAAATTAGGAAAGATTCTCCTCTTCATTTGCAAGTGGAAGATTTGAAGTTACTTTAAAAGGAAATAGGATCACGAAATTCAAAACTGTAAATGCAGTTTTACTCCATTTGATCTCTACATTCAGACGTATATCATCCGGTTTATGTTTAACATTGGCTGTCGGACGGTGTTATAAGCCAATGAATTTTTTCATTACCTCAATGTTTTTTTTTTCAACGGGGTTTATGGCTAACTAATTTGGAAACATCGGTTTTAAAATCCAACGAAATTAATTATTATTTATTTATTTATTCCAACAAACTAAAAAAATATCTATCGAAGTATGTTTACTTCTTGTCAAGACAATTGATCTTTGATTTGCTGGAAATTCATAACTTTTGTGTAAAAGCATCCTTTATAAGCTTTGCAGGGGCTGTGTGCACACAGTGAGCCTGAGCGATGTGCTGTGGCTTAGTGGTTAGCACATTGGACTTCTACACAACATGCCTGGTTTCGATTCTCAGCTCAGGCAGAAATAATGGCTATAAACACAGCTTCGAAAATAATTCGTCAGATCAATAACAGATGGCGATGCAACAACTGTACTGAAAATTATTAACACGCGCAATTATAGTGTTGCCATACTAAAGCCCTTCTATTTTTCAAGTCTTTCATCTCTCTTCTATCCCCTTTCCGAAAGAAGCATCACGGTTACATTAGTAAGTGATAGGCAGAATTGTCTGAGTGTTGCTTCTTAAAAAAAAAAAAAACATGATTAAATGCCACTGTTAACAACGAAATCGTATCTGCTCGTATTTGCGAGATATCGCGAAATTAGTATATTTGTATTTATTTAAATTTTGACACTGAAGTTTTTTAAATATTTTTATAAACTGAGCATTCTGTTTTAATTGCATTTATTTTCAGGTCACAAAACAATTAACATCGAAATCATATATTCTCAATTTCGCGAGAAATCGCAAAATTCAAAATAAATAAAAAAATTTGGTGAAAAAATTATATTATTCGTGTAAATTAGCAGTCAAGACATTGATTTGATCAGTTTCGCCACATCGAATCACATAAAATTCAATGCGAGCAGCTACGATTTTGCTGTTAACAGTTTTGTGACATTTAGTTATGTAGAAATCAAATTACATTTGTAGAAACAAACGTAAACATTTAATTTATTACTTGTTATACAAGACCAAACTCTTTTTTTTCATATACTACAAATAATAAACAAAATGTGAACTACAAGCAAGCATGAAAAAAAAAATCAACGAAACAATTTCAAGTTATGAAAAATTTACTAAACTTGTGGAAAAAACTTCCTCAGGAAATTACGTCCTAAAACTGATTTTTTTGAACTAAATTTTGTTTTTAGAAATATGTCTTAAAAATAAAGATTTTTCTTATCAATTATTTAGGGAAAATTTCTTTGGCGGTAAGAATTTCTTCCATGTATTAGGGAATTCCATTTAAGGAAATTTACGGCCTATTTCACAGTACATGAACTAAAATTTTTTCCTAGCAGTTAAGAAAATTTCCCAACTTTCAGTTAAATTTAACTAAATTGTGGGAAAATTTATAAGCTATTTTAAAGAAAGTTTTTCAAAGTTTAAGTTATTTTTTTTTTAGTGTTTACACTTTTCGTCGATACTAAGGGCCTAATTTTGTAAAACGTAATGCGCCTTTTTAACTCGCGTTGGACAATTTTCTATTTTGTTTTTTCGCGTTGACTAACGTGTTTTAAGAACAAATTGTATGGAAAATGGAATTTTGTAAAACGCAAGAGAGTTTTTTTCATCACTTGAAATGTCAAAATGATCACTTGAAATTTTGGGGCGTTGATGTAACAAAAATGCTTTTAAATAGAGAAAAAAAAATAATGTTGGAATATGTAAAAATACAATAAAAAAGTAATAAATATGTAAAAAAAACTTCTCCAGCAGAAGAAAAACATCGCAAATAGCTTGACGGACCGTGGCTGTTTTCAACTAATTTATGTTTAAACAAGTAAGAAAGTTATAGTCGGTTAAGACAGAAAAAACTTCTGTGGAAACATAGAAGACGTTTCTGAGGCATCCAGGCTGCGCAAGGTTATGGCTTCTTCTCCTTGCACCCTGGGATACCTGAAAGATCCTAATGGGGTGTGGTCTTCCTCCAGTGGAGAGTCGCTGGATCTCCTTTTAAGCACGCATTTTCCGGGCAATTCCATGACGCCGTTTCAAGCTTTGGAACGTTCTGACGCCCAAGCATCTGAAATTGCTTCGGAAATAATAAATATGCCAACATTAATCTGGGCGATAAAAAGCTTCAGGCCCTATAAATCCCCGGGACCTGATGGTATAATCCCGGCTGAGTTGCAGCAAGTGTCGGACTATATAGCCCCGTTGCTGTATAATCTATACACAGCATGCATCAACTGGTCGTATATTCCTTTAAAATGGAGGGATACCAGAGTCGTATTTATCCCGAAGGCTGGGAAAAGTTCCCACACAGCTCCGAAGGATTTCAGACCAATTAGTCTGTCTTCTTTTTTGTTAGACAATGGAACGAATGATAGACTCATATTTGCGTAGAGTGATTGACCCGAGGTTGCTTTCGACAAAGCAACATGCATACAGCAAGGGGCGATCAACGGAAACAGCTCTTCATGAGCTCGTTGGTACCATCGAGAGATCGCTTTCGGTAAAGGAGTACAATATGGTGGCCTTTCTTGATATTGAGGGGGCTATTAATAATGTCATCCCAGAATCGATAATATTGGCATTGTCTGGTCTGGGAGTAAAGCGTGAAATCGTTTTAATGGTGGAAAACCTACTTGTCAGTAGATGTATAACGTCTGAAGTGGGAGCGTCCGTCATATCTCGATTTGTCAATAGGGGCATACCACAAGGAGGTGTTCTTTCGCCGCTTCTTTGGAACCTGGAACTGAATTCAATGCTACTATCTCTAGAAGCACGTGGTTGTCATGTTGTCGCATATGCGGACGATGTCGCGATAGCGGTAAAGGGGAAGCATCTGCCAACATTCAGGGTTCTCTGAAAGATCTGTCTAAATGGGCAAGAGACTGTGGTCTAGGAGTTAATCCTAGTAAAAGAGAGCTTGTTTTATTTACAAGGAAAAATAAGATTCCTGCTTTTGATCCTATTTCTCTGGACGGTACTGAAATCACCTTCTCAGATGGAGCCAAGTATCTTGGAGTATTTCTAGATAGGAAGCTGAATTTCAGGCGTAATATTGAGGAACGGGTGAGAAAAGCAACGATTGCTTTGTATTCCTGTAAAAGGGCCATTGGAAAACGATGGGTTTTTAGCCCTCAAGTCGTTCATTGGATCTATACAGCAGTGGTGCGTCCAATTTTGCTGTATGGAATCATTGCCTGGTGGCCTGCTTTAGAAACAAAAGCGAACTGTGTCTTTATCACGAAGGTACAGAGAATGGCGTCAATGTGCATCACTGGTGCTCTTCGTACTACACCTACGGCTGCATTAGAGATCCTCCTTCACCTGATACCCTTGGACATATTGGGTAGGCAGTATGCAGCTGCGTCGGCAATTCGACTTAATAGCACGCTGCAATGGAGGAGCAGCGATTGTGCCATAGCGCGATCTTGAAAAAGGTAACTGTTCTCGCCACACCTCGTCTGTCCGTACTTTCGCTTTTTGCCTGTGTCCAAGTTGTCCTTTGGTTTCAGCTCAATCGGTGTGAGGCACCTTAATGTACCTCTTTCGTAGCCGGCAAATAAACACCACAAGATTTTGATTATTAAAAGTATCCCACGTTAATTTGTTGACGTGTGGATAATGTTTATTTTATTTTTAATTCAGTTCTTTTTTTTTGTATTTACAGCGTTTATAACAATTACTTTTTATAAAGAAGTTTTCACACAGGTGGTTGTTTTAAATATATAAAGCCAATTAGAAATACCAAGCCGGCAGGTTGTATGCAAACTTCTGACGCCGTCAAAATTTTGCATACAACCTACAGCCAATGTGGTAAACGTAGCGTTTTTCCAATTATATGTGTTGCCTTTAAATTAGCCCAAAGGGGGCCTATACACATGAGCCGAATTGTACGACAACTTGGTAAATCTAAACTTGGTAAATGTAAACATTGTCGGCAATTGTGGCTGCATGACGCAAACATACCGCCACCCTTGCACGAACAGTGCAAAAATAATAGATTATTAAAAAAAAAAAAAAATAAACTAAAATAAGAGATCTTAACAATTCATTGATCAATAACTTAAACTATTAGAAAAGTAAAGTACTTGTAGTACATAAGCTTAAATACAGAAGTAACAAAGTATTGTATTTAACAAAAATAAAAATATTTACAGAATTCAGTCATAAATTTTTCAGTCTTGAGCCACACACATTTAAATTTCCTTTGAGCCACAAACCCCTCTTTTCTATTCGAACTCGATATAGCTAGGGTCCTCGTTCTCGATGCCTTCACCAAAATAGGCGTCACCGAAAATTGTCTTCTGAACGTAGATTTTTCCGGGTCTTCCTTCAGCCGGATCAATTAAAATTTTCGACATCACGTCAGCCCCAAGCACCAAATGGTAAACATCCCGCATATACCAATTTATATCGGCGTGATCGACTTCCCGTCCTCTGCGGCGCACCCAATCATTCTCTATTTCACAGTGGGGCGTATATCGTTTCCCGATTACTTCCACAGCACAATCTACCTTGATACGGCGATGTTCATAATTTCGATGGCTGACTGAAAAAGTAGTGCGTCCCCGCTGAACATTGCAACCCAGCTTCGATGCGTTTGCGGAACTTATTGAGGAGCGTGCCGCATTTGGGTCCAAGAGCATTCGAATCAATGTATTTCTTTGGGATTCTCTGCGTGGGTAGAGGCGCGCCTCGGCGGTCATTGGGAACCACACATTGCCATCAGCAACGGGGTGCAGTAAAGTGTTGTGTTTACGGAAGCATCGTTTGCAACGGTCAATACTGTGACACTCTTCAACTTGGTGACTTTGAGCAAGACAGCTACTGCAGATTCGGTGGTCAGCAACCGCCTGCATTTTACGATCAACGCTCATAACTTGGAAACGGGTACACTTCCTCAAGGCATGAAGACGGTTGCATATGGGGCAACCGTAGTTGGTGTTAAACCACGTCTGGGTAGACATCAGAGCTACAAATAGAGATAATTAGTGATTGAAAGGTAATGTTAAAAGTGAAAGCAGAGTAAAGAGTTTGTGGATTAAGGAAAAAAATTGACTCGCTTATTCTTTGTTGTGTGGTAAGCATACTAGTTTATGAATCGGGCGGGTTATAACGCCGCTTTGCGTTTTAATGTCAGCGACTCGCACACGATCATCAGAACCACGATATGTTTTAGTTACTCGTCCTAAACGCCATTCAGTTGGGCAAAGAGGCTCATTTCTGAGAACTACAAGATCGCCTTCCTGCAAGTCTACTTGAGGCGATTTCCACTTGTTGCGCTTATGTAACTCCTTAAGATATTCGTCCTTCCATCGGCGACATATGTCATGTTGCATGGCCTTAACCTTGCGCCATCGATTAACTATACTAACGACTGAGCGCAGCTCTTCAGGCTCTGCTGGAGTAAGCATAGCGGAACCAATTAAAAAATGTCCTGGCGTAAGAGCGCATAAGTCGTCAACATTGTCAGACAATGGGCCAAGCGGTCGCGAGTTAAGACACGCCTCGGTTGTGGCCAGTAAAGTCGAAAACTCTTCAAAGGTGTACTTTAACTGACCCGACATTTTCTTAAAATGCGTCTTAAAGCTTTTCACCCCCGCCTCCCACAGTCCGCCCATATGTGGAGCTGCGGCAGGGATAAAGTGCCACGATAACCGTTGATGGGCATATTTGGACACGGCCTCATCTTTCATTTCCATGACGGCCTTTTCAAAGTTTGCATTAATTTCACGCGCAGCGCCAACAAAATTTCTCCCATTATCAGAGTAAACAGAATTAGGGCAACCGCGGCGAGCGACAAATCGGGCTAAGGCGGCTAAAAACGCTGGGGTTGACAGATCGCTAACGGCCTCGAGATGGATCGCCTTTGTAGAGAAACCAACGAAGAGACACACGTACCCCTTCGTTATTTTGCAATATCGACCAGTAAAACTCTTTATCTCAAACGGGCCAGCAAAGTCTACACCTGTGTTTGCAAAGGGCCTACTTATTGTGGTTCGCTGTTCAGGCAGCGCTGCCATGATTTGACCTTGGCGTCTTTTGCGATATAAAACGCACTCTTTACAGCTGTTTATGCACGCTTTAATTAGAATTTTAGCCTTTACGATCCAGCATTCGTGCCGAATAACGCTATGGACCAGCCTTAAACCACCATGGTGAACCATTTTATGGATAAAATCGACGTACAGCCGAGAAAATCTACTACCGTAGGCCAATATAATCGGGTGTCTCTCATTGTAGGGTAGACTCCAGGTGGCGCTGAGGCGTCCATTCGCGCGAATGATTTGGTTCTCATCCAGAAAGGGAGTGAGTGATAAAAGGGGGCTGTTTGCGTCAAGATTCCTTTTTTGAACCAAATAGCTGTATTCTTTTGGAAAATATATTTGTTGCGACAGCAACAACAACCGATTTCTAACAAAAGCTAACTCTACAGCAGAAAGTCTAAAAGTTGTAAGTTTAGACCTTTCCTTTCGCGCTCCGTTTACAAACCGAAACATATAGGCAACGACGTGAATGGCCCGTGACAGGTTGGAGAATCGATCAAGCAAATCCTCTTTCTCCACAGATCTAGCAACGTGAACCTGAACACTTTTTATTTCCTCCGTCGTTTCAAATTCAGAAGGGTATGAGGGCCACGTAGATTTAGGTGATGTCAGCCAGTATGGACCATGCCACCAAAGCTTACAAGCTTTTAACTCCGATGGGATCAGCCCCCGGGTTGCTAGATCTGCGGGATTGTCTTGCGACACTACATGAGCCCAGTTTTTATTCCCAACCTTTTCAAGAATTGTGGCCACTCTGTTGGCAACAAAAGTTTTCCAACTACATGGTGGCTTCTTTAACCAAGCCAAAACTATTGTTGAATCTGACCAAAGATAAAGCGAGTACGTTTTAAGATCAAGTTGGGGCACGACACTATCAACTAATTTTGCTAACAAAACGGCGCCACATAGTTCCAACCGCGGTATAGAGGGTTTTTTAATTGGAGCCACTTTTGACTTTGAAATTAAAAGGTGTACAAAAACTTTGTCCCCCACGATAATTCGGGCATACAAAGTTGCAGCATACGCTAACTCTGACGAATCACAGAACCCATGAAATTCTATTTTAGCATTTAAGGAGTAGTGAACCCACCGGGGAACAGATATTTTATCTACATCATTATATTGCGCAATAAAGTCCTGCCAATTTTGAAGAGCCAGTGGCTTAATTTTATCATCCCAGCCAATCTTATCGAGCCACATTTGCTGCATTAAGATTTTTGCTTTTATGATGACAGGCGCTAACCACCCAGCAGGATCAAAGAGCCTCGCTATAACCGAAAGAACTTCTCTTTTTGTATATGAGGATTTCAATGGAATCTTCTCGCTCGCAAAATAGAAGAAATCAGCTGACGCATTCCAGCGAACCCCTAACGTTTTCGCGTTGCTTTTGTCATCAAGACACAAAAAACTCTCATTTAAGAGATGATCTAAGGGCAAACCTTCTAAAATTTGCCTGGAGTTCGACGTCCATTTACGCAAATCAAACCCAGCTGTTTTCAGAATTGAAGTTAATTGATTTCGGGCCTCCAAACCTTCAGTTAAAGTATGTGACCCATATAAAACATCGTCTACATACATGCAGTCACGTAAAACTCTAGCGCCTACTGGAAAATTATGCTCCTCATCGTCAGCTAGCTTCTGAAGCGTCCTAAGGGCTAAATAAGGGGCACAGTTAACTCCAAATGTGACAGTCTTTAACTGATATTCTTGAACCTCATCATTTACAGACTCACGAAACACAATCCGCTGAAAACGGGCGTGATCTGGATTGATCAAAATCTGCCTATACATTTTTGAAATGTCGGCGTTAAACACTACTGCGTAGAATCTCCACTTTAGAACTAACATTACTAAATCTTTTTGCAGAACAGGGCCTACATGTAAAACATCGTTAAGACTCGTGCCACTGGGCGTTGGACTCGACGCATTAAAGACCACTCTTAATTTAGTAGTGGTACTCTCAGGCTTAAAGACTCCATGATGTGGCAAATAATAACCTGGGCCAGTTAAAGAATTGGCTTTCTCCATGTGGTTCAAATTCAAATATTCTTTAATTACCTCATCATACTGAGCCTTATTTTCAGGGTTGCGCAACAAGGATCTCTCGTTTCTTATAAACTGACTCAGAGCTATATGTCTATTAGGGGCAAGTGAGGAAAAATCATCAGATTTAAAAGGCAAATTTACTACGTACCGCCCTTCCGAATTCCTCACTGTAGTCGACCGAAAAATCTTCTCACACTCTTTATCCCCTTCCGAGATAATCGGATTTCTTGAAACTTCCTCAAGCTCCCAAAATTTGGACAGTTGATCATCAACGGAAACTTTAGTAAAATGGACCAGTCTCACCGAACGACGCGGAATTGTCGGGCCAGTCACGATCCAGCCAAAAATAGTTTCTTGAGCCACGAGTGAATCAAAAATACCGTGTTGCACTCCACCCCGCAGAATAGTTGGATATACGTCACCCCCTAATAAAACGTCAATAGCACCACTTTTATAAAACTCTGGGTCTGCATACACCAGATTGGGTAGCTTCATGTTTGCAGGGGGACTGAAAGTGTGAGTCGGAACGTTTCCGGTCACTTGTGGGACCACTAAGGCCTCCACCTTTAACGCATAGTCCGTATAAATGAGAGAATGGACCGAAAATGCTGCCATTTTATCAGCTTTGCTGATAACTTCCCCACCTAAACCTGCGACTTCAGCTGAAACAGGTACGGTAGGCAATTTTAGTAACTTCATAATTTTCTCAGAAATAAAGCTTTCGTCTGAGCATGGGTCAATCAAAGCTCTTACTTTGTACTTAGTGCCACAATGCGCTATATAAACCCATGCAGTAGCTAACAAAACTTTCTTATCAACCGAGTGGTGATGATTTTGAACAACACTAGATGGACCTGGGACTTCAATGGACTGTATACTATTATTATTCGATGAGGCGGCTTGATTATTTGTTTGGGATTGTGTCTGATTGTTTGATTGACTTGTGCTTTGAGCAAAGTCCCTATGCAAAAGAGTATTATGTTTTCTACTGCACTTTGTACATCCATTAGGGCTCGGACAACTACCAAACATATGGCCAGTTTTTAGACAATTGAAACAATACCGAAATTTTCTCAAAGTGGAAACTCTGTTCTTATTGTCCAAACTTAAAAACTTCCGACATGAACTAATTGAATGAGCAGCCTTGCACAACTTACATTGAACCACATCGACTTTAGTATGATGAGCTTTAAGTTGTTTCGGCCTTGATGTATTTTGAATACTTTTCTGAGATTCAGATTGGGAACCACTTAGCCCCATTATGTTGGAAACATTTTCAAGGGCATGATATCTATCGGTTAGAAAACTATTCAACTCCTTCCACTTAGGCATAGCTGTTTTGTTCTGAACAGACTGTTCCCACATGTTTAGGGTAAGTTTTGGAAGTTTAGACGTACACGCCACCACAAAAACGGGATCTAATGCATTAACGTCAAGCTTATACAACTGTAGAACAGATATACAATTGCTTACTTCCCTATGGATCCGTTTTATTTCAGAGGAGGATTCATGCTCGCAGTGAGCCAAATTGTTTAACAACTGGAGTTGATTTGTTATTAAAATGCGCTCATTTTCATATTGAGCTTTTAAATTCCCCCAAGCTATGTCGAATCCGTCAGCCGTTAAGGCAACATTGCGATTAACTTCACGTGCCTCACCATCAGTTTTTTGAAAAAGGTAATAAAGTTTTTCTACAGGGCCTAGATGACTATTATTTATATAAATTGCCGTAAATAAGTCTCTAAAAGAGGGCCACGACATGTAGTCACCATGAAAAATCTCAGTATCGCATGGTGGTATCTTTAACGAAAAACCCTGTTTGGGAACCTCTGATTTTGCCCCAGAAGATACCTCTCTTGATATCTTGCGCCTTGCTTTCGCTAATATATTTATACATTTTACATAAGCCTTATAAGTTTGGCTGTGCTTTGCAGGAATCGAAATTGTTCCCTTTTTTGTATGCACATCTTTAGCGCCACCCTCATAAATACCCTCATACCTTTTCCACAATTTCCCAATTTCTTCTTTCTCAAAATCTAAGGCTTCCTCCGTGTAATCGCAAAATTCCTCAACCTTAAGCCTATCCTCAAATCTAAAAATTTCTTCTGCCGCTTCCATATATTTTTCTAATGTCGCCATTTTGTATTTTCAAAATTCAATCAAAAAATGAATTGCTATAAACCACTACAATTGTGTAAAAAAAATGTTTTTTTTTTTTTTTACAAACCACAATATGCAAACACGAGTAAAAATTATTTTTTTTAAAAAATATGAACTACCGAACTTTCCGAAGAGAAATTAGTGAAATTCTAAACGAACCCAAAATTATTCAAATTTGTTCACCAAAAGACCACCATTAAATTAACCAATTTCCATAAAATAATTAAAATGGCGGCAGCAAACCACAACGTTTGGGCGAAAAAACACACAAATTTAAATAAAAACTTATTTTTGTTCGTATTTAATCGAAAGACACCAAAATGTAATTCACCGAAAAGATTTCACAAAGGGAGACGCGTGTAGTAATATTACAATATTCTTTAAACCACAAATTTCTTTCTTTTTATTTTACTTTCAAACCACAAATGCAAATTTCAAAGAGTACGTACCTCGAACGATGAACGATATATTTTTTAATCAATATGCCTTTACCACTTTTTTGACCGGAGAAGGACCAAATGTTCTCGCCACACCTCGTCTGTCCGTACTTTCGCTTTTTGCCTGTGTCCAAGTTGTCCTTTGGTTTCAGCTCAATCGGTGTGAGGCACCTTAATGTACCTCTTTCGTAGCCGGCAAATAAACACCACAAGATTTTGATTATTAAAAGTATCCCACGTTAATTTGTTGACGTGTGGATAATGTTTATTTTATTTTTAATTCAGTTCTTTTTTTTTGTATTTACAGCGTTTATAACAATTACTTTTTATAAAGAAGTTTTCACACAGGTGGTTGTTTTAAATATATAAAGCCAATTAGAAATACCAAGCCGGCAGGTTGTATGCAAACTTCTGACGCCGTCAAAATTTTGCATACAACCTACAGCCAATGTGGTAAACGTAGCGTTTTTCCAATTATATGTGTTGCCTTTAAATTAGCCCAAAGGGGGCCTATACACATGAGCCGAATTGTACGACAACTTGGTAAATCTAAACTTGGTAAATGTAAACATTGTCGGCAATTGTGGCTGCATGACGCAAACAGTAACAATACCACAAAATGTGGACTGTGCTCCCTCTTTGAGCGCCACTTTACCACTATGATACCATTCAGGGAGTCTTGGATGGGGGATACTCCGGGTAGTGGACCTACCATAAATTATTACACAGATGGATCGAGGCTGCACGAACAAGTGGGCTTTGGAGTCTATTCGGAAGAGCTTGGGTTGAGCCTGGCTCGTAGATTGCCAGATCATTGCAGTGTTTACCAGGCAGAGATGCTGGCAATAAAGGAAATGGCTGACTGGTTGAGCTGCAATGTCTTGTCTACAACCAACAACATCTATACTGACAGTCAAGCCGCGGTCAAGTCCCTGGATTCAATGTTTCTGAAAACAAGATCTGCCCTTAACTGCCGCACGTCTTTAAATGAGATGGCCAAGCAGTTTAACATACGACTCATATGGGTCCCAGGGCACAGAGACATTCCAGCGAATTGCAAAGCCGATGAGCTTGCAAGACTAGGAACTACCTTACAGGTTCCAACAGAATTGGAATGTGTTGGTATGCCTCTAGAAACTTGCAAGCAAAACCTACGGCTTTGTTCTGCGATGGAGACTAATCAAAGATGGGCAAATGGATGGACGTGTGAGACAA
This sequence comes from Pegoplata infirma, assembly GCA_963921195.1. Taxonomy (NCBI): domain Eukaryota; kingdom Metazoa; phylum Arthropoda; class Insecta; order Diptera; family Anthomyiidae; genus Pegoplata; species Pegoplata infirma. The sequence goes on along the minus strand of OY992537.1, from coordinate 154,916,458 downwards.
CACGACTGATTTGGCCTTCTCTTAATCAGGTGCGCACAAGTGAGCTGATATCGCTTCCAAGAGGAGAGATTTCGACGGTGGTTTCTATAATTACCGGACACTGTCTTATAGGGAAGCACGCAGAGCAGTTAAATGTGCCGTCGAATGACTTTTGCCGAAGTTGCATGGATGAAGAAGAGTTAGAAACTATAGAACACTTTATTTGCCATTGCCCGGCACTTTCTGGTCAGAGACTTGCTTCACTGGGATCTAGGGAGCTGTACGATCTTTCTGATTTGTCGGATGTCAAAATTCAACATCTAAGGAGTTTCATAAGAAGCTCAAACTGATTTAACGACAGGGACTAGTAGGGAAACCTATTGCGGTCCCGTGGTATAACAATGGACCTCAGAGTCTACGTATGTTGACGTAAAACGTCAGCAGCCACTTACAACCTAACCTAAGACCCTACACCAGTGTTTTCCGGAAAATGTTTCCCAAGTCCAAATATATACCGCTTGGGTCTATCTTTTGTTAGATCTTTTTTTAGTGTAGAAAACACACACAGATCAAATTTTTAGTGGAAATGGTTTATTTTTTTGTCAATAGACCCATTTAACTGAATACACCGTACAACACTACTTTTAACACCAGAACGAGACCATATATACTTGAAAGTAGAGCTTCTCTGGAGTAAAACTGCATTTACAGTTTTTCATTCGGTGATCATTTGTCCTTTTTAGAGGACTTTAAAGTTTTCAAGGACATTTAAAGTAAAAAAAAAAAAAAATATTTCTACTTATCCTACGATGCTGAGATAAAAAGCAAATAAAAGAGGAAAGTCTTCTCAAATTTTTAAACATGTCCGTTTTGCCATATCAGGTTAAAAGGATGTCAATAAGGTCCTTTCAATATTTTGTCCTTTAATATCCTTTAGAATTACCAGCCATTTCTTCCGGAAAAAATATATGTTAAGGACATTGATATGCACCAACACATTGTTAAATTTCATCCTTCTCACTTTGTTAGTTTAGTGTAAAAAAAAAATATGTTTTTATATATAACTGAAAATATATTTTTTATTTACACATAGCCTCCCAAATATTAACCCATTTTCGTGAAAAAAAATCTAACACATGAATAAATGGATATACATGTGAAACTGGGCCCTCCATGGAGTAAAAGTACGTTCACAGTTTTTTATTCGGTGATCCGGTCTTCTTTTAAATAGACTTTTAAGTTACAAATGACATATAAAATTCAAAAACTTTTTAAAATTACTTTTATTAGTTTTTTGCGGAAATGTTGATATAAAGTCAAACTCAAGAATTTCAGAGGAAGTTTCTCGGCTCTGCCTTAATTTGAGGTTGTTGTTTAAAGCAAGAGTTAAAAAAATACATTGTCATATATATACATAGGCGTATGCAGGATTGTTTTTTCAGGGCCCAACAACAGCAACAAAAAAAAAATTGTTGTTCTTTTCGTGAGATTTGTGTTTTCCAATACATATAAAAAAAAAAATAATTTTTGTTGTTGTTGTTGGGCCCCCCTCTGAATACGTCGTTGATGTCATATAAAATTTTATACAAAACACTTCAAAAATATTCGTGATAAAAAAATTGTAGAAAAATTTAAAAAAATTAAGACATGTAAAATTTTATATAAAACTCTTTAAAAATATTCGCGATTAAAATTAATTGTCATTGGAAAAAACTAAAAAAAAATTCAAACATACATTTCCTTACTTACATTTCTGTGAAAAATTAAATAGCATATATCCCATTGATAGAAGGGTGAAGTTTAAGAACGTCTTATTAAAATCCTTAATATATATTTTCTTGGAAATATTGGGATAGAAATCTTCAGGACTAATTTTGAAACGGCAGTGTTGATATCCTTAACATTTGGTATCCATCTCAGAAACATAGGTAAAACATGAGTATATTAAAAAACTTTTTTTTGGAACTTACATGTTCTTTGTAACATTAAAGTCCCTTTACAAGGAGGGCGGAACAGCGAATAAAAACTGAGAACGTAAGTAACTACAACAATTAAAAATAGAGGCTGAGCCAAAAACTTCCTTTTAAAAGGAGACCGGATCACCAAATAAAAAACTGATAACGTACTTTTACTCCACGGAGGGTCCAGTTTCACATGTATATCCATTTATTCATGTGTTAGATTTTTTTCCAAGAAAATAGGTTAATATTTGGGAGGCTATGTGTAAATAAAAAAATTAATTTTTAGTAATATTTAAAAACTTATTTTTTTTACACTAAACTAACAAAGTGAGAAGGATGAAATTTAACAATGTGTTAGTGCATATCAATGTCCTTAACATAAATTTTTTCCGGAAGAAATGGCTGGAAATTCTAAAGGATATTAAAGGACAAAGTTTTGAAAGGACCTTATTGATATCCTTTTATCCTGATATGACAAAACGGACATGTTTAAAAAATTGAGGAAGCTTTCCTCTTTCATTTGCTTTTTATCTCAGTATCGTAGGATAAGTAGAAATATTTTTTTTTTATTTTTGTACTTTTAATGTCCTTGAAAACTTTAAAGTCCTCTAAAAAGGACAAATGATCACCGAATGAAAAACTGTAAATGCAGTTTTACTCCAGAGGGGTTCTACTTTTAAGTGTATAAGGTCTCGTTCTGGTGTTAAAAAAAAAGTTGAAATTTGTCTTACAGTGATATCGGTCGAAATTTTTTGTGGGGGACTAAGTCCAAAAATGGTCCAATTATATTCCGATTTGATAAGGTTACTAAAGTACACGTTTAACACCTTAAAATAAAATGTTTATCCAATATTTCCTTTTTTATGAATTTTGAGGGAATTATGTGAGTATCGGGAGGGTGGTTTGTATGGGTACTACCAGAAGGACTAACCCTATTCCTTTAAAATTTCGAATGGTGATTTGTGTATACAAAATTTGATTACCTGCTAAATTTCAAAGTGATATCTATTATAATACGGTTATTAGAGTCATTTAATCCGAATCCAACGGGGGCGTTTGTATGGGGGCTTGGTCTTAACACGAACCGATTTTCTCCAATTTCCAATAGGCTTCGTCCTTAGACCAAAAGATGCTTAAGTTTAAAATTTCAAGTCAATTGATTGAAAATTGCAACCTGTATCGTGCTTAAACCGATGTATGGACAGACGGACCGGACATCGCTAAATCGACTCAAAAAGTAATTCTGAGTCGATCGGTATACTTGAAGGTAGGTCTAGGACCAATATTTCGGGTAGTTACACACATCAGCACAAACACCATTTCTTTGGTTTACTTTTTTTGTTCTCTTGTTGCTCAAATATTCTCTTTGCAGGTATTGCCTTATCATATATATGGGCAAGGCCACCGTCAGTAACGTCACGCTCGCTTACATATTTTGGTCAATATCTTTATAAAATACAATTATTTCTCCTAACTTGAGGGCGGCATATGAAAGTTCTCGTCATAACTGTTGTTTCATACGCAGACAATTTTGCTGTATCTCGTTTTGTTGTGAAGTTATGACCATTTTAAGCTGTCAGTAAAGTCACCGGATTTTGGAAGTGTGTTTGTAGGTAACTGAACGTTTATGTAAAAATGAGCGAATTGAAAGAGTACATGTTTATTATTGTCCAGTATTTTAAAAAAGGAAGGATGATAGATGATTTTTATCCAAAAGGTGGGCTTAATATTTTATGTTTTAATCAAGTAAATGACATAAAAGCAGTGTCACGTTACGCAAAATGTCAGTAACGTCACACGTACGAATTTCGTTACGATTTTCGGGTCTTTTTTTTCTTGGGTTAATAGAGGGACCCTACGCGGCGAAAAAATCATAGTAGAGGAGTTTTAAGATGCAATTAAATACCAAATTATTAAGCATAAAAGTAAAAAAAACAAAAATAAAAAAAATCCGTCAGTAACGTCACACAATCTTATTTTTCAAAAATACCCTGCTATATGCAAATAATGCTTCATTTAAGCATAGAGGGACCCTACACGGCGAAAAAATCATAGTAGAAGAGTTTAAGATGCAATTAAATACCATATTAAGTATTAAGCAAAAAAGTAAAAAAAACAAAAATAAAAAAATCCGTCAGTAACGTCACACAATTTCAAGTGATAACGTAAAGATTGAACGCAAAAACGTAATGATTTCCAAAATTGCATTTTTTTAGCCTCGCGTTCACGTTAGCGTTGGGGATGCGTTCAACGCGAGTAATTTACAAAATTAGGCCATAAAGTTCAACCTAAACTGATATTTTTTTAGACAAGATGTGAGTTTTGGAATGGTAAACTTATTTACCCTTAGACCAATTTGGTCGATTTAATGTAATATGGCGTTCAGGCTTGCTGTTTTGAAGTGTTCAAGAGTGAGATGTTTAAAAAATTCTTTGTTCTGTGTCCATTACGTTTTTATTCTGTTACTGGTGTTTTTTGTTGAACAACTTGTTTAAGGTCGCAAGTGTGAATGCCATATTATACAAAATTCGCATTCATTTGTTTAAACATGTTCTTAGACATAATTAAGTATAAACTTGTTAAGGTACATAAACATGTTTAAGTGCTTAAACATGTTTAAAAAAATGAATGCGAATTTGGTATTAGACATATTTTTTTTTTTTTCCTAACAAGTTCAGGTCACTCTATCGCGTTTTGATTTTTTCTTCATCGTCCTTTCAACAGACTGACGGACAACTGTTAGATCGTCTTAGGACCAATTAAGCATCATAAATACAAATTTATATATTTTTAATTGGAGGGTTCGAAAGTCCTTGCTAAAATAAGTTTTAGCCTAATGTTAAATTTTATTTCTAGCTTCTTTCTAGCTATTTGCTGTGTTTTTTTTTAATCAATCAAGCAAGCTAAAAACTGCCCAGCAAAATTTGGCATTTTGTAATCCGAAACATAACAAACCTCTCAAGGCTTTTTTTCAGTTCAGAGCTAGATTTCATTTTACACGCATTTGAAGTTAGTGCACTTTTATTATAATTATAATAATAAATGCTTGAAAATTGTTTTAGTGGCGAATGATTAATATTGCAATTGCCTTTAAATAACAATCATACGCAACGGTGTCCAGTGGTTTATATTAATAATTGCCTTTAAATAACAATCATACGCAACGGTGTACAGTGGTTTATTTTAATAATTTGGCTATTCAGTTAATAGGTACTCGACCGATTGCAGCAAAATTCATACCAGTCATAGCTGAAGTAATTTTGAGCTTAAGTTTGGAAACTGGACCCTACAAGATTAATAAGGGCACAACCAGGGGCCTTTAAAGTAGGACATGTTTAGTACACAAAAACTTTAAATGCTTTAAAATCACCAACTTTAAATGCGTGTAAAATAAAATCTAGCTCTGACCTAAAAAAAAGGCCTTGAGGGTTTTGTTATGGAAAACGTCAGCTTTCATTTGCTTTCATCCCATTCCGATTCCGAAAGTTCGATTTTGCATCACTGTGTTATTTTAACAAGGGCGTGAGACAAAAATAATTAGTGAAGAGTATGGAGTTAAATAAGTAGTTACTGACTCGGATTACTATTACTAATAAGGAGTAAAAACCCATTACCAATAAGAAGTAAAATAATTAGTTAATTAAAAAATTTAAATTGTGTTTATTAAAAACAAAAAATTGAGTAATTTTTATTAAGTTTTTAAGTACTTTTTAAGTTAATTGAATTGTAAAGGTTAAAAACGGCCAGTGCAAGGAGATATTATTACTTAGAGGTGCTTTTTTAACATATTACTGAGAAGTAGCTACTTTTGGGCTTAAAATAATGTTAATGGTAATGGGTAATCATTATAAATAATGTACTTGGTAATAGAGATGGGCACATGAGCTGATTAGAGCGTGATTCACGTGATTCAAGCGTGAGTGTGACTGAATTCAATTTTCCTCACGTGATTGTGAGTGAGTGTGAGTGGAGAAAAAAATTGCGTGAGTGATTGTGCGTGAGTAAGATTTTTGCGTGAGTGAGTGTGCGTGAGTCGATTTTTTTGCTTGAGTTTGCGTGATTTATTTTCTCTTCAGAATTCATTTCGTACCAAAAAAACAACAACAAATTGTAATATGGCTTAACTTAAGATTTCATACCGAAAAAAGCAAAAAAAATGTAAAATTTCGCTGGACTTTAAATTTTGCTGAAAATTTAGAAAAATTTTTAAAAATTTTTGAAATTTTAGTTTTTGAATTTCGTTTTTGGATAAATAAGAGTTTCGTGAGTGTGAGTCAACGTGAGAGTGTGTGAAGTTAGCGTGAGTGCACGTGAGTGTGAGTTGTATTAAATTTACTCACGTGATAGTGAGTGGAAAAAATATGCTCGTGAGTGAGTGTGCGTGATTCAAAAATTCCTGTCGTGAGCGTGAGTCAAAAATCACTCACGCGCCCATCTCTACTTGGTAATGATTACTTTTCACAGCTCAATACCATGCTTTTGCTGGGACTTATCTTCGACCCTCAAGGCGGTCCCATATATTTTTTTTTTAATTTTTTACAAATTTGTTTTATTAAATTAGTTTCTACCGCCTCTTAAGGCCTTTACAGACGATTCAATATAATATACAATCTGCATGTATTTTTTCAGTTAAATATTTACAGTATTTTTATTTATGTCATTTGTAGAAAAAAATATTGTGCAAAATATTGCGTCGTCTGTAGGTACCTTTAGAGAGTTTAAATTTAAGACCGATCCCCATTAATTTTGACCCCCTAATATTTTTGTTTTAAAATAGCTCACATACAAAAATTACATTTTTAAAAATATTGGGCGAAATTTTAATGTGAAAGTTTTCGTCATGCAACAAAATTTTTATTTTTAGGCTCACCATCATGAAATTTTGTATTTAAATTGTTTTGAATAATAGAAATGTAATAAGTAGTAGAAAAAATTGAATTTATTGAAATAGATCAACCGATTCCCAAAAATTGGAAAAACATAAGCTTTCTTTTAAGACAAAAAAGTAGTTTTTGTAAAAAAATCAAAAATAGCATTGATTTAAAAAAAACCCGGTAAAATTTTGGAGGCGTTGATTTTTTTTTAAATGATTGAAGAAAAACCTAAGCAAAAAACCGATTGACCGGTTTGAATTTTTTTTTTAAATAATCGCCATTTTATCCGATTGGCATAAAATTCATGCCACATAAGTTTCAATCCTGCTTGGGAAAATGAAATGATGGAAAAATACAACTCTAGTGTGCAAACAATTTTACAGCCAATTTACTAAATAATCTTAAATTTGTCCACCCAGTATATAACATTGGAAGAACAATTATACAAATTTTGTTTGAGAATAAAATTAATAAAAAAATTCATATAAATCCAATATTTAAAAAAACATAGCTATTGTGTTTTTTTTATAAGTATATATCGTATATAAAAATGTTTTTGTATTATTTTACTGAAGTTGATGTTATTGTGTTTTATTTTGTGTGTCTTTTAATGCTGTGATTTTCCAACAACTCCACCAACCACTACTACCACCATCGTCATCATTACTATCATCATCATCATCATCGTGAACATCGTTACTATCAAAAGGAAACCTTAAGCTGCACAATGGCAACAAGTACAATATATCCGAAAGCATGATTAACATGTACACTTGGCATCTTAATCTGACAATACGTCATCTGACTAAAGCGGACTTTGGCGCTTACAGCTGCTCCAGTGTAAATGCTTTAGGCAAAAGTGAGGCCCGAATACGACTACAAGGTACGTACACATACTACAATCATACATATTCATTTCTAGGAATGTACGAACAGTGTATATAAACATTTTACATCTTTAAGTAACGTAAAACAGTGAATTGAGTTAGAAAAAAAAATGTATTTGGGTAAAGAAACTCTTTGCCTGATATCTAGTGTTAGATAGCTTGTGTCATCCATCCATTCTAATCATGTACGATAAATCAATTGGTATTTCGGAAGTCAGCAGAGAATACTACATATATGTGAATGTTTGTATGTATGAACGTAATGTTAGTGTGTGTGTGTGTTTCTTTATTCAAACTGTCTCAATTTGGTTTGCTTCGAACTCATTCATAGACAAGTCAATAATATCGTTTTTATCACAGTTGTGCAGGACCAAAGTTATTGCCACAAACTGCCAAGTTAACTAAGAAAGCGCATGAATTATACTAACATCCGCTGCAGCAGCAATATAAACAGCAAGAGAACGTATCAATAATAGAATCACAAGTAATAAATGTAATAGAATAAAACAACATCATTTGAATTTGTGTGTGTGTGTTTTTAGTCAATGAATTGTTCTTAAATCGGCTGCACAGTGTGACAAACAAAAACAAGCATACATGGTTGCAACTAGGGATGCCAAACGGGAAATCCCGAATCCCGAAATCCCGGGATTTTTCGGGATTGACAAATCCCGAATCCAGGGATTTATTTTTTTCAATCCTGGGATTTTTCGGGATTTTCCGGGATTGACAAATCCCGGGATTTCGGAATTTTTTTGTTAAATTTCGTAATCAAAATTGACTATTTCTTCAGTATTTTTTTTACAATTTAAACAAAATTGATATTGTTTGAAAGGTCTTTGATATACCTTTCAAATGAGACATGTTGGGCTTAAATTCTCTTGCTCTTTGGGAGGTAAATCACATTTTTAGGGCGGATTACTCAATACACAGTTTTTATGAAACAGTTAAATTTCGCCGTGAGTTATTTTATAACGGAGCTTTTAGTATTCCAGCTGTAAAGTTTCTATTCAACAGTTTTTGTTCTTATTTGAGCGATATAAGTTAGGAAATTGAATATATCACTCCGATCCAATTTTTGTTAGAAACAGCAGCGAAAAAAATTGAACAAGGGTGTGTTTTGCGACGGCGTTGGGATCAGACACTGGGGACAACTTACCCTTGGCAAAAATGCTAACAACTTTATTAATAAAATTTTGTATTTATTTAAACTTAGCTTAAAACTTTGACATCAAAATAAATGTTTAAAAAAAATACGTTTTTCAGAAGTTAATTTAAATCCACATAGGGAAAATTGTTTCCCAATGTCTGCTTTTGCCCTTTAACGAACTAATGACCATAAGAAATAAACTGCAGGGTCTAGCTCTTTTGGGTTGGACTGAATCGTGTCTTCCAGAGACTTGGAGCAGTACCAGTTGAGTTAAGTTATTCCTAAATGCTGACCGAGATGCCGTTAAGTGGCTGAAGAATATTGACATCAATATCTAATTCTTATCTATATTCTTTTTCATCAAAAATATGCTTTGTTGTAGAATCTGTTAAACTCGTAATGCTTATATTTCTAAAATTAAAATCGTTTTGTATCAGTGCAATACGATAAATAAGTAATTAAATATTAAATTATATATATTTTTTTTAAATATAACGTTAAAAAGTTTAATTTTAATAAATCCCGAAAAATCCCGAAATACCGAAAAATCCCGGGATCCCGAAAAATCCCGAAATCCCGAAAAATCCCGGGATCCCGGGATTACGATTTCAAAATCCCGAATCCCGGGATTTGTAAAAGTCAATCCAGTTTGGCATCCCTAGTTGCAACAGCTCTTTTATGATTTCTACAAGATCATACGATTGTTTTAATCAAATTATAGTAGTTTCAACTGGTGTATCTTTAAATGTCAGGAAGGATTAGACTTATACGTAGACTGAGAGCAAGTCGCCTTTAGCATTTACTCCCATCGCACAGTGCCACATTTGCCAATCTAGCACGACAAAAATAAAAAAATTAAAGTTCCCCGATTTTCATGATATGTTTGTATGTATTATAGAACATTCCTAATAGCACGGAAATAATCAAATAAGAACGATAATTCTGTTCGTTACTAACTGGTAGGTGCATAAAGTTGCATCTTGTAAAATCCTGAAAGTAGTGTTCATTATTTCGCATTAATTAAGTCGATTTTAAACTGTTGTAACTTTTGAACAAAAAGAGATATTTATCAACTCTTTTTTGGTAATTTTAAAGGATATTTAAATGCTTTAATTCACATCTTTTCTTGTTTTTTTAAACAAATTTTTCTATTTTTTATTAAATTTTTAACAAAATACAAATTTTTGAGAAGAAAATTATATATTTATTTTTTTTGATGGAATAGAACTTTTGGTTTTGGTCAGTATTGGTCGCCGGACTTTTTCAGATATATTGACCAATATCCATAGTACTTATTTCAAAGGCTAACTTTTGCGACCGTCTGCGACGCCGACTACAGTGGGGCGATATGTAAACCTTGTTTTTATATATTTTTTAAACATATTTCAAAAAAGTGGGCGTGGGAGTTGTCTTACCGCCCACTTTTTTTGTCATATTATTTCTACAGTCATTGAGAGTATATATTCCAAATTTAAAGAAATTATAACCAAAATTACAAATTTTTAAAATAGTGGGCGTGGCTCTTAACCGGCCTCCCACGTTTTTCAGTATGTTATTTTCGTCCTAGATTGGCCAAATGTGGCACTGTGCGTCAGCCGGAAGTTTTCGCCTTCTGTGTGTGGAGATGCTGATCCACAGGATATTCACATACCTGATTTTCATGTGCTATCCTTTTTTATGTCTCATAGGGGCCTTGCGGTTGGTATAAATACGCAATACTGTAGTTTACGAACATCAGCAATTGAATAGACACAACTCTACCTGGCTTCGCTTTTCGAGCCAAACAACTTCTGAGCGACAATATGTTTAGTTATATTGCACAACCCTCAGGTTGGTAACCGTGTGTCATTCAATGGCATCTGAAGACCACCTACATGAGGATACCAAAATTCTGCCTATTCGAAGCCATTTCTCTCGTATCTCTCTTCAATTTTTTCTTGCGTTTTATATGACAGAGCACCCCAACCATGCTAGCACCGAAGGCACGTCGGCACCGGAGCTTATATAAGTTCCCAGCAGAAATTTTTCTGAACTGGCAGCAGCTTTTGGAAAGGAAACTCGAGTCAAGGAGCGCATCCAAACCTGCTGAATTCATGCATGATTCTCTAAGGCGATGTCACACTTTAGAGTGCTAGTTGGATTCACATCTCTTTAAAGCGCTGAAAAAATCGCTATAAAGATGCAGTGAATTCATGTATCTTTTTAGTGCTGATTTATGCAGAATAAAGATGAAGCATTTGATTTTTTTCTGTAAGTACAGATCGAGCACGGGCTCTAATTATATTTGTTATAAGGGTTCAAGTTGAAAAAAATGCAGAAGAAAAATTGAATTTCTAAAAATTATAGACATTTCTGGTATTTCCTATACCGGTTTCAAACACCCCAGTTAGTGTCATCTTCAGTAGGATTTTAAATGTCGGTTTGTCTTGTTAATGAAAACTGTTTTTTATATATGTGAATATTTATAGTTTCTACAGAATAAATTTTGACAGTTTCCAACACTACAATTCTATTTCTAGCAATCTCAACCTCACTTAATACTTTCTTTCAACTTTTTTGTCTCTTACATTATTTTGCAAGGGTTACCAACATGATCTGGAATTGCAGACACAAATGAAGGAATTTGCTTTTTCTGTTTCGGAGACGTGCCTAATGGCGACATATTTTGTCAGTAATTTTATTTGATTTTTTTCTGTAAGTACAGATCGAGCACGGGCTCTAATTATATTTGTTATAAGGGTTCAAGTTGAAAAAAATGCAGAAGAAAAATTGAATTTCTAAAAATTATAGACATTTCTGGTATTTCCTATACCGGTTTCAAACACCCCAGTTAGTGTCATCTTCAGTAGGATTTTAAATGTCGGTTTGTCTTGTTAATGAAAACTGTTTTTTATATATGTGAATATTTATAGTTTCTACAGAATAAATTTTGACAGTTTCCAACACTACAATTCTATTTCTAGCAATCTCAACCTCACTTAATACTTTCTTTCAACTTTTTTGTCTCTTACATTATTTTGCAAGGGTTACCAACATGATCTGGAATTGCAGACACAAATGAAGGAATTTGCTTTTTCTGTTTCGGAGACGTGCCTAATGGCGACATATTTTGTCAGTAATTTTATTTGATTTTTTTCTGTAAGTACAGATCGAGCACGGGCTCTAATTATATTTGTTATAAGGGTTCAAGTTGAAAAAAATGCAGAAGAAAAATTGAATTTCTAAAAATTATAGACATTTGACTATTTCTGAAATACAAATTACAAAATCTCAAATACAATTGACTATTTCTAAATACAATTGGAATACCTTAAATACAATTGACTAATTCTGAAAATCAGTTGTCTCCCTGCAAGCATTTGGAAGAAATATCGCCTAAGAGATCCAATTATTTAAAAAAAATTTCCAATTATATTTCGAAAATTTCAAATTATATATTAGAAACTTCCATTTATATTTCAGATATTTCTAAAATATGATTGGACATTTTTTGTAATATAATTTGTATTTTCTGAAACTAAAGTGAAAATAGTGTACTCATTTTTTTTTTTCATTCAAAATGTGAGGTATTTTGATTGAAGCACTCTTTGCAGCGCTGATTAATGCGCAATAATGATGCAGTGAAATCATGTATCTTTGTCCAAAACTCATGGTTTTTTATTCAAAAAGTGTTAAATATATTAAAAAGGAAAGCATGTATGAAATTTTATCAAAATATAATTTTATATTTTGAGTTTGATATAAAAAATCTTAACAAAAAATTTTAATTTTTCCCCTTACTTTTACTGCATCCTCATACGCTTCGGTATGCTATAAAAAGATGCTGTGTCGCCAAAATCTCGATTTATTTTTGCTGGGTTAGGTCTGATCCAGTCTTCGAGAAATCGGCAGTAGGTCACCTTACCAATCTTGTGCAGAGTCTCCCATCCGAGTCCATGGGGAGGAGGAGGGACAATTTCGTACTAAAGAACCTACCAGGCTGTACGATGTTGTACATTCAAAAAAAATGTAGGTAAATTCCAGTGAATATTCACTTAAAACAAATGAAATTTTATTTAAAAACCATTCCACTGTTTTTTCATTTAAAATAAAACTATATATTTTAGCCAATTTTTAATGTTAATTTAATGACTAACCAAAGCATTAAAAATATTTACTTATTTTGTGTTGAAAAACATTAAAACTGTATAAAAATGTCTTCTATAGAAGACATTTTTTACTGCAAAAATTTAATGTAAAGAAAAATTAATTTTTAAGGCAGTAAATTATTTTTTAAACTACAGAAATAGTAGAAAACAAGAAAGCCTGTACAAAATAAGTGATTTTTCTTTTAAAATAACTTTACTGATTACATTTTAAAATAACTTACAAACAGTTAATGACATAATTTTTTTACTGTATGAACTCTAGTTAGGTTACTCTAGGGAGTTAAATAGCTACCTGGCCAAAGTTAACTCGGAAGTCTCGGACACCTGCCCTCTTTGCAACTCTGCACCGAATAATACCGTCAACCTTTCCGAGAGTCCGCTCCAGCTAGAGTATTCAAACCCGAAAACCGGTTAACCGGTTTTTTCATTTTTAGACACTCGACCGGTTTCGAATAGTTTTGAATTTCAAATATTCAAGAAATCGGTTTTGTTGTGTCGGTTTTATACGGTTTTTTATAAAAAGTTATAATATAATGAGTTAAAATAGTATTGACATTAAACACTTTTTTCAGAAATACTCTAACAACTTAGCGGTACTACCATAATCAGTTTGTGAATATATTCATCATCATCATCATTATTAGCATCACAGCCCGGTGTGGGCCAAAGCTTCTTCTACGATTCGCCTCCAAGCAACACGATCTTTTGCCAATGTTTCATAGTTTTGGATTCTTAAAACATTGAGATCTTTCAGAACCCCTTCTATCCATCTTATTCTTGGCCTGCCACGTGTTCTTGTACCATGTTCATCTGCCATAAGCAGTTTTCTATTAAGGGCATCTGTTGGCATGCGGATAACATGTCCAAACCATCTCAAACGCTGCGCTTTTATGTGTCTTACTATAGTCTTATGGCCAGCTAGACCTTCAAGTTCGTCGTTCCATCTTATTCTGTAAGTGCCATCATCATTTTTTACAGGGCCAAAAATTTTTCTAAAGATTTTCCGTTCAAAGCATTGTAACAGTCTGCAGTCATTTATTTTGAGACTCCATACCTCACAGCCGTATGTTAACACTGGTCTCACAATTGTTTTATATATTCTTAATTTTGTGAATATATTGGTATGCCAAAATCAATATATCAACGAGTTCCGGATACTCTAACAACTTAGCGGTACTTCCATAAACAGTTTGTGAATATATTGGTATGTCAATATCAATATATCAACGAGTTCCGGATGCCCGTCTCTGCCTTTAATATTGAAGTTTATGTATTTTTTTTTTTAATTTTGCACCTTGAAGTTCTGTAGCAAACCATTTTTTTAAATAATCCTTGAAATTGTTGAAATGGGAATAGGCTAAATAAATGAATATGTTAGCACAGATGTCTGAATTTATTATTAATTGTGCTCTTTAAACAATTCGAGGCAGCTCGCTTCCTCGAACTGGAAGGGTAAACCAGTTTAATGTGTTCCATCTCCAATTTCCTTTCTTTCCTATCCCACAGCAGAAATTTAAACTAAGTTATTTAACTCTAACTAATTTCTTCTTCTGTGCATACAACAATATTGTGGAGCGCCCCTCGAAATTCCTTTCCTATCTTTAAGTAAATTCCCTGCTTTTCAGCATGTTTCCCGTGTTGGTACTTGCTAAAGCTGTCTGATGTAAGGGTATTTCTTAAAACGAAATCTACTGGTCTTTTCAGGGTTTTTAATGAAAACGATGACCAACTGATATGTCTGTAGTTCTTTGCGCAATTGTGGTTTATCTCTTCCGCTTTGGAGATAAAGACCACACTTACCTCTCTCCATTCAGAAAGTATCTACATCTATGCCAGGCTAACCACAAAGATACGCAGCAGCCATGGTATGATTATCCCGAGGAACTCTAGCAAGAGTAACGGAAGTATCCCATAAAGGAATGGACCGCCCAAGTTATTAGTGCATTTATCGGAAAATCTGCCATTGTATCGGAAAATCAGTCAAGGAAGTTTTCCTCTTCACCTCGTCGCAGCAGCCAGGAAAATTGTCATGCGATGTAACCAAGGAAGTTTCCCACTTCACCTCGTTGCTGAAGCCAGGGAAATGTGTATCCATCAGAAGTTAAATGATTTCCTGACAGATTTCTGCGAAAGATCGGGATTATTGAGCAATCTTCGTACACTGGGATCTTTGGAAAGAACTTTACGGAGTCTAGCCTTTTCGGCAGAGGCTATCTTCTCAACAGAAGATAGACCAAGATTATCTATTCGCCTTTTAGGTGTCCTTCTTAAAAGCATTAAAACTATGACAATGATTCTCCAGTCCTGTGTCGCGTTAATCTTTTTTTTATCTCATTGAAGAGGAAGTCCTCAGAATATGATTTAAGATAAGCTTCTCTATGGGCGTTCGTCACTGAAGTAAAACGATTTCTCTAAGTCTTGTTTACTAACTGGCTGTTCCATTTTTGGAGGTGGCAGGGCTTTCACCAGACTTCGATAAATTAGCCCAGTTTTTTATTGTTACTATTCTGGTTAAGAACGTCAACACATTTCCCTTTTGTTACACATAATTTAACTAGTGGACAAAAGGTAATCTCAAAATTGACTCAACTCGCCTGTTGATGTCAGTGCTTCCCCTCAGATTATAGCGAGCATTGGCATCACGATACAAACCTATATCAGAAATAGAAGATGCTGTGCTGGGGGTCATCGTCCTCATATGGAAAATGCATTGACACTAGGAGTAGTGCTGGCATCCCTTTGCGTTCAAGCACCGCACTAGAGGGAATTTATAAGTAATTGTTGGCCCAAAGTCCATTTTTAATGTGTTCAAAAAAATTGTTACTAAATGGTATCCCTTTCCCATTAAAAGGTCAATGCTGAAAAGTATCCAGTCGTGAGATACACTCCAGTCCCAAATTATAACCAAGTCTATATTTGAAACCAAAGTTATGTCAATTAACTGTTCCCAAATTCTGGTTAAAAACTTTAACATATTTCCCTTATAACATAATTAGTGGACAAAAGGTAATCTAAAGAAAATTATGTCAGTGCTTTCCCTCAGATTATAGCGAGCATTGCCATCAGCACCTGTCATATCATACAAACCTATATCAGAAATAGAAGATGTTGTGCTGGGGGTCATTGTCCTCATATGGAAAACACATTGACGCTAGGAGTAGTTTTGGCATCCCTTTGCGTTGAAGCAGCGCGCTAAACGGAATTTATAAGGAATTGTTGGCCAAAAGTCCATTTTTGATGTGTTCAAAAAAATATATGTATATCGTCAACCTATATTCAAAATATGCCAACTCAAATTTGACCGAAATGAGTTTCCGATGGCAAATAGCTCCCCTAGGCAATACCCATCTGTGATAAAAATTTCAACACAAAAAAATAATTTGTTGTCGTTTTACATTCATTTTCGTTATTCTGCTAACTCAAAGTACGTATTTTTTTGGTGAAAATTAATGCCAACTCCCATTGTATATTTCCAAAAATTTTTTAACCCTCTTATGCATAAAAAAAATATTTTAATTTTCCGACAAAATATGCCAATTCTAAAAAAATATTTGTTTTTTAACGTAGTAATAAATGCCATCTCTGAAAAATACGCAAACAAGTGCAACACATGAAACTTTTGGCATAGATAAAAATTATTTAGAATATTTTAACCATCTTATGGAAGGTACATTGTTTATTTTTACAATAACATGCTAAATAACTAGTTTTTTAGCTCTCCTGAAAAGTAAGCTTTTTAGAGTTGGCATTTATTGAATATAGTTCGAGGCTAGCACATATAATTTTGTTCACCAAACTCTTTTACCGCTAGTACGGAGGCGTCCTAAGCAAAATTAATTTTTTTATTTTTTTGTTACATTTGGACCGCTACTTTTTTTGCATATATTTGCATGCTCTCATAACTCTTTGAGAAATTGAGAAACTCTTCGTGAGAAAGATGTATTGATCCGATAAGCCATCCGGTTCCACAGGGAAAAGATATTTAGAGATGTCCGTCCGACCGTCTGTCGGTCTGACTGTCTGGGGAGAGCAAATTCGTAAATGGGTAAAATCGCACCATATGAAAAAAGCTCCCCCTTAATGAATTAAGCATACCTATGCAAAATCCCGTCTTTTATAGCTTTTTTTTTAAGTTAGGTTAGGATGGCTGTGCCAGATGGGCACTCCGCATAGACCAATTGGTCCATAGCGATACCACAAAACTTTTTCCGCTTATAGATGTAAATACATTGACCTTAATTGCGAATTGTTTCAAACTCTTCAGGTCTATCCTCGTAATTTCCTCCAATGTCTCGAACTGTGAACTTGCTATAATTGATAGTCGAGTTCGTGCCAAAGCCGGGCAGTGACACAGGATGTGTTCAATGGTCTCCTCGACGTCTGGTGTCTCGCACATTTTACAGCTTGCGTCCGTAATAAGATTCATGTTCTTGGCATGTTTTCCGACAAGACAGTGTCCTGTTATTAAAAATGTCAACATACGACATTCTATTCTCGTAAGTGAAAGTAAGAATTTAGTTCTTCCTAAATCATAGCGTGGCCATAAAATTCTGCTTATACGACTTGTCCCAAGTTCCCTCCATCTTCGATTTGCCTTGGCGACAGTAAGGGTATTTCGATTTAGTTTGTAATGCTGGAGTGGCGGTGAAAGCATTATGGTGGTACCTATGCCATCTGCTCCAAGTTTCGCGAGTTCATCTGCTTTCTCGTTTCCTTCTATTCCTTCGTGCCCTGGCACCCACAATAAGGTAACTTCATTATTTAATAAAAGTTTTTTTAAATTCTCGTAACACTTTAAAACCGTTTTCGATTTAATTTGGTAGCTCAAGAGTGCCTTTAGGGCAACTTGACTATCCACGTAGAAATTAAGGGTTGCACCTTGTTCCTTTGCCATATATTCCACATTTTTTGATATAGCAGCTATCTCATCCTGAAAGATACTCGAGTCTACGGGTAATTTAAAAGATAGTGTTAATCTAGTTCCAGTATCGTGAAACCAGCTCCCACACCATGCGATTGCTTCGATCCATCAGTAAAGGTATTTATTGAGTTCGCAGGAGGTCCCTGCCAGATCGACCAGAATTCTCGATCCGGAAATCTAACTTCATATTTCCGGTCGAAAAATAGTTTAGGCACTGTGTAATCAGAGTCAATACGGTCTATATTAGCAATGTTACTGTGTCCAAAGTTGCGATACTTGAACCAATTTGACTCTTTGAGTCTGAGGCAAGCTTTGTAAGCCTCGCCCTTAGCAAAGAGATCAATTGGTAATAAGTGCAGTAAAGTGTCGATAGAGTCGCCCGATGTTGTTCTTAATGCGCCAGTGATACTCCGTCCCATTTGTCGTTGAAGCTTCTGAAACATTTTAAGCGTCACATCCTTTTTGAGTGCCTTATGCCAGACTAAAACTCCATAGAGTAAGATTGGTCTTACGATTGAAGTATAAATCCAGTAAGTGACTTTAGGTTCTAGACCCCAGGTACTGCCGAACATTTTCTTACACGCGTAATACGCGTTGCTTTCCTTTTTTACTCTTTCTTCAGACTTCTTGTTCCAGAACAGCTTACTGTCCAAGAACACTCCAAGAAATTTGGCATGCGGTGATATTGAAATTTCAACTCCTCCCACTCGAACCTTTCTAAATTCCGGGATTTTGTATTTTCTAGTAAAAAGGACCATATCCGTTTTCTGCTGGTTAACATTAAGTCCATTTACTGAAGCCTTAAGTGAGCCCTCTAAAAATCTCGGATACAGTATTCAGATATTTGCCACAAGATAGAATAACCACATCATCTGCGTATGATTTTGTTGTGGTTCCAAAAGTTTTTAGTTCCTTTAAAATGGGATCCAACACCAGGAGCCAGAGCAGTGGTGACAGAACCCCACCTTGTGGTGTTTCTCTAGTAGCGTAACGAGATGTTTTTGCATGACCCCATTCGGCCGTTATTTCCCGACATGAAAGCATTTGCTATCCATTTACTCAAACAACTGTTAGTTGAAGCCTTGTCCAAAGCATTATTTACATTGTTAAAAGCCCTTCTATATCCAGAAATACTGCAAGAGCTAATTCCTTATACTCCAGGGATACTTCTACCTTCTGTACAAGTAAATGAAGCGCAGTTTCTATGGATTTACCCTGCTGGTAAGCATGCTGTGCATCCGATAGAAAATTTGTACCTAAATGCTATCGTATATATAGATCAATTATCCTTTCCAGCAGTTTAACAATTTTCTGGAATGATCGGGGGTTATCGCGGATTACATTCACTGCAATTGGGTTTGTCCTACATCCCGGAAAGTGTGTTTCTGTCCATGTGTCATCACTTTTTTCAGTAGGATTGGTGGAATGTTCTTCTTCGATAAAATTTTTCGTAGCCTTGCAGCCCAGTGGTATGGTCAATATTCCCAGCTAATTTTTTTTTTTTGATTTCCGTATTAGCTTTTTGAAGCTTTTTAGTTCACTTCTATATTGCGCCCATCTGTCATCTGTGTTGCCCCGTATAGCGTGCTTAAATAAGTCCTGCACTAATCAACGAGCGTTTGAAAGTTCTCTAGACCACCACGGAGGTTGGGTTTCATGCGACTATACCTTAAGGGCAAGATTTTTCAAAAGATACGCGTAAAATATTTGCTTAAAAATTAACAAAACTTACGCCACAAAAAGTTTATGGCCCTGCAATTGGACCGAAGGGACACGACCCCTTTTGTGGGGTAGATGGAGAGATGAGTATGAATTTTCTGCTGTGCTTTTTACATTATTTCGAACAAGATTATCGCTGGATATTAAATATTCCTTCTATTTTTGCTTAACTGTGACACTGTTCAGTTTATGTCAATTTCAAAGATATATTAGTACTATTTGGTTAATGTTTTACGTATAAAATCCCAACACGATATCATACCAAGTTCGTAATAAGTTTTTATCGATTCAATTATTATTGCTGAAAAGTAGAAGAAAATTTATTTTATTCTGTTGGATTTTCTTCAATTCGAAAGCAATAAAAATCAATTCAATCGAATGTTAAACATATTTGATTTTATTGACTTGTATTTTTTCACTTTTTCTTTTTGGAATTGGTGGGCAGCTAACCGGCTGCTATGAAGCAGAAAAAATGTTCTATTATTGTTAACAGATAAATTGGCGGTAATGTGCATTTAAAGTTGTTGACATTTCGTATAGATCTTTGCAATTGAAAACTTGAATTGTTTTTTTTTTTTAAAGCATTTGTAGTCACATCTGTTCTTTAAAACAGGATTTATGTTACTGAATTTCAACGAGCTCAACACAGCAAATATGATTTTGTATGTGCGATTGTGTCGGTTTGTTTGTGTGTGTGTGGGGGGTTGGGGGTTTTTTTTTTAATCTTCTATATTAAATTGTGCTAATTGCCTCAATTTGTTGCAGAGCTTCGTTTGCCACCAAAACCAACCACAACACCAACACCGTACGTGCATACAACGCAAAAACCCCGCCGCAAGCAGACATCAAATATGAACAAAGGCCTCAACGAGGTGGTTAGAGCCAAAGAAACGCATTTTACCAATCAAATGCAGGAAAACGAAATTCTAAGTGGCAACAGTGCACAAGGAGTCAACATCATCAATGGTATTGTTGTGGGACCTGGTAACGGCATCAATGTCGCAAATGGCTTGTCTAACGGAGCGGAAGGTAAGTTACGATTGAATAAATTCTTTAAGTACAAATCCAAACATACAACATATACAAACATACATACATACGTATACGTACATACATTCGACAACATACAACATAAAGAAATTAACCAATTCAGGCGTGTAGTAAATCGCAAATGTACACAAGTGTACTTACATGTGTAGGTAACTGTGTATGTATGTATGTATTAAGAAGTGTTTGTGGCTTGGATTCTTTCTTCACCATCTTCTAGCAGTTTTCTTTTTTAATTTTGAAATAAAACAATAAATGTTCTTGGGACCACAATCTTTGTGAGCCTGGCAATTGTATGTATGTCGTACAGTCAAAGTAACAAGAAACAGCATAGTGTCCTATATACTTATGAACGTTTTATACATTTCAAACATATTAGGGTATCCCTCAGCAACCAATTTCATACAGAAAAATATAAACTAAAAATTAGGGAATCACGCGCATGATTGTGAGTAAATTTTTTTTCGTTCATGATTAAAATTCTTTCGGAAATTTTTCATGATTTCAAAAATATGTACGTAGGTACTGACTTAAATCTCAATCAATATTTAAAGAAATTTATGCCAATGTTATCACAAAAATGTCTTGTAAAATGATAATACAATTTTTTTCTTTTTTTAATTCGTGAGTACATCGTGATCATAACAAATTTTTTTATATGAGCGACAACTAACTCACGGTTATATATCTACTTAAAATAACAGCACCGTAAGAAATTTTTAAAATAAATTTCTTTCAATAAAAAATTAAACAATTTTTTTAAGCTGAGTACATACTAGAGTGGCTAGTTTTTGGGCTTTTATATGTGATCAAATTCTAATACCAGCCAAAAGTGTCGGTGCCCTAAGGGTAACTCAAATGCAAAATATCACTCCGATTGAAGTTTATCTTCTGTCCCCACTTTGAGCCCTAAAATTGAGATTTTTGCAAAAAATGTCTTTAAAAAATAATTTAAAACTTTTTATTAAAATTAATTAAAAATTATTTTTCTATGATATTTAATCGAAATGAGAATTCAACTTACGGAAGTTTTCCTCACTATAAATTTGAATTTTCGTTTCAGATAATATCCGTGAAACGAAAATTCAAATTTATAGTGAGGAAAACTTCCGTAAGTTGAATTCTCATTTCGAGGGGCAAAAGAAAAGTTTTTTCACTTATCAGTTGAAAAGTACAAAGGGTATGCAAGTAGTTATAAAAGGCGTTGACTCTGGTGTTGAACCGTCTGAAATTCAGAGAGCGCTAATAGACAAAGGTTTTAAGATCAAGTTCGTTGCTAACATCAGAAATAAGGAAAAATTCCCCCAACCATTATTTCGTGTTGAGTTGGAGCCAAATGACCTTAAGTTAAAAAAAATCGAAATCCACCCTATTTGTAGCTTACGGTACTTTCTTTATCGTAGAGCAATTGTAGAAGAGCCACATAAGAGGAAAGGTCCCGTCCAGTGTAGTAATTGCCAAGAGTTTGGTCATACCAAGGCTTACTGTAAGCACCCTGCCGTTTGCGTTATCTGTGGCGATTTGCATAGCTCGAAAGAATACACAAAGTCTAAAACGGACTCAAGCTTAAAGAAGTGTAGCAATTGTGGTGATAATCATACTACTAATTACAGAGGTTGTCCGGCATATTTTTTTGAGAAACGATTTTTCACGAATAGGAATCAAGCTCCCCGTAGAGAAACTCAACATGCTCAGGAAAACTCGGCTCCACCACACGTACCCATTAACGAACCAAAATTCAACCTAAATGGGTTGAGTTTTAATTTTACTAGGCTCGAGGCCACAATTAACACGTTAGTACAGCCAATGACTAATTTTACCAATATGATGGGTAAAATGATGCAGGAAATACTAAGAATGCAGTCTTTGATTATTAGAGGCTGCATTAAGTAAGCCATGAACAGTTTGAGAATATGTTACTGGAACGCAAACGGCATACGACAGCATAAAGAAGAACTCGATTATTTTCTCAGAAACAAGCAAATTGATATAATGCTTGTTTCTGAGACCCATTTAGCCCCTCGCAGTCTATTCGCTTTAGATGGTTACACATTGTATGATACAAAAGACCCCAGAGGCAGGTCATGTGGAGGCTCAGGCATCTTAATTAAAACTCGACTAAAACATTATCTTATGTGTGATCTTTGTGAAGATTATCTTCAAGCCACTACTTTATGCGTAAACGAGTTTGACATGAACCTTGTGATTTCGTCTATTTATGATCCCCCCAGATTTAAAATTACTGATAATCAGTATAGAACTTTTTTCGAATCTCTAGGTTCACGCTTTCTGGCTGCTGGCGACTACAATGCTAAGCATACATTCTGGGGGTTACGCCTCATTACCCCGAGAGGTCGTGTGTTGTTTGATACAATTTCTAAAATGGGTCTGGATGTGGTATCAAGTGGAGAACCGACATACTGGCCTTCATATCGTAATAAGATTCCAGATCTTATTGACTTTGGAGTGAATAATTTTGTGAGTGTAGAATCTTCATTGGAAATTTCTTCAGACCACACACCCACTATTATTACTCTATTTAACCCCTTAGAAACTGTATCCCCCACTGGTGACTTAGCACTGACAGGCAAAGGAACAAATTGGCTAAAATATAAAAAGTTTCTCAGTACTCATTGCTCGGAAAACATATCGCTAAGAACACCAGAGGAAATTGACCTCTCGCTCAAGAATTTTGAATCTAGTCTCAAACTAGCTGCTCAACTTGCTACTAAACCCCCTCGACAATCCAGACAGAATGTATTTTCTTCTGTTGATGTCGAACGACTCTTAATTGAAAAACGGAGAGCTCGTAGAGAGTGGCAACTGCACAGATCTCCACGCTTAAAATCACAACTTAAGGAATGCACGAACAACTTACGAAGATTGGTAGAATCTCAGAGAACGGCCGCACTAAATAGATTTCTTGAAAATCTGGAGCCTACATCAAGAACCGACTACTCGTTATGGCGTGCTACAAAAAATTTAAAAAGACCTGTCTTATGTAAGCCTCCATTGCGCAAAGCAAATGGAGGTTGGGCCAGAAATGATACTGAAAAAGGAAACCTGCTTGTTGAGCTCTTGAAAAATTTATTCACACCAAATGAATCAAGTGTTATAGTAGAGTTGCCACTAATTTTACCCCAGCGCATAGCAGTACCCGTTAGGTTTGGGATGCGAGAGGTCGAAAAGGCAGTTTGTGAATTAAACCCCAAAAAGGCATTTGGTAATGATAAGATCAGTAATAAAATGCTTTTGGAGTTACCCTGAATAGCATTAAGAATAATTCTTTTTATTTTTAAAGCTATATTACGCTTCAACATTATCCCCCAAAATGGAAAATTTCTCTCGTTAAATGATACCCAAGCCAGGCAAAGATCACACAAAAGTGGAATCGTACAGGCCTATCAGTCTGTTATCCAATTTCTCAAAACTTTTTGGAAAACTGTTAGTGAACAGATTAACAACTCATGTCGCTCAGAACAACTCTATCCCCGATCACCAGTTTGGATTCAGAAAGAAACATGGCACAATTGAGCAAGTTCATAGACTGGTAGGTGAAATTAGAAGAGCCTACGAAGAAAAAAAATATTGTTCCGCACTTTTTATTGATGTCTCACAGGCGTTCGTTATATGTTACCACCAAATACACATAAGTTACTCGAAAATTACATAACAGATCGTAAGTTTACAGTGAAGGAAAACGATTTTGTCAGTACCCCGCAAATCATACAGGCTGGAGTTCCACAAGGTAGTATTTTGGGACCGCTTTTGTATATTTTGTACACCTCTGATATACCAACTAATCGAAATACGCATACCTCCACATTTGCAAATGATACATATTTTAAGCTCCCATAACAATCCACTTGAAGCAACTCGTATTTTGCAGAGTCGCATTCTTGAATTAGAATACTGGTTAAATAAGTGGAAGATTAAAGTGAATGAGCAGAAATGTATCCACATAACGTTCACGTTAAGACGAGAAACTTGCCCCCAAATTCGGATTAATAATCACATTGTGCCTCAACATACAACAGTAAAGTTCCTCCGAATTCATCTTAATCGTCGTCTTACGTGGAAAAACCATATAGATGCAAAATTAACCCAAATAAAATTGAAAACTTTTGCACTTAATTGGCTTATTGGAAGAAACTCAAAACTTAGGTTAGACTGTAAACTAGTGCCCCCCATTTCCCGCTTCTCGGTATTCCCGGAAATACCGGTATTCCCGGTTCTGGAACCGGTTTCCCGGTTCTTGATATATTCCCGGGAATACCGGTATTCCCGGTTCTGATCCTGGTACCGGTTCTGAAAATCCAAAAAAATACTACACCATAAAATATCAGTATTTCAGAAATATTTAGTTGTGTTTGTAAAATTATTTCAAAATCATGTAACTTTTTTTTCTTAAATTCGACAAATAAAATGAAAATGGTGTTTTTCACATGTTTTGTATTTTTTTTTTGGTAAAAGCAAAGAAAAAATTTTAATTGTACAAAATTTTACAAAATATACATATCGGTAGTCCCGGGAATACCGTCAGAACCGGAACCGGGAATTACGGTATTCCCGGGAATACTGGGAATGAAATAAGTACCGGGAAACCGGTACCATTTCCCGGTAATACCGAGAACCGGGAATACCGGTATTCCCGGTGCTACGGTACTGACCGTAGGCACTACTGTAAACTATTGATCTACAGCTCGATTATAAAACCTATATGGTGCTATGGTATTCAGTTATGGGACACTGCCTCTGCGTCTAATGTGGAAAAAATACAAAGAAAACAGAACAACATTTTGCGAATGATTACTGATGCCCCCTGGTATGTTAGAAACTTGAACATACACAGAGATCAAATGTTTCCCTTGTTAAAGATGAAATTGTGAAACATACCCAGAACTACTTACGAAAACTGGAATCACATTCAAACAATTTAGCACGCAATCTTCGAAATAATCGTGGTCACCAACGCCTTAGAAGGAGGGCCACTGCTGACTTGGCACACTAAAATGAAGGATGATGCTTTTGAAAACATTGGATAATTTATGAGCATATGAAATTTTGTCTGGCACTGGCTGGACTTAATATTAAGTTATATTAGTTTTAAGACTTGAATACTTATTGTTAGTTCACATAATTTTAGTGAAGATTCAATAAAATAAAAAAAAAAAATTAATCGTAAATACATAAATATGAAATTTAAAGAGTTTACGGTATCATTAACCCGTTCAAACTTGATACCAAAAAAATAGCATGATTTTGGGGCGGTTCTCAAAATACCTTTTTTCGAATTCTCAAATTTTATTTAAAAAAAAAATTAAAATATATAATTTTGTTTTTTTCATTCATAAAGTACACTTTGGAGAAGAAAAATGTAAAATATGGCGGATATCTTCGGGCCACTTTTCGGGATTCGCGGGAGCAGTTAGCGGATTTCAAGAAAATTTTGTTTTTATCAATAGTTTGTGCTCTTAGGACGTGTGAGACTACACGAAAGATTTGGCTTTCTTTTAATCCGAAGCGCGCAAAAGAGCTGATATCACTTCCAATAGGAGAAATTTCGACGGTAATTGTTATAATTACCGGACTGTGTGTTATAGGAAAGCTCGCAGAGCGGTTAAATGTGTTGTCAAATGACTTTTGGCGGAATTGCATGAATGAGGAGAAGTTGGAAACTATCGAACAATTTACTTGGCATTGACTGGCAGTTTCTGGTTAGAGACTTGCTTCACTGGGATATAGGGAGCTGATGCCAAAATTCAATATCTTAGGAGTTTTATAAATTGTTTTAACGGCAGGTACTAGTTGGGAACCTATTACAGTCCCGTGGTATCACGGACCTCAGAGTCTATGCGGGCTTACGTAAAACGTCAGCAGCCACTTACAACCTATGTCTGTCTCTATCGACTCCAACCAACCAAACCGAATTTTTATATGAGAACCTCTGAATGTTTTATGTGTTCACTTTTGTAGCACTGTGCTATAGACTGGGTCGACCATAAAGGAGGTTAAAACCTCTGAGGTTAAAACCAGATATGAGTCAACTTTAGTACTCGCTGAGGACTTTCTAACAATTTTTTTTTTTAAACGATCGGACATCAACTGACAAAGCTATGAACAAAAAACGATTTCGGCGGTACCAAATCGCGACCTAAAAATCTAATATTTTGGCTATGGAACTTTTTCGAGGTAAGCTTTAAAATTAAGCCCGCACAATGGGAACTTTTTTTTTCGACCCGGTCTACTGTGCTATACAACTTAAGACCAGTCGAACTCGATACATTTGTTTGTCAATGACACCCTAATTAGGGTTGCCAGACGTCCCGCATTTGGCGGGATTGTCCCGCTTTTTATAACCGATTCCCGCGTCCCGCGCGGGATTCCATATTCCCGCTTTTTTTTGCAATTTTTTTTAACAACAACTATTTTTTACTTTAAAAGCCTAAATTTTTAAAAGGCTTATTTGTAAGCTTTTGCCTCATAAATGATGTGGATTTAGAACCTTTTTAAGGAAAAAAAAGGCCTAGTGAGGCCAAAAGGCCACACATGAGGTGAAATCTCGTTCGAACGAGATTTCGATCATATGGACTGCATCATTTTATACACAACCATATGATCGAAATCTTGTTCCAACGAGATTTCAGCTCAGGCGTGAATTGGGTATAACAAAAAAGTTTACAATCTTAGTGTTTGCTTAAAAAAAAAAATATTTTTCAAAAAATATACGCCAAAAGTTGCACAATATAGAGTACATTCCGGAAAAAATATTTATAAAATTTCGATGGAGTAATTCTGGTCCAGCGTTGTATCTTCAAAATGGAAATGTGTATGTTTCTATTTCAAAATGCACTAGAGGTTGGTAGTCTCTATTTAAAACAATAAAACTCGACAACATGATGCTAAATTTTTCAGTTTTGTTCATAAAAATATTTTTGTCCCGCGAAAATTTGTAAAATCCCGCCATTTTTGTAATTTTCGGGAGTTTGTCCCGCATTTTCAAAATAAAATTCTGGCAACCCTAACCCTAATACTAATATTTCTACGTACTTTAGTTTTACTCGAACAACAAATGTGACTATATTATTTCTTTCAGTTGACATTTTTGATTTACCACAGCAATCATTGGAGGTGTATATGTTTAAAAAAAGTATCAACCCGGCTAAAAATAAATGTGTATGTTCATATATGGCTATGTATTGATCTTTATATGATCATATATGACTTATAAGGAAACATATATGTGACCATATATGCAAAAATCAATCCCATATATGAGGTCGTATATAAAGTATGTACCATATATGACATCATATATGATACAATATATGTTTGCAAATTTGAATCAGAATTACAAAAAAAAAAAAATTTACGAATAAAATTATATTTTATTACCATCGATTAACTTATATATACATAAACATAACTGCAACACCGGTGCATATAAATAATTTAACAACTATTGTCCTACTTGCAAAATATTCTGCTTAAAAAATTACTTTTACATAGAAAAATGTTGGAAATGGTAAGTTTTCATTAATATATATAAAGAATTCTAAAATCATGTTTTCATTTTTTTCCAGTTCATCGTCATAACAAGTATAAGCGTGGACATTTGATTCCAAAACAAGATGAACTGGAAATTTTCGTATTCAAAATGTCGAAAAAACAATATTATTGCGTTCTTTGATGTTGAAGAAAATTAAACTACGCAGCTACGTTAAGCTTTCGCAATTTGGAGGAGAGGGCATATGCACCACCATAATGTTATCACTACGATTTCAATATTACAAACTTTTTACAAATCCCTTAATATCAAATTGTATATAAAAGGATCGTATAAGCAGTTTTGATACCGAGTTACGAGTTGAAGAAAGCTCTTCTACTTGAAAGAGAGAACATATACGCCACCATAACGTTATCACTACGATTTCAACACTACAAACTATTTTGAAATCCCTTACTGTCGCAATAGCAAATTGGAAATGAAAAGGACATATATGCAGTTTGAAGGTCGAGTTACGAGTTACAGCAACGTTCAGCTCACTCAACTTGGGGGAAAATCATATGCACCACCATAACGTTATCACTACGATTTCAACACTACAAACTTTTGACATCCCTTACTGTCGGAAATGAAAAGAACGTATAATCAGTTTTGATGTTAAGTTACGATTTCGGAAGGACAACGTTTTTACTAACAATCACAAGAAGACTGTCACCGTACCTACATGGAAAATATTGTCGGCATGATGTAAGTATTAATAGTTTATTTATCCCTCTCCTTCAAATATCCTAACAAACATAACCCAGTAAGTTAATATACATACTACTAAATATATTGCTTTTAATAAAAGTTTCAAGTACTCATTTGCTTATTATGAGTAAAAAATGTTTTTAGTAGTAGCAAGTTATTTTTTGCTGGAATAAAAAAGAAATGTGGAATTATTTTTAATATTTTTCCAGTTGAAATTCCGTAAAATGTATTCGATGGCCTTAAGCATCCCATGGTCTTTACAAAATAAACTCTATTAAGATGTATGTATCTAAGAAGTCAATATTTAAAGGCACATGATTGTTTCTTTAAATGATATCAGTGTTATCATTAAAACCCATCAGCACCAAATGCTATTGTTGGTAATACTTAAGGGTCTGTCACAGAGTCAATTCCGTTCCGAAGTGGTTTGAAAGTTTTCCTCTTAAAACGTAAAACAAAATATTTTTTCGGAATAAAATCCACACCTATGCGATTCAATCCCACTTTGATTTTTGAAAGTGATTTCATTCCGAAAAAAAAAATAATCGTTTTGCGTTTTACGAGTAAACCACTTATTACAATTCCAAACGGAATTAAGCCTGTGACATGCCATTTAATAAAATAAAATGTCTAGAAATACCTTATATATTAATATTTTATATCTTTTTTTATAGATTTTGACTGTAAATATGCTAAAATGAGGTTTATAGCATAACAAAAACGCTAAGTCTGAAGAAAATCAGAATTAACAATAAAACAAGAAAACAACAAGGAAATCATCCTTCCTTTACTAAGCCCTTTGCTCTCTTCTTGATAAATCCTTTAAATCTTTATGTTAAATTTTTTTACTATCAAAATGTGTTTAAATATAAGTTAAATTATATATTTTAATATGGTCACCAAAAATGCAAACGGAGTAAGTAAAAAATCAAAATTATCAAACTAAAGGTTTTCATTGAAATATATGAAAAACACCATAATGAATAAAAAAAATATTTTTTATTTTTAATTATACTTATGTACACCGTTTGCAATTCTGGTGAATGTATACATAATAATCTATTGCATATAGTTTAAGATGAAAAAATAATTAAAAAATAAGAAAAAGAATGTAAAACAAATTGAAAACAAGATCATATATGATCCAATATATGATCCAATATATGACACAATATATGACCCAATATATGATACAATATATGATCACATATATTGGGTCATATATGATCGTGTCTTTTATAAGCGCCAATTTTGGAATATGTTCATATATGAGACCATATTTGATACTATATATGATACTGTATATGGTCTCATATATGATATCATATATGATAATATTCAACATTTTTAGCCGGGAAGTATAAAAATAAGAAATACACAAAGTAATAAGTTATTCAACCCATTTACTTTACAAACAAAAATTACTTTATATTTTTGGCATCAATATGGAAAAAAATTTAGCAAGGTTGGCAACTATAAACTTTTACTTTTTTTTAACTCTACCGCTTTAAGACCATCAACGATACCAAAACTTTCAATTTTTGAAAATGCCGATGTTCAAAAATCCTTTTCCGTTATACGGTTATCGTACCAGTGTTTGTTATTGTTATTGTTTTTGAAACCTTATTTTTTCATTAAAAAGAAAATAAATATTTTAAGTATAGAAAATTCAAAACTGTAAATTTATTTTCATTATGTAATTATACCCTGTGTACAATTTTCTGAGTCCTCATAAATTATGGCTGTTTTAAGGCTCCAAAATATGAATAATTTTTGAACGATCAAAATGTGGGATTCTAAAAGATTCATATTTGACTCTGATTTACGAACATTTCAAAAACTTTTTATGTTTACCACACACAGTATGAGGGTATATTCACTTTGTAATTCCATGTGTAACTCATCAAAATATCGGGTGTAGACCACACTTAGGTAGGGTCCTTCGTGAATTTTATGGTGTGGGGAGAAAAGCAAGAACTTTGCGCTGTCTAGATGTCTCAGAAACAGCTCCTATGTTTCCAAAGTACTTTTTCCATTAATCGCATTTAGTAATTCTGATCATCTTCTTATAATATTAATTTTCAGCCTTTATGCAGAGTCTGCATTGCAGATAGGGTTGCCAGACGGCCTGGAATGGCCTGGATTTTCCAGTTATTTTGAGTCTGGTCCAGTTTCCAGCTAAAATACAATTTGTCCAGTTAAAAACGAATTATTTTACCAATTATTTTGTTAATTAAATATATTTTACAGTTTTTTGGACTACTTTTTGAATAAAAATGTTTTTTTTTTTTTGCTACGGCAAAATGCAAAATACTGAATTTTCACTCCTTTTTGCTTTACTTTTTTGAACATCTCGAGTAGTCTAACCCCAAAAAATAAGTCTGGAGGGATCAATTCTGCAAATGAGGGTCAATTATTGTCGCCCTCTTTTTGATATTACACGTCTGGGGAATTTTAACTGACCACCTAAATTTACAGACTGGACCACTCCGGACTTATTTTTTTGGGGTTATTTGAAAAGAAAAATCTGTGCCAACAATCCGCAGACCTTTGAAGAGCTCAACATCAAAATTTCTAGATGCTCGAAAAAGTAATGGAAATGCTTAAAAAAGGCACCATTTTCCGTGGCCAATAAAGACTTCCATTTAATTGATGTTATATTTGAAAAGTAGTCTAAAATAAAAAAAATTATCTCACATATGAAAATCGGTTAATTGTTTTTTTTTTTTAATTATAAAAAAAATATGTGTGGGTCCAGTTATTTTTTTAAAATCCAGTTGAAAATTTTCCATTTTCCAGTTATTTGACTTCTAGTATCTGGCAACCCTAATTGCAGACCTGTCCTCATCCGCTCTCGAAAACACTGCCTTAAATAGTTTTCTGTTTGTCCCTAGACTTTACCGAAGTGCATGTTCTTGTATTCAAAAATTTTCGCTTAACTATGCAGTTCAGATAAGGATTTTTCTTCCAATTTCCCAGAAAGTTCTCCTATTATTTCACCAGCTTTGTCCTCTTCAGATTTCTTGATACAGCTTCTGCGAGATTTATTGATCCACCAGTCTCAATTTTATTAGACAATGTATCTGATACAAATGCTATGCGCTAGAGGATCGTAAGTAACTTTTCAATCACGATCACGCACGCAAAATAACATATGCCATTTTGGTTTCAAATTAAATGTATTTTTAATAACTGTCTAACGGATTTAACATCACGTTCATACATTGCATATTTCTCAATTTATTGAGGTTGGAAAACGGGAAATTCTGAATTTTTACGTTTAAGGTCATCCTTGAACTTATAATTTTGACCGCGAATATTTGTTTTAGGAAGCTAGCAACATTTAGAAGTGATGTAGGTTAGGTTAGGTTAGGGTGGAGGTGTACGATTTACACCTCGCATAGACCTTTTGGTCCATAGCGATACCACAAAACTTTTTTTCTCTTTTTTTCGCTAGCGGCGCAAGTTAAACACGTTCAAAGTCATTGCGAATCTCTTTAGTATTCTAAGATCCATTCGCGTTATATCCTCCAAAGTATTAAAGCTTATCTGACCAGTAATCGATCGGCGACTTCTTGCCACCGCTGGACAGTGACAAAGTATGTGTTCTATCGTTTCATCCTCTCCTGGTGAGCCGCATCTTTTACAACTGGCGTCCGGGATGAGTCTAATATTCTTAGCATGAATGCCGATGAGACAGTGACCAGTTATTATTCCCGTCAGACCTTCCAAAAATCTAAAAAAAATGCCTACGAAATTTGTACTCTAGCCCAAAATATTAAATCATGATAATAGGTTATTAGATTACCCAAATTTCTTACTATTTTTTACTACAACTGGAAAGTCTTGTTTACTTAAGAGCTGTAAATTTGGTAAATGAGTGCATTACTTAAGTGCATTTTTATTTACATTTTGGAGAGTATAAATGATTCGGCAAAGAAGAATTTAACACTCTCACTTGTTTTTTGTACATTTGTTAAACAAATGGAACATTTTTATGTCAGAATTTTAGACTTGGTGAAAAAGCAGTTTTGGTGAAAAAAAAAATAAGAAAAAAATGAAACGAAAAATTTTTTGATGAACAACAAAAAAGAATCTTTTGATGGAAAAAAGTTTTTAATAAAAAAAAAATTTTTCATGAAAAAAAGTGTTTAATAAAAAAAACATTTTTTCATAAAAAATTGATGGAAAAAAAATTATGGAAAAAAGTCTTTAATGGAGACCAAAATTTGACAAAAAAAAGTTGTTGATAAAAAAAAAAATTATAAAAAAAAAATTATAAAAAAAAAATTATAAAAAAAAAAATTATGAAAAAAAAAATTAATAAAAAAAATATGGTGAACAAAACTTTGATGAAAAAAAAAATGTTAATAAAAATTATTTTTTAGACAAAAAAAATTGATGAAAAAAATTTTTGATAAAAAAATAAAAAAAAAAAAAATTATGAAAAAAAAATATTTTTGTTGAGAAATAATTATGTTATGTTTTATTCACCATCTGGTGAAAAATGCTTTTATTCACCAGCAGGTGAGTTATTATCCAAGTTACAAATCGAAGTAGCAAACCTTTTTGGTTTTAGGAAAATGAAAACAGTAATTCGTATTTTCTTTTTTGTTAGTCGTTAGCTTATATAGTCAAACTGAGGTGGCGTCCTGCATCATTTTTAAAATTAGACACCAGCCAAAAAACATCATGTTAAAAATCTCAAAAATCATTTAGGCCATAAGAATTCATATTCCGCTTCAAGAGTTGCAAAAATCCACAAAAACGTTGTTGATGGTGCCCATCCTATGACTGATTAAAATAGGACTAGTCCCCAAATAAATACTTCAAATTTCAGACAAATCGGAAAGTATTTAGAGGTCGCTAGAAATTTACAATTTGTCGAGGGTTTCAACAAAATTTAAATTTTTATAAATTTTTTTTTTTCTACATTTATTTAGACGGCAAATGAAAAAAAAAGGTTGACTATCATATCTTTTATTTTTAATCCTTTACATCAATTTAATGAGATCATAAACTAAAATATTTTTTTTTTGCATACAATTTTTTCAAAATTGTGGCTTTGAAAGCTATACAATGGTATGGGGCATGTATGCCTTTAATGCTTATTTTTTATCAATTTTAATTTCTTTTTGGAAAGGTTATTTAATACAAATTACATATTGTCCGATTGTTCCAATTTTTGATGTATAAACTTTTTTTTGATGAATGAAATAGCGGCGGCCTTGTGGAGACAACAAAACAATGCCCTTTTCAAGTGATCGTAAATTTTCTAACGGGAATATATTTTCCAATTTTTATTAAAATTATTTTATTTTGAGTTAAAAAACTTTTTTAATTACTTTTGTAACAACAAAAAAATTGACAAAATTATTTGGGTGTACAATTTTTTTCGGGTGTAAGTTTTTTTGCAATTTAAAAATATTTTTGAGTAAAAAAACCATTGTGTAAAATATTTTTGTGGCTTACCAACGTTACTGAAGCTTGTTTAACGGTTCTTTCAAGACGTGAATTTAATGTGAAATTAATCTGAAATTCTCTTTTTTAAGGTTTAGTGATTAAAGAAGAAAACTTTGTGTTTCTTAAGATTTCACTACTGAACGTTAAAAAAGCTTGATGCAACTGGGATACGACCTTACACATTTAATTGTAATTGTTTTAGTGTTCACAAATCGGGTCTCCAAACTTTTCCATCCCATTAGGTTTTTGAGAAGATTGAGGTCAAAGTTAAAAAAATTCATCGTTATATGCATTTTTAACTACTCATTGCGGGTGAGCTTGATGTGACCAACGACTTAACAATAAGTGAGGGTAAAGCTTAAAACAGTGTTCTTAAGGATACAGAACTAATTTGGTCTGTCGTCTTAACCCTTAGGGCACCAATTGTCTTTCAATGATATCTTATTCTTCGAAAACGATTTTTCCGCTACTAATCACATGAAAAAAAAACTTGATGTGAATGGAACGCCACCTTATGTACATCATTACAATTATTTTTCTGGTCACAAATCCGGTCTCCAAACTTCATTACATTTGGTTTATGCGTAATTTAAAATACATATAAATCGCATTTTTTTAAATATTTGACAACTCATAGCGGATGAACCTGATGTGCTGACAACTTCCCAGCAAAAACTCTCATTACCAAGTAATGAAATGTGTAATGGGAAATTCAAAAGTTATAACTACTTCTGATTCGAATTACCTTTCCCATTACATTTACAAGCAAATGTGCCAAATGTAATGATTATCAAACCAGTATTAATAACTAATTACATATATACTTATAGGTAATGAAAAAATTATTTAAAAAAAAAAATTAAAAAAAATAAAAAAATATTTAATTTTATTTTATTTTTATTCAAAATAATGTACAGTGAGTCAAAAAGTGAAAATCTAGTTCTGATTTTTTTTTTATTTTATTATAATGACTTATGTAAGTCATTATTAATAAGTCCTTATTTTACATTTCAAAATAATGCTAAAGGTAATTTTCTGTCATTACTAAGTAATTCGAATGGTAATGATGTGTCATTACCAAGTTTTTGCTGGGTTAAAAATAAATCATGAGTAAAGCACAAACATTGCTCTTTAAGATGCATAACTCATTTGATCAGTCGCTTTTGCCGTTGGAGTACCAATTGCCTTTTAATAAGGTATTTTATTTTCAAGGATAGACAATTGGTGTCCAAAGGGTTAAGGCGACTGACCAAATGAGTTCTGCATTTTAAAGAGTTCATTCGCTATGAGTAGCCAAAAATTCCCAAAAGAGCATTTTTTTTTTAACTTTGACCTCAATTTTCTCAAAAACCTGATGTGATGGAAAAGTTTGCAGATTAAATGTATATGGTCGCGTTCCCGTCACATTTCGATGATAAGTAGTGTTATTTTAGTGTGGATTTATTCCATACCATGGTTTCTGTAGCCATCTTTACGTTATCAGTGGAGAAAATTACATTGATTTAATTAGATATGTATGGTATCGAACCTACGTTCTTGAGTTTTTTCATCAGTTTCAAAGGCTAGCGTTTTCAGGGTTAGGTTTCAGGGTAGGGAAACTTTTTTCCCTTGTCCGATTTTACTAATTTACGAACTTAGCCTGCCTAGAACCATACATTTTCGTAACAACATTCTGGAGTCAGTTGTTAACTTCAGACGGACGGACATTTACAGAATGTCTAAGAATCAATCATGGATCAGTTATATTTATTCATTATGGGGTTTCCTTACCGATATTTCAATATGTTACACGTGGAATGACAAAGTGAGTATACCCCGATACTGTTGTTGGAGGGCATAAAAACACAGGGCAAGCTTAACATACATATCACTAAAACTTGATAGAAAGAATATATAAAATCCATTTCTTGCCAAGATGAGGGCTCCCAGGCCCTGGCTGGCTGATGCTGGCTTCTACCCAGTCGGAAAAAAAATAACTGCTTACATGTGTAAAAATTGGTAGTGCTCTAGGTTTATTTGCAGCAACCTAAAAACTTAATAATGAAATTTATATTATGGATATCTGTCGTGGTACCAAGCTCCTAATTTTCAATCTAAAATTTAAAAATGTTTACCCTAAAAACAATTTTCCAGTAATGTTCGAATATTAACAAATATTTTTAGCTAAATAAGAAAATTAAAAAAAAAAAATAGTTTTTCACTTTGTTCGGCACTTTCCGATTTTCAAATCAAAAAAGAACCCCAAAGACATTGTCCTACAGGTCCAATACTTTTTATGTTAATATTGACCATAAAAGGCAACTTTTTCAACTCAGAAGTTTTTGAAATTCGAAAAACGGAAAGTTTGCTCCACCATAGTATAGTGTACTTCACCCTAGTGCACAATAGTGTACAATTTGTTTCACCCTAGTGCACAATAGGGTGAAGCAACTTTTAATTTTTTTCGAATTTCAAAATCGTCGGGGTCGGAAAAGTTGCCCTTTAGGGTTAATATTAACACACAAAAATACTGGACCTGTAGGGCAATGTCTTCGGGTTTATTTTTCGACTTGATAATCGAAAAGTTCCGAACAAAGTGAAAAACATTTTTTTTTTTTTAATTTTTTTTTTTTTAAGCTAAAAATATAAGTAAATATTCGAATATTACTGGAAAAGTATTTTTAGGGTAATTTTTTTTTTTATGTTTCTGACCAAATTTAAAAAAGAAAAAGAAGAGGAAAGGAAAAAAGAAAGAAAATGAAGAAACAAAGAAAAGAAGGAAGAAGGAAATTTTCTAAAAAAATTTCCAAAGGAAAAAAATCTTAAAATTCCAATTCATAGAAAAAAATCAGAGCATTTTTAAAGGAAAAATCTTAAAAAAAATTTAGAGAAAATCTGAAAATTTTAAAAGGACATATGTGACTAAATCTGAAAACTTTTTGTGAAAGAATATCTATCTATCTGTAAGTTATTATTATGAAGAGAAATTTTCTTTTTGTGAACGTAACAATTTTGGTATACGAAATGATTTAGACTTTTTCTATAGTAAAAATATCTCAGAATCTAAAACTTTTTTCTAAAGGAAAAGAAAAAAGTTCTCCGAACCTAGAACTTTTTCCACACTGAAAAAAAAAAATTGTTTTAAGAGAGTAGTTTTCTTTAGTGAAATAGTTAAGAATTTGGAAATTTTTCTGTGAAAAAAAAGTCTTAGAATCTGAAAGTTTTTCTATGGTAAAAAAGTCTAAGATTCTGAGAGTTTTTCCTAAAATTGAAAAATTTAGTTCGCTTTTTTAATGCGGTAGCAAAATAAAAATATTGAAAAGACCTGACTTTAAAATAAATGTAATTTGGGGTTTTCCCACTTCGCTGAATCACAGAAAAAATTAAAATTAACATTTTTTGGATATTAAAAAAAAACAAAAAACTTATAAATTTCTGCATCAAATAGAAATTCTTGTTACTTTTTTTGATTTATTTATTCATTTCAACTGTTTTTTTTTTCTTCCTTGATAATATTGCAGTTCATACACAACTTCCCGCACGAAATGGATATGAGAAGACACATAAGACACCACCAATGCCAACACAACGGACATCATGGATTCTTACAACCACACACAGTGGAGCACAACAGACAACAAAAATTATCGAAATACTTAGTGGAGTAAGAATTCAAGTGAATTTATTTGTGGCGCTATTCGTATTGTACGCATTGGAAGCGAACTGGTAACCACAAAGCACAAGTAAAAGCTGAAATGGAAGTGTGAGTGGAAAACGAAACTATTTTTCTTTGCTGTTGCATTCTATTGCTGTTGTTATTGTTGATGTTGTTGTTAAATGTATAAAAACTAAAAAGGATTCTAGCAAAAAGAATATGAAGAAAACGAATATGGTGAGTGGAGTCAGTGTCCTTATTCCTTACAAAGGATAAATAAAATCGCACAAAACAAATAAACGAACAAACTAACAAAAAAATAAAAACTAAAAAAAAAGAAACAAAAAACAATATAACTACAATACAATAACAAAACGAAATTTCATTCTATCAAATAACATAAAAAGAATATGTAATAAAAAGACACGAAGTGAAAAAAATACCAAAAAAAAAAAATAATGTAAAAATTCAAAAAGAACACAAACGTATATATTTACACTTACATTAATAGAGACACACACACACACACAAACCAAACAAACACATACAGTCACATAACACAACGAAACAAAATTTTGTAATGCAAAAACTATTTTTGGTGATTTCTCGTATTTCGGTACTTGCCTTCATACCTCTCGCCCCCCCCATCTATCTATCACATGCAATATATCAAACATACGCATCTCCTGCATTTATAAATTTTCTTCCATTTCTTCTTGTTTTGATGTTATTGCTATATTTATGCAGTAACTGGTGTAACGTTCATAACCCGCTCATCCGTTTTAGATCATAAACACAAAACAACCAGCTAAAAGGATATTTTATAACTTACGTAGTACTTCCCTGCCATCCCCACAGTGCACATAGGGGCAGCTATATGGGGCTTCTTGGCAACAATTGAATTTTTGAAAAAGCGATTTTGTTATTTTTTTTTTGTTTATATCGAAAGCCTATACTTTTCTGCGCTTGACTGCATTTTTACTTTTTTGATTTATCCATTCTTCTTTTCTTACCATAGTGTTAAAGTTAGTAAAAGTTAAAAAAAAACAAAAAAATTATTTAAAATAGTCTTTAGTTGAAAACTCAAAATAAAAGGTATGCCAGTAAAAAATTTTGACACTATACACATGAATGGAAAGGTAGCTTTAGCACAAAAAATTTGCATTCATGCTGATTAAATTGCATTAAATATTAAACTAGTTATCGCCGATCTAAGACATTTTTTTTATGAAATTGTTCAAAACCTAACTTTGAAGGTCAAAAAGTGGACAATTATCCTACATTATCCTTAGTTACTTTTATACAGTGGTAAGTGGTATAATTCTTTACAAGAATCACTTATTAAAACTTGCTCGAAATGAGCCCGCGATGTGCAGTTGCATTTTAAAAATATTATCTTTTTTTTTTTGGTAATTTTTTTGTTATTTTTTTTTTTAATATATTAAAGTTATAATTTGAACTAGAGATGGGCACTTGAGCAGATTAGAGCGTGATTCACGTGATTCACGCGTGAGTGTGACTGAATTAAATTTTACTCACGTGATTGTGAGTGAGTGTGAGTGGAGAAAAAATTGCGTGAGTAAGTGTGCGTGAGTCAATTTTTTTGCGTGAGTTTGCGTGATTTATTTTCTCTTCAAATTTTCTTCCGTACCAAAAAAGCAACAAAAAAATTGTAAAATTTGGCGAAATCTTAAGTTTCGTCCCGAAAAATCTGAAAAAATTTTTAAAATTTTACTGAACTTTAAATTTTGTGAAAATTTTGAAAGATTTTTGAAATTTTTGTTTTTGAAATTTTTTTTGTATAAATAAGAGTTTCTTGAGTGTGAGAAAACGTGAGTGTGAGTGAAGCTTGCGTGAGTGCACGTAAGTGTGAGTTGTATTAAATTTACTCACGTGATTGTAAGTGAGTGTGAGTAGAAATAATATGCTCGTGAGTGAGTGTGCGTTATTCAAAAATTCGTGTCGTGAGAGTGAGTGATTGTGATTCAAAAATCACTCACGCGCCCATCTCTAATTTGAACACTAGAGTGACCACAAAAAAATTTTTTTTTTTTTATTTTTTTTTTTTGTTTTTTGTAGGTCTTATCCCTTAAATTTGTTTCTTTTGGTGCATACAAGTTTTAATTTTCTTAAAAAATATTTAGATGCCGCGATCGCGATTTTTTGTGGAAATTAATATGTATATTACTCATACGTTTTATACCACATTATTGTATAATATTAGGAAAGTGAAATGTTTAACACTTATTATACTATATCTACAAAGCCGTTTTATTTAAAAACCAATAATTTTTTATTTATTTTCATTTTTACGTCCGATTTTAACTTCATACGGCATAACTTTTTTTATCAGAACATTTGGTGTGGAATGCTTCATATGTATGATTTTTCAATACAGTAATTGTTTTAACGGTATCCATAACCATATATAAAAATACAAGCATACAAAAATTTTTTACCTCTAACAAATTATTATTATTTTTCGTTTTTGCGAAATTTTTCGCAATTTTGCAAAGAAAGTCTTACATGTTTTTACATAAATTTAATCCTTAAACAATGCTCTTTGAAATGGTGCGCATAACGTCTATAAAAATTCAGCGGTTTAATTGATGCCACAAAACATCACATTTTGCCCCTATGTGCAGTGTAGTTAAAGACAGAATTTTGAAATAATTTATTCGTTAATGAAAATAAAAATTTAGAATTTCACTTTTTAAAATTTTGATTAATTTTTATTAAAAAGTAAAAATTGTTTCTTTTGACCTTTAAAATATTATCTTTTGAGTAGGTTTATTTTAGCTCGAGGTCATTATTTTCTTTAGTAACTAAAACTATGATATTTTCAATTTTCAAGAAAAATATTTTTCTATTTTAAATCTATGAGAATATCATAGTTTTTTTAAGTAAAGGAAATAATGACCTCGAGCTAGAATAAACCTATTCAAAATATAATATTAGGGCTGTCAATCCCGAAATCCCAAATCCCGAAATCCCGGGATTTTTGTCATAAAATGAATCCCGAATCCCGGGATTTTTAAGCTCAAATCCCGGGATTTTTGAAATATTAAAAATGTATGAGAATTTATTTTTAAAAATACAATTTTGTTCAATTATTGTTACATTTACATAAACAAATTAAAACTAAAACTTTTTTTAAATTTCAACGTAGCTGGCCACGAATTTGGCTAAGCTGAGAATTCTACCCAGGGTTGCTGGATAATAGTCCAACGCACTAACCATTAAGCCACAGTCACGGAGCCCTTTGACCAAAGTTTGCAGGTTTTGGAGAACATTTTCTAAAAAATCGCCACGAGTAAATTTAATTCAATTGGCCTCAAATTTGTACCACATAAGTTTTAGGCGTAGGAGAATAAAAATTTTGCCGGACGTTTAAAATTGCAAGAAAAGCTTGTTTTATACAAAAAAATAAAAGTCTAATGTTTTATATTATTACTTTTCTCCTTTAAATGTTTTTATTATTTTAAATTTTCTTTAAATTAGTTTTAAAATTATACAGAGCAACAACCAAAATTGGAATGGGTTGAAACCAAAAGCAAATAAAAGCTGTCATTTTCCATAACAAACCCCTCAAGGCTTTTTTAGTTCATTGCTAAATATTTAATAATAATAATTACTTAAAAACTGCATAAGTGGCGTATACTTAATTTTTTAATTACCTTTAAATAACAATCAGAATAATTAGAAATATTTTTTTTAATAATTTCGTTGTAGCGAACTAGACCCAAGGGTTTTCGTGGGAATCAAACCCACGACTCCCTGCTTAATGGGCTAGCACGCTACCAACTAGCCACCGTAATGTGTACAATAAAATTGAAACATAAAGAGTCTATTATTTTTTTACTCTTATAATCAAAGAAATGTAATCCCAAAAAATCCCAGAATCCCGAAAAATCCCGGGATCCCGAAATATCCCGTGATCCCGAAAAATCCCGGGATCCCGGGATTTCGATTTTCAAATCCCGAATCCCGGGATTTTAAATAACCGATCCCGTTTGACAGCCCTATATAATATTTAAAAGGTCGAATTAATTTATTTTTTTATTTTTTAGTAAAAAATTATTAGAATTTGAACAAAATGGTTAGCACGGTGAATACCTTATATGAGGCATTCCACACTACACCCTTTCCAATTGCATTTTAAAAATTTCCAAATGTATTTTAAAATTGTCCAAATGTATTTTAAAATTGTCCAAATGAATTTTAAAATTGTCCAAATGTATTTTAAAATTGTCCAAATGTATTTTAAAATTCCCCAAGTATATTTTAAAATTGTCCAAATAATTTTAAAATTGTCCAAATGTATTTTAAAATTGTCCAAATATATTTTAAAATTGTCTAATTGTATTTTAAAATTGTCCAAATGTATTTTAAAATTG
The DNA here is from genome assembly GCA_963921195.1 of Pegoplata infirma. Taxonomy (NCBI): domain Eukaryota; kingdom Metazoa; phylum Arthropoda; class Insecta; order Diptera; family Anthomyiidae; genus Pegoplata; species Pegoplata infirma. The sequence continues at coordinate 154,874,021 of OY992537.1, read as the reverse complement.
TCCAAATGTAGTTTAAAATTTTCCAAATGTATTGTCAAATTGTCCAAATGTATTTAAAAATTATCTTAATGTATTTTAAAATTGTCCAAATGTAGTTTAAAATTTTCCAAATGTATTTTAAAATTATCCAAATGTATTTTAAAATAGTTCAAATGTAGTTTAAAATTCTCCAAATGTATTTTAAAATTATCCAAATGTATTTTAAAATTGTCCAATTGTGTTTTAAAATTCTCCAAATGTATTTTAAAATATTCTACATAGAATTCATTTGGACAATTTTGAAATACATTTGGACAATTTTAAAATACATTTGGAAATTTTTAAAATAAATTTGGAAATGGTGTAAGTGTTCGACATTAAAAAGTGATGTCGTGTCAATATGAAATCAATTGAAGAGTATTCGCCGTTAGGACACTATTAAATAATACAAATAAAATTTGAGTTTTTTTTTTAAAACTGGACATTTTTGACTTACAAGGGAAGTCTCCCTGGGGTCACCCGCCGATACTTATGGAATTGGTTTCATTTTGTAAAGCATGAGTAATAAAGGCACATGTATTTTTTTTAGGGGGTGCAAATGAGGTGGAAAAACTGTAATTTTTCAGTTTTTTGCGTTTATCTCCCATATTGTGTAAAGAAACCTAGTCATGTTATATACCAAATGAAAGGTCTTTGAAACACCTACTGTACAACATTTCGTAATACTGAGTAAAAAAATATCAAAATTTTACGACGTTTTTTGTTAATAAGTAAAAAAAAAATATTAACTTTTTTGGCACGTTTGGCGCGTTGTTAGAGATATAAATTTTTAATACCTTCAATCTGATACCAAATATGCCTATATTAATATTGAGTAAATCGTAAAAAACTGAAAAAGGTTAACTTCCCCCCATACAAATCCACCCCCGTAAAAATGAGTTAAAATTAAATTAGTTTTCGTTCTGAACAACATATCCAAAATTCATGAAGATCGGAGGGTGACACCAGGGAGACTCTCCTTGTTAGCACCTTTATTTCAATATTTATTCAAATTTTATGAAACATAGAGAAGTCTTTCAAAAAAGTCTTTTAAAAAAGACTTTTAAAGTATAAACTGTATAGATGTCATAAGAAGTTCAGAATTTTTCAGATTTCAACTTAAACTTTATTGATCAAAAAACATGCCACATTTTTTTTTTTTTTTTCTACATGTTTAAAAAATAGTTAAGGCTTATATCTATCTTTTCTGAAATTTTCAGAGATGTTTTTGCCTTGTTTTCGAGAAAAAAATGATGAACATTGCACTATGCTTATATTTTACAATTATGAGGTATATTACGCATGCTTATGAGTAATATTCAGTGTTGCCACCAATGAAATTGGAAATTACACAAAATATTATCCAAAATCTCACAAATTACACAAAATTTTTTATTTTGTCATTCCGTTTGTAACCCCTGGTCTACACCTGATTTTTTTTGTGGCAATAAGCAATAACGTATGCAATGAACAAAAAACTGCTTTGCGTCTATTTTAATGAATTCCAAACGAAGATGGCGTACGATTTTGATGTTTAATTACCAGCAATAGTGGCTCAGAAAAATTGCCAAGAGATTATTGCTATTAAAATTTTGACGTTATATCAGTTGTGGACACTAAAATATCGAAATATCGGTCAGAGAGCCCTTAAAGTAGGTATATTTACATTATTGACCCTTGATCGATTCTAAGACATTCCCTGAATGTTTGTCCGTCCGTCCGTCTGTATAAAAAATACTGCAGTCCAAACTAAAAAATCTAGACTCCTGAAGATTGGCACGAATTTGTCTTATGGTCATATGTAGGCTAAGTTCGTAAATCGGTCCAGGTGGAAAAATGTTACCCCTTGAAAAATTAACCAACCTCTGAAAAACGACATTTTTTGAATAATTTTTTGTATTTTTGTTCAACAAATGAAACAATTTTCAGTCCGCCTCCTTTTGTAGGCGTGGATAAAAAAAATAATTTTAATAATGATAGAATAGTTTTAATATTGATATAATTTGTATAATTAAGTGCAAAAATCATTATAAATGAACTTGCCAACATTTATAGCGTGGGGAAAAGTGTCCCCCAATATGGGGATATTAAAAGATATTGAATAACAATTTTTAGATTTGGGAAGAGGGATTAACTACAGCAATTTTTAATTGAAAAAATTTTAGAGCGTTGTTTTATGACATCTATTTAAGTCATGAAGAAAATTAAGGCTTTATTGGTTCAAATATTCATGTTCGTCATTTATTATCATGTATTTGGTAATAAAATTTTTTAAAGTCGATGTTGTCAATGATTTTTTAAGCCAAAAATGTCGATAAAATGATAAAAAAAAAATTGGAACTTTATTGAGGCAAAATTACACAAAAATTAAACAAAAAATATCATTATCCAAGGATTTTTAAATTGTCCCACTTTTGGATAATTATCCAGAAAGTAATATTTTTAATTAAGCAATATTTTTAATTAAGCACTTTTTGGTGCTCAGTGGAGCTAAATTAGGATTTTTTGACTTTTTAACAGAGAATACCGCTGAAAGGTTTTTGTAATCAAATAAATACAAAAATATGAAAAATCGGAAAATTGTATATGATTGTTATGAATTATTTTTTTGCGCCCGATCTTAACTCATGCTGAATTTAGATGAAACTCTTATTAACATTCTGTAAAATATTTATCAAATCGAATTGATAGTGGTTCAACCAACTTTTTTCCATTTTGAGTATGCATACAATAAGTTAGTATTCACAAATGTCAGTTTTAAATTTCTCAAAAAATTGCTTTCATTTCCATGATATTAGAAAGCAAAGCAACGATAAAATCTGCAGATTACATGTTATTTCTTTTTTTAATTTCTCTGGTAACTGTGTCATTTTTTCTTAGCAGCACTGATGGTTTTTGCTTTTGCCAACAGTGTTATTTTCTTCTTCATTAATTAATTGCATTCCCTCTCGTTTTATGCGCTTTTTATTAGTAGATTCTTAGTTGAAACTAAGTTTCATGTATGATGCATTAGAGTGGCATTTTTGTTTTTAACTTACCCCACGTGTTAGGCAACATAAGGCCAAACTTATGTTGCCCAAATTTGAGGACTATTGGATTAACACGTTATTACTAGATATAATATAAATTAATTTATAGTCTTACAAAAAGTGGACATTTTGGGTCAAATATTGAAAAAATTTTAACATTTCTTGCCTGGACCCCAGATGGACATGTGGGGTCCAGCGTCCAAACTTATGCTCGAAATTACGTAAGCTATGACCGGTATAAATTTCGTTGCAGTCGGTCCAGTAACTACTTACTGAATACCCAAATTATTAAAAATAAATCACTGTGCACCGTTGCGTATGATTGTCATTTAAATGCAATTACAAAATTAAGTATCCGCCCTATATAGTTTTCAAGCCATTTTTATTATAATTATAATGAAAATTCACCGAGCCTTTCAACTTGACCCTTTTGTTATGGAATATATCAACTTTTATTTGCTTTTGTTTTCATCTCATTCCGATTTTGGTTGTTGCACTGTGTTATTATAGAGCAATCTTTAAAATCTTTTCACGAAAAGGCAAAAAATATCTCTGAAAATTTCAATATATAAATACACTTTAAAGTTTTTAAAATGTAAAAAAAAATTAAATTAACAAAATTCAGAACTTCTTCTTTTTTCAAATTTTATTTTCTTAATCCATAGTCCATACAAAATTCAATAAAAAAAACTTTTATTTAAAAGACATCACTGTGTAATGTGTAAATTTGCATAAAGAATGAATTCAGGCAAAAAAAATGATAAAATTTTCAACTTTTTACCATGCCAACGAGGCCCACTTTTTGACCAAATATAAATTTTATTTCCGTTATTTGCAAGTGTCCTAAGGGAGAAAACTTTAAAATAGATATCCCATTGAAACCAACATGGTTTTTCTGTAGAAGAACAGTTGGTGTGGAGTACCTCATATATGTGATAAAACCCGCAAATTACTCATTTATTTAAAATTTGCAAAAACAACTAGCATATTGTATTATCTTGGGTTTAGGTATTACCTTTGTGGTTATCAAATCAAATTTAAACTTTAGAATTTCGTGTCGTAATACTTGAAAACCGATGTCCGCGGAATAGCTGATTGTGAAAAAAAATTATGAAAAAACTTTGCAAGGGCATCTTCAGTCAGCAAAAGGGTTGGGAGTATCTAAATATCAAATAACTGGACAATGAAAAAAATTCAGCTGGATTTTGAAAAAATAACTGGACACATACATAATTTTCTTTTTGAATATATTTCAAAAATCAACGGATTTTCATTTGTGAAATATTTTTATTTTGGACTACTTTTTGAATATAACATCCATCAAATGGCCACCTATTGGCCACGGCTATATGTGCCCTTTTCAAAGCACTTTCATTACTTTTTCGAGCATCTCGAAATGTTGAGCTCGTCAATGTTCTGAGAAATTTTGGGGTAGATTTTTCTTTTCAAATAATACTACAAAAATAAGTCTGGAGTGGTCAAATCTGGAAATTCACGTGGCAGTTAAAATTCCTTGGACATAAGATGTCAAGAAAGAGCAACAATAATTGACCCTCAATTAAATATTTTATCCCTACGGACTTATTTTTGTAGGGTTATTTGAAAAGTAAAATGCACGACAAAAATCCCCAAGGAAAACATTCGTGCTGAAATCAACACTAGACTGCCCGAGATGCTCGAAAAAGTAACGAAAAAGCAGTGAAACTAAAACAAAAAAATTTTTTACCGCAGACAAAGGTGGCTGCTATTTGATTTATGTTTTATTCAAAATCTTGTCCAAAAATTGTAAAATCTCGTTAATAAAAAAAAAATTGTTAATATTAAATGAAATTCTTTTTTAACTGGACAAATTATATTTTATCAATAAACTGGACCAGAAGATCCAAAATAACTGGACAATCCAGGCCATTCCAGGCCGTCTGTCAACCCTAGTCGGTAACCAGCGGTCAAAGTTTGAAAAAATTATGTTTTTCGACCAAAATCTATGTTCGAATTTTTAAACTCAAAAATTAGGAATTTTTGTTAACATTGTGGAAAAATAATTTGAAAAATTCCAAAATGGCGATTTTGGTATACAGATGCTGAAACATATAAATTATTTTCTAACCAAATTGGTCTTAAAAATTGGAAAATGTTTAATATCCCAAGTAAAAATGTGGAGGATCAGTACTGATCCGAAAAATGGATCGCTAAGATAAAATCAGTTTTATTCGGACGGATACAATTTTATCCGAAAAATGGGTTTATCTAATTATATAAACCCATTTTTCGGATGACATTGTATCCGTCCGATTAAAACTGATCTAATCTTAGCGACGCATTTTTCGGATCAGTACTGATCTTTCAAATCTCGTATCAGTACTGATATTTTTAATCTAGTATAAGATGTTATTTATAAGAATATATCTAAGCATTTTTACTCGGGATGTTTTATAAAAAACACTGTGCAACAAATTTGGGGTCACCGAAAGTATTTTAACAGGGACCAAAAAAAAATAATAAAGTATACTAATAGAACACCCGAAACTCCCGAAGGGTTTTGAAAACTCATCTCGAGTTATTTTTGTATCGCCCACTAAAGTTTTCAAATTTGTTTTAATAAAAAACCAAAACTCCCGAAGGGTTTTGAAAACTCAGATCGAGTTGTTTTTTTATGGCCCACTGAAGTTTTCAAATTCGTTTCATAGGTGTTTTGAATAAATTACAAAAAAGTATTAAATCCCGTTCTGATGTAAATATCGTTAAAAATGTCTTCAGTGAAATTTGATGGCGGTTCTTTTCTCAGATTTCTATTTTCCATTTGTATACCCTCCAACCGTTTGTAACGCATCGAAATATCAGTCGCGGACCCCATAAAGTATATATATTATTGAGCCACGATCGATTCTAAGACATTCTGTGAATGTCCGTCAGTCCTTCCGTCCGTCCTTCCGTCCGTCTGCCGTCCGTCCGTCTGTCTGTAGATGGCACGATGCAGTCCAAAATAATAGAGCTAGCCACCTGAAATTTGGAATGATTATGTCTTATGGTCCTAGGCAGGTTAAGTTCGTAAATGGGCAAAATCGGCTCAGGGGGCAAAAAGTTCCCCTTTGAAGAACTGAACGAACCTCTGAAAAATACACTGTTTTTAAATGTTTTTTTTGTATTTTTGTTAAATAAATGAAAGATTTGTTATATTTATCAGGATGGGAAGGTGCTTTCAACGTCCCCCACTGACGCCCATCACAAACGCCCCTGACATTTTTTTTACATTTTGGAGGGTATAAAAGATTCGGCACAGCCGAATTTAACACTCTCACATGTTTAGGGTCATTTAGGTCATTTTTTTCAAATATCCTCATAGAACACTACTAAAACGTGCATACATATAAAGGGTAAAAGTGTTCACCAAAATTGTTCTGCATCAAATTTCACTAGGGCTTTTTAACGGCCAAAAGTTTCTGCGAAAAGTGCAAAATGCTTAAAAAAGTTGAATTGTAAATTATTACATACCGTTTAACCGTTTTTCACCAAAGTAGTGTGGCAAATGTTATAAATCTGCTTCCGAGCTAAATAACGGTAATAAATATTTTTAGTGAAATTTAATGGCGATTATTTTCTTAGAACATATTAACCCCCTATATCCCATTTTTAGGGGTCACTTTAGTCCATTTTTAAAATATCCCTATAGAAATACCACTAACAATAAGGCGTGGGTTTAAAGGGTTGAAATGGGCTTCAAACATTTTCTGCATCAAATTGTACTAGGGGTTGTCAAAGGTTCGTATGATATAAGCAAAATACTCAAGATGCTTTGCAATTTTACTTTTTTAAACATTTTTCACTTTTCAAACGAACTTTTGGCCTTGGACAACCACTAGTGAAATTGAAAATGCAAAAAATATTTGTAGAACATTTTACTACTTTAAACGCACTTTTTAGTAGTGTTCTATGAGGATATTTTGAAAAAGGACCACAAATGACCCCTTAGTAATGGGATAGAAGGCTAACATGTCCTAAAAAAAGCGCCATCAAATTTCGGTGACATGACATAATCCCCACGGACATAATCCCCATTTCCATTATGGGGATTATGACCAAATTCATTTCGGTTATAATCCTAAAATTATTTGGACATAATCCCAATAAAAAACGGTCATAATTCCCAGATTTATGGGGATAATGACCACGTAACAAATGGCCATAATCCCAATTATGGGGATTATGTCTTCCATACTTGGTGGTCATAATCCCCAAAATTAAAAGATTTTTTTTTTTACTTAAAAGTTTTTCCGGGGATTATGATCAAAATTGTTTTGGACTTACTCCCCATAATGTGAATGGGGGTTATGACCGGAAAAAGTTCGGTCGTAATCCCAACAAGGAACGGACATAATCCCCATTGGGATTGTGACCGTTTTGGAAATGGTCATAGCCCCCACAACTATTATGGGGATTATGACCGTAATGAATTCGGTCATAATCCCCATTTCCGTTATGGGGGCATTGTCCGTGGGGATTATGTCCTGTCACCTCAAATTTCACTGAAGACCTCGAGCTAGAATAACACTACCCTGTTGGGTAAAATATTAAAAATGTAAATTTTGAATATTTTTTTTGTTGCTACAGCAGAGTTTCTTCATAAATTTAATAAAGTGTAACAGCCCAGTCAGAAAAATACAATCGCAAAAGCGTTGTGAAAGCGTTGTAGACGGTTGTACGAGCGTTCTGTATACCAACTTCAAAACGCCTCCAGATGATCCGAATGATAACATCGATCTACGCTAGGTTTAAAGCGTTTTAAAAGCGATGTAAAAAAGTGCTTTGAGAACGTTTTTTTTAAAGTCATCAAAGCGCTTTAAAAACCCAAAGTAAAGAATTTCTGTTTTAGTTCGGTTATAATAATTTGTTTGATACAAAGTGAAATCCGAAAAAAAAGTTTTTGTACTCAAAAAAATTTTCAAAAAAATTTTCGAAACTTATAAAATTAAAAAAAAAAAAAAAATCTAAAAACATTTTTTATGATTTTTTTTACTTAAAAAATAATTGACAAAAAGTTGTTATTCAAAAATAGTTTAGAAACTTAGAAATTTTTTTCAAAAAAAAAAAATAAATATAAAGAACTCTTAAACGCTTTTCGAATACGCTCGCAAAGCGTTCCAAAAAAACGTTTTGAGATTGCTTTTATTTTGTTATAGAGCTTTCAGAACACTTTTCAAAAACGCTCGCAAAGCGTTTGAAAATAGCGTTTTGAGAATGCTTTTTTTTTTTGTTACAGAGCTTTCAGAACGCTTTTTTTTTAGAACCGTCGTCAATTTCTGCTTGGGAGGCGTCATTATCATTATTATTATTTATATCATTATTACGTTTATTTGTAATGATCATTATCATTGTTAACTTTCATTTATATATTTTGCTTGTCAATTATTAATAATCATTATTGTTTGTTTTACATTTTGTTTGTCATATTTTTATTGCCATGACTGTAATTGAGTTTAATTTGTTTTTATAATTGCTTCATTTCTTTTTATATTGATCTCTTGCTTTAATTTAACGTAATGACACTCAACTGCATTAATCTCATCTCTCCTTTCTTTTTATTATTGTAACTCATTGGAATATTCTTTTATTTTTGGAATTAGAAATTTTAATATAACAAGAGATCAATCATTAAAAATTGTCAATCTATGTTTAGAGCTTGTCCAATAAACATCTTCCGCTTAAATTAAAATTAAACAACAAAGTTTTCGTTATTAAAAGCAGAGGGCAAAAATTATACAAAATAATTTTTGAATATAAATAAATAAAATAATAAATAAATAAAATACGAAGGCGAATAAGACGCTTCGGCTGTCGATTCATGCCTCGTACAATAATATAATATAAATATATTAAAAATTAGTGGACAGCTTGGACGAATACGTCTGGCTTTGACCCTGGTTATTTAATATATTTAATAATCGGAGTCTCATCCCTTACAAAAGTTATTACTTTGAATATAATTTCAAGTATAAAAATCATGTTTAGCTTTGAAAAAACAAAATTAGTTGATTTTGATTTTTTTTTTAATTTTAACATTTAAAGTTCGTCGTCACCTTAAAAAAATCTCATCTATTTGCAAAAAAAATATAACAATAACATCAAAACATGAAAAAAAGCTTCAATCACAAATCATTGGTATAAATTTTAAATTCTAAAAATTACAAAATCTTCAGGACATCTAAACAAAAAAACCGTTTCGTATTTTTCCACAATATAATACACAAACACACACAAACATTTATCTAAAAAGATGCAGTATTAGCATATCATTATATCATATCAATACTCAACGTTAACAGACACATATTTCTTAAACATATACTGACATAACATAATCATAATCATACTACATAGTATTAGGGTGTCCTTTTTATTAAAGTTGGTATTTAAAAACGTATAGCAACCAATATTATTTCGACTTTAAGGACATTCCTTAGAAATATTGTTAGTATTTTTCCTCTTACAATGATGAGTTATTAGTGCACTAAAATTGTTTGGTGGGTATTAAAATTTTAACTTTAATATACAAATCTAAGGGACACCCTAGTTTTTATACATATATAAATATTAACAAACAACATAAAAATATTTTTAAAATCATATCCCAATGTAACATATACATAAAATAAACAATAGTATATAAGTATTGATCTGCGTACAATAACAATATATGTAACAGCAAGTCATAACAGCTTAAGTCAAAAAATTAAAATTTTTAAATATTTTTTTTTTTAGCAAAGAAAATTTATTTTAATATTTACACAAAAACTGTTAGCGGTTTGGGCGTTTTCAAATAAAAACTCATTTTACTTATAAAGTCTACTGAAGCTGTTATGACTATTTGCTATGCATATGAATGTATAACAAACACAAATCGTTTACTAAAATGCAAAACCACGTAAGTAACGGCAAAATATGAATACTTTGGTGGAAACAAACTGCATTTGACCGAAAAAATTAAGCATCCTTTGAGTAAATATAACAAATTTTTTAATTAAATAAATATTTATAACCCAGAAAAAAGCAAAGTTGTTCCAAAAACACACTTTTTACTAACACATAAACTATTTTTAAGAAGCTCTTTAAAATATGTCTAAGTATTTTGACTAATATCTCAGTGCAACAACCAAAATCGGATTAGGGTGAAAATTAAAGCCAATGAAAGTTGAAATTTTCCATAAAAAAATTCTCTAGTATTTTTTTCAGATTAGTGCGGAATTTTTTTTAAACGCATTTGAAGTTGGTAAACTATTATAATTATAATTACTTTAAAACTGTATCAGAGGCGTATACTTAATTTTTTAAATGCCTTTAAATAACAATCATACGCAATGGTGCACAGTGGTTTGTTTTGAATAATTCGGCCATTCAGTAAGTATTGGACCGATTGCAGCAAAATTCCTACCGGTTATGTTCAATAAGGGCACCTCCAGGCGCCCCTAAATTATGATATATTTAGTGTACAATAACTTTAAATGTTTTGAAACCACTAGTTTCGAATGCGTTTAAAAAAATATCACACTAAACAAAAAAAAAACCCTTGGGGGGTTTGTTATGGAAAACATTATTTTTCATTTGCTTTTGGTTTCATCCCATTCCGATTCGAAAAGTTCGATTTTGTATCACAGTGCATTTATTAAAAATCTTCTGATTAAGGTTTTGTTTTTCACTTGTTCTTAAGAAGCAAAAAAAAATATTTTAAATAATTTTTTATACCATTATGGTGTAACTAAAGAAAAAAAATATTGGGTAAATTTCAACAACTTGTATAATTTTAATTAAAATTAGTTGAAATTTACTAAATTGTAGTGTATAATATTAGATCGGTTTTGAGTTTCTGGCTATCATATCATAAAACAAAAAACTAAATTGTGTAGTTACGTAGTTTTGCATTTCAGCCAACAAAATACTAAAACAAACACAAAAAGTATTTTGAACAAAATGTAAATTCTATTTTATATCAATAATAATCTATTGTAAATTTTGAACAAATAACTATCAAAATACAAACATAAATAATATACATGCATACTTTTAGGCAATAATATACATACAGTGGTTGACAATACAATAAAAACATTTCTATAGAAGATGCAATTTGTTTAAGGCAATGGTTCCCAACCTTTTTTTCGCCATGCCCCACTTTTGAGTTAAAAAAAATACAATGGCCCCCCAAAACTGAAGAAAAATTTGTTAATTTTTCAAATTTGTTTTAAAATTCAAAATTTATTTGTGGTTAAGCACTTTATGTTAAAATCATCGTTAAACGAAGTTTTTAGAAAAATTTTTCAACAATCAACTAAATAATTTAACTAAAATAATATTTTTTTAGTTTATTTAACAAAACAAAATCTTGAAAATTTGCTCGTTGCCCCCCTGAAGCGTTCAAATTGCCCCCCAGTGGGGCGAGAATCAAAGGTTAGGAACCATTGGTTTAAGGCAAATTTAACAATGCTAAACGTTATTATTTTAAAACGCGTATTATCTTAAAAAAGTTCAATTTAAGCTAAATAGCGTACAGATTAAACAAATATTAAATGAGATATGAGTGTCGTACTGAAAAACTAAACTATTTATAGAATTTATTTACAAAATTTTATAAAAATATTTGTTAGTCGATTTTTTCCCAGTGTAAACATTAAAAATTTAACAAATGCTCCAATAGTATTTATTCAGTAATCAACGAACTTTTCCGACAGCTCAGACAAAAAATTATTTTTTTAAGTACATTAGAGAAAATATGCATTTTTTGACCTCTAATTTGTTTGACCACCAATTTTTTGTAAACAAAGAAAAATTTTAGTTTAAAAAAAAATGTATCTTATTTTCGATTTTTACTAAAAAATCGGAAATATGCGCTTAAAATATGCACTAAAAAATTCAAAATATGCACTAAAAAACATAAAAATATGCAATAAAAAATAAAATAAGTGCAATAAAAATATTGTTTTCATACGAAAAACTTCTTAAAAAGCAAAAAAAACCGGGATAAAATAGCAACATTTAATACTTTACGTAAATAACATTTTTTTTTATAAACTAAGACAATATATAAAAAAATTAAAATGAAATTTTTTTTCTTATTTTCAAAAAAAATTTTAAATTTTAAATATTTTTTGAAACAAATAAATTTCAATTTGTATTTTTGCTAATTTATGCCAAAATATGCAAAAATATGCACTTAAAAGCTAAAAATATGCACAAAATATTAAATTAAAACCAAAATATGCAAAAATATGCATTTTCACCAAAATATGCAAAAACAAATCGATGCCATTTTAATGAAAGTTTCTTGATTCGAAAAGATAATTAGTCTATATCGTTTTTAGACTGTCGTCAAAAAACATGCATTTGCATGAAAATCACATCCCTAATTATTAAAATACACTTAGGTGTACTATAACTAGAGAATGTATCCCGGGATTTCCCGTCCCGGGATTCCCGGGAAATTCGTAATTTTTCATTTCCCGCCTTCCCGGGAAATTCGTGCGGGATTCCCGGGAATTTTGAAAAATGTACATAAACACGTTAACTGCTGTATTGAGGTAAATAATTTTTTAAATATTAGGGCTCCGAATTTCATGCACTACCAAATTGAAAATATGTGCTTAGAATATGCACTTAAAAATCAAAAATGTGCACTAAAAAATTCAAAAAATATTTACTAAAAACGTAAAAAGTATTAAAAAATATTTTTCATAAGAAAAGCAAAACATAAACTTTGTTACTTTATACCGATACAGAAGTTGATGATTTTGTATTTTAATTTCAAAAAATTGATTGAATAATTAAAAAAATATTTTTTATTTGTAAACATAAAAAACAAATTGCCAATGAACGACATTCATAGTATTTATGAGCAACTTCTTAAAAATGTATGAGCCTTTCATAACATTTTTGAACCTTTTTATTCATCAAAAATTATTATATTTTTCAATTTCACATATTAAACATTTTTCATAAATACTATGAAAAAGTTCATAAATATTATGAAGAATTTAATAAACTATTAAAAATTAGTTCATAAATACTATGAATTAATTTGTGTAAAACACAAATATTTTTTTAAACATAAATTATACCACTATTAAACTTCTTTTTACTGACTTTTAATTTAGTTTAAATTTGTGTAATATTTTCACTTTTGCTATTTATGACAAAATAAGAAAAAATATTCATTTTCGTTAAAATCTGCATAAATATGGAAAAACATTTTTTTTCTTACAAGGGAAGTATCTCAACCCTTATGAACCGATTTGCCTGAAACTTAAAATATATATAAAAGAGACGATTTTAAGGTTGGGGTGTCTCGGCTTATCGGCCATATCAGAGTTTTAAAATTTCGTTGTCCCTTATGAAACAAAGTGGACCTTCGGGAAAATTTCGATAACTCCGAACTAATAGGAATATCCTCTAGGGCAAAAATACGTGTCGACTTAAAATTAATAAAGATTATTTCGTATTCATATGGACATCGTAGGTCTATGTCTTCATATAAATACTCCCCAAAATTTACACATTTTCGTGAAAAAAGTATTTAAGTAAGCCGAAATTTTGGATAGGCATTAAAAAAACCTTTCTTCTCATATGTAAACATCATATAGATTCTTAGCAAAAAATGGCTGAAAAATCCAAAAACCCTTTTCTTCGCCATTTTTTGACCCATGTTTTGAACCCTTAAATCCCCGATATGGCCGATCAGCTGAGACACCCCAACCTTAGAATTGTCCCTTTTATATATATTTTACGTTTCCTGCAAATCGGTTCATATGGGTTGAGATACTTCCCTTGTTAGTTAAATGTCTATTCCAAAAACAGCAAATTGTATTAATTTTTTAAATTATTTTATTTTTTAAATATAACAGGACATGGTTTAATTTATTTTTTAAATACAGTTCTTAGCTTAATTTCTTATTTATGGTTTATAACACTGAATTATTATTTTATTTTGCATGTATCTTATGTATGATAGAATTCCCATTTTTTCAAAAAAAATTGTTAAAAACTAAAAAAAAAATATTAATGGTTTTTAGTGCGGGATCCCGGGAACCCCGGGAAATTCAAAATTTTTTCCCGCTTTTCCGGGAAATTCAAAAGTGCGGGAAATTGCGATCCCTAACTATAACTAATAAAAAACATTTTTTTTTTCTTTGTTTACAAAAAAATGGTGGTCAAACGAATTGTAGGTCAAAAAATGCAAATTTCTAGTTTTTTTTTTTTAATTTTTTTTTTTTTTGGTTTGTTGTAAGAATTTGTTAGTCTCCGAATAAAAACTTTTGGAAAATTTTTAAACTTTCAATGTTTAACTTGGAAAAAATCGACTTAGAAATATTTTTAAAAAATATTCTGAAAAATGTCTTTACTACTTTCATTTTCAAGATCAACTCTTGTAAAACATTTATTTACTCAATCTGGACGTTATAAAACTTACTTACTTACTCGTTTGTCTTCAACATATTACATTTACTATAGAAAAGTTTCCAATGTATTGTCACCCACTGTATATGGATGTTTGAAAGAGTGTATGTGAGTGTATGCATATAAATAAACATTGTAAATTCTAGTATAAATTATATTTAAGAATTTTTTTTTATGTATAATTAAAAAAATAATAAATAAGTAAAACAAACGAAAAATATACATAAATGAATGAATAAATAAATAATATGAATTATGTATGTAAATATCATCTATACTTATCTCTATTTAGTAGTAATAACCAGCTAAAAATGATAATAATTTCAATGACAATTGTGTTCCCAAGTTAAAATGACCGAGATAAATATCATTGTAAAACTATTATTATTATTATTTGCTCTTTTTTATTTGTATTATTTTAATGGTAAATTAAAATAATTAAAACAATTAGTAAAAACAAATGAAATAAAAAAAAAATAAATTAAAAAAAAAAATACATATATGTAGGTATGTATAACAAATATATAAAATGTATGTCATAAACAGACCACATATGTAAACACCAATGTACTATGTACAGCTGTGTTCAGTATAATAGAAGCAGAATAGTAGTAATATCAAACATTTTAATTCATAAAATTATATCTTCGAAACAAATACGAAAAGGGGATTTGTAGAAAATTTAAGAAGCTTAAAAGAAATGTTAATCTCTTCCAGATTTGGTTAATAATAAATGAGTTTTTTTTATATTTTTCCAATTTATTTCAAATACCATTAATTTAGGTAATTTTCAGAAGTCTGATAATTGTTCTTTCGAAGACCTTAATAAATTTTAAGAGAAAACCAGTATTATTGTATATCCTTTTTTTTGTAAACAAAGAAAATATTATTTACTAATATGTATGAGTATGAATAATTTAAAATAAATTCTTCAATAACACTGCGGAAGACTAAAAAATAAACAAGAGTTACGACCATCATTTCTATATATTTCGGACATGCTGATTCGAATGGCGTACTCCGTTTTTCGATGTATGGTACAGTTTTCTTGCAAAATGTCGTTAAAGATTTGCTGATTTCGAGCCAGTTTTTTAACAAAAAAAATTGCAAAGTAAATGGTTTATAAATTTTATGACATGGAAAACAAAGATATGACTTGTAGCAACATTTCTTATGCAAATTTGGTTTAAAGCTTTTCAATTTAAGCACATAAATTCGCGAATTTCTTCATTTTTTAAGGTTTTCGCGAAATAAACAGCCAAATTGGTCTTTGATAAAAAACTTGCTTTTAAAGAATCAAACAAGGCATCCCTAACAATACGAATAGTGGACAAAAAACAGCTATGTTATATGGACCATCATGATGAAAATCGCGAAAAATCGTTTTTTTTTTGTATATGTCAGCATCACTTAACGAGATGAGATAGATAGATAGATAGATAGATAGATAATTTGTTCTTTATTTAAAAAATTCATGATTTACAAAAAATAACTTAATGCTATTAATTATAATAAATTTTAAAAATTTTGAACATACGACATTGACTGTATAGTCGTCTGTCGGAGGTTTGTATTGACATAAGTATGTTGAAAATGTTGAGTTATTTCTGGTGCTTATGTTTGTAATTTACAAAAGTGTTGAGTAAGTAATAAACAATAAAATAAGAATTGTTGTACAATTATTGATATTCATTTAATATAAGTGATCTATACGAAAGGGCACTAACAATGTAGCTAACTAAATTATCCCAATTTGCATTATTTCCACCATTCAAAATATTAATTATTTCATCTTGAGTTAAGCTAGCTTTTCCAAGAAATCTTCTTCGATAAGGTTTTAAGATTGGACATTTTCCGAGGAAGTGATTTATATTTTCTTCTTCATTTGTGTTGCATAGTGTACATACTCCTTGAGTATTAGAATATGAACTATTAAGACTAATAAGCCCACACCTCGCTTTGAAGATCCACATTATTTTTGATCTGCTATTATCATCTTTAATGTATTGAGCTCCGCAGTTATGGTTTAAAGATTTGTAGATTCTTGTGTTGCTGCTAGTGGCACGTTCTAGCACTTTCTGACGGTTTTTTGTTTTTATTTTTTCAATTAAATTTGTAAATGCTGTGTTCCAATTGAGTTTGTTGAAGTCTGTTAAAATCCACTCAATATCAAAGTCAGAAAATAGTTTTTTAATGTTTTTTACCCAAGACACATTTTTTGATAAGGCTTTCTGTGCTAGTTTGTGTGGCAGCCTATTTCCATTATACTCAAACACAGCTTTCATTATATAAGCAAGATGTAATTTTAATGTGTAAATATGACCGTGTTCCATATTTGTTTCAAGCATAATGGCATATGTTGGCGAGTTATTTGGTAGCTTAAAGATTCTCTTAATAAAAAACAATTGGAGTTTATCAACTTCTTCAAAAAGAGAGGATCCCCAAATCTGTGCTGCATAGCTTTGAATAGCTCTACAGACAGCAAGAAATAATTTCCATTTGGCTGATAATGATATGTTGTCTTTACCGAAGTAAGAGTTCCAAGTTGCCATAATACTGCTTTTCGCCGAGTTATTCCTTTTACTTAAATGCTTTTTGAAACTTAACCCTGGTGTGAGAATAACACCTAAATATGAATATTCAGAAACGATATCTATCTCGGAGCCTCTAAAAGTCCACTTTTCATTTCTTGCAAGTCTTCCTCCTTTTCTAAAGACCATTATGGCAGATTTGCTAAGGTTCACTTCCAAATTCCAAAAATCACAGTATACTTCTAATTTGTTGATCATTTTTTGTAGTACACCCACATCATCTGATAAAATCACTATATCGTCTGCGTATAACAACAAACGAATGTTTAGTTCCTCTATAAAAAGACCTCCTTCTAAATACTCATGTAAATCATTGAGAAAAAGAGCAAACAATAACGGCGACAGCAAACAACCTTGTTTAACACCAGCATGTGTACTGAAATCTTCCGAAAAGGATTCACCATTCCAAATAACCGATTTAGTATTTGCATATACGTTTTCAATAAAATTTACCATTTTAGAGGAAATGCCCAATTGATTTAGTTTGTAAATTAACAGCTTCCGTGGAATTTTGTCAAACGCTGCCTTAAAATCTACGAAAAAGCCATAGACTTTCTTTCCCTCTTCCATCTTGATATCTATAATTGACGTTAGTGTGAAAATGTTATCTGTAGTCGAATAATTTTTTCTGAATCCTGCCTGATGTTCAGTTAGTATGTTATTGGTTTCTACCCATTTGGTAAGTCTACCATTTATCATTCCCATCATAATTTTAGCGACACAATTCATAAATGAGATTCCCCTATAGTTTGATGGTTCATTTCTGTCTCCTTTCTTATAAATTGGAAGTATTATACTTGTTTCAAACGTTTTTTCTACTCTTCCTTGATCATACATTTTAGTAAAGACTTTTGCCAGCTCTTCTAAAAACTTCACATTTGCATTTTTAAAAAATTCATATGGAATTCCGTCTAATCCTGGTGCTTTTTTATTTTTTGTTGTAGATAACATTGCAGTGATTTCGAGTGCAGTAAAAGGCTTATCAAGTTCATATATATCGATACGAGATGATTTATGGTTCCATATTTTAGTATATAATGTGGGAACCTTAAACAACTAACTGACCAAAAATTCGGCCAAAAAAGTTTTCATTTGCAAAAGTTATCTTAACAAAAACTATTATTTCAGTGTTTGCGATACTATAATTATAGTTTTTGTTAAGATAACTTTTGCAAATGAAAACTTTTTTGGACAAATTTTGGGTCAGTTCATTGTTTAAGGTTCCTACATTATATACTAAAAGATGAAGCCTCAAATCATCTCCTAAAGTGATGCTGCCATATACAAAAAAACGGTTTTTCGCGATTTTCATCATGATGGTCCATATAACATAGAGGTTTTTGGTCCACTATTCGTAGTGTCATGGACTCCTTTATGATCCACAAAATGCAAGTTTTTTATCAGAGACCAATTTAGCGGTTAATTTCGCGAAAACTTAAAAAAATGAAGAAATCCGCGAATTTAAGGGCTTAAGATGAAAAGCTTTAAACCAAATTTATATTAGAAATATTGCTACAAGTTATATCTTTGTTTTCCATGACATAAAATTTAAAAATCATTAGCTTCGGAATTTTTTTTGTTAAAAAAGCAGCTGAAAATCAGCCAATCTTTAATGACATTTTACAAGAAAACTGTACCATACATCGAAAAACGGAGTACGCCATTCGATTCAGCATGTCCGAAATATATTGAAATGATGGTCGTACCTCTTGTTTTCTAAAATAGTGGTTAGTTTTGTCACGCAGTGTAATTATCTAAAAGTCACTTTTTACCTTTTTTAATTACTCATTTTCTTCTCGAAGATATATATTAATGAATTTAAATATTGATTTTACTTCTATTACACCGTTCGAGAAATTTCAAATTTTGGCTGTACACATGAACCGGACCAAAGAGTTCTGAGAGTGGGGCCACAAATTAAATACCCTTGCCTCCAAGTTTGTCTAGATCAATTCAGGTTTCCGCGAAAAAAGCAAAAAAAAAAAAAATTTTGCACTAGGGCCATTCCAAAAAATTTAGCTCAAATTTTAGTCATTTTTGGAAATGGTGTCTTCCGATTAAATTTAACATTGACACATAGATAGCCTTCATAAATATAATATATGTACCGTATATCGTTTTTTTTTTTTTTAATTTGGTGTATTTACAGAATTATGGCGGGTCAAAGTTCGACTTTTTTTTATCAAAAGTGAGAGAAATACATCACGTTTAAAGATCTGTAACTTTTTAACCAATGACCCGATTTTAACAAATTTGGCTCATGTGAAAGCTGGGGTCTTCTTCTTTTAAGAAATATTTTTTAAATAATACAGTTTTTTACAGAAATGATGCAAAATGCAAAAGCATTTTTTCTTCGATTTTTTGCTCATGTAAAAGATGGGGTCTTCTTTTAAGAAATATTTTCAAAATAATGCATTTTTTTTTACAGAAATGATGCAAAATGCAAAAGCATTTTTTCTTTTCGAATATTTAAAAAAACACATCTTCGATTTTTTTTAAATTCTGGTGAAAAAAAAACAATGTTTTGTATAACATATTCAAAATTCAGAGTGGGATCTCGATGGGATCAAAAAATATTCTGTTTTAAGTACGAGTTTCTCATATTAAATTTTTATATTAAAAAAATACAAAAATTTGAATTTTCTAAGGTAAAATGTAAAAACCTCGTACTAAAACCAGAATATTTTTTGATCCCATGGGAATCCCACTCTGAATTTTGAATATGTTATACAAACAGTATTGTTTATCACCGAAATTTTTTTTAAAATCGAAGGTGTGTTTTTTTAAATATTTGCAAAAAAATAATGTTTTGAATTTTTGCAACACTTCTGAAAAAACACGGTATGCTTTTGAAAATATTTCCTTAAAGAAGAAGAATTAAGCTTTCATATGAGCCATTTCTTGTGATAATTGGTTTACTAGTTAAAAGTAAGAGTACGTTAAACGTGATGTATTTTTCTGACTTTTGCTAAAAAAGTCGAACTTTGATGCGCGATAATTTGAAAACTACACCAAATTTTGAAAATACAAAAATGCAACATATCTCATATAAAAGTGGATACTTATATAGATATGTGACGTCCAAAGGAATGTTTGTGAACAGGAAGCGAAATTTTTAGGAATTTTCCACAATAGAAAAAGTTCACTCTAGTCAGAAAGTGGGGATTAAAATAACATTTCTGTGCCTCTCAGGCTTTTTAAGTCAAGCTTTTCGTGAAATATGCAAAAAAAATATTTTGTGAAATTGTGTTTCACAAAAGAAGTGTGAAATAAATCAAAAAAATTTATTAAACATGCTTCTAAGATTAAAAACGTTAATTTATTGCTTCATCTCCAGTTTGTAGGGGTAATTTTTGTAATTTTTTCAAATATTCTCATTGAAAACGCATTGAAAACGTTTTACGTGTTTTGGTCTGCAAAAATTTTCTTCATCAAATTTCACTATGGGTTGTCGAAGACCAAAAGTTCATGCAAAGTGTGCAAAATGATTAATAAAAATAAATTGTTCGGTACCATATTTTATTAAATTTTGTTTCACCAAAGATCCTTTACAATTTTCCTTTTTTATGCATTTTGCACGAACTTTTGACTTTTAACAACAGCTAGTGAAATTTGACGCAACATTTTTTTTTTTTTTGATCATTTTAACACATTTTAGTGGTGTTCAGTGAGAATATTTGAAAAAAGGACTAAAATGACCCTTATAAATCGAAGATAGAGAGTTAATATATTCTATGAAAAGAACCGCTATTAAATTTAGCTAAATATGTGTATAAACATTATTTAGCTCAGATGTAGATTTTATAAATTTTTCGACTTATTTTCCACTTCTTTGGAGAAATGCAACTTTTTTTATTGGCGTTTTTTGCGAATACGCGAATTGATCTACAAAAACTGTGAGAAACGTGTATTTTATTTTCGGTCCTGCTTTCAGAACTTATCGGTCTGGTCCATGTGTACAAAAGTGTGTCGGACGGTGCTATACTGAACACAACTGTGCATGTAATATGCATATACACTCGTTGTCAACTAATTAGAAACTTTCTATACTTACAATCAGTATATGCAATTTTTTAAGGACAAAGTTAACATTACTCAACGTTATTATTATAAAACGAGTATAATATTAAAAAATGTTATGTAGATAATTTATAACGCTTTTACAAAAAATTGGAGGTCAAAAGAATTGGAGGTCAGAAAGAATCAAAAAATGCGGATTTCTACTACTGTATTTAAAAAAATAACATTTTTGTTTCGTTTGTTGGAAAATAAGTTGATTACTAAATAAAAACTATTGGACCATTCTTTAAATTTTGAATGTTTAATGTTTAAACTTAGAAAAAATCGAAATATTTTAAAAAAATTTTCTGAAAAATATCTATAAATAATTTCATTTTCCAGATCGAACCTCGTAGCAAATTTGCTGTTTACGCAATCTGGACGCTATCAAGCTTAAATTCAAGTTTCATAAATTACATAACATTTTTTTAAAGTATACTCGTTTCTAATTAGTTGACAACCACTGTTTGTATAATAAATAAATTCTGACTTTAAAAATTTTGAAAAAAAAAAAAACGTTAAAATTTAAAGTATTTAATCGAAAAATGTTAATAATGTAAAAAAATCAGAACAATGAAAAATTGAAACAATTATATACGTATTAATAATTATTAATAATAATAATAATAATAATAATAATAATAATAATAATAATAATAATAATAATAACAAATAAGTTTTGTTTTATACTAAGAAGAAGAAAAAAATACACACACACATAAACATTGTCATATAATTAATCATAATTATTCAAAATAAATCTAATAAATTATGTCTTCCGATACAGTAATGACGTAAAAATAATGTCAATAAGTATGAGTAGTTTTAAGATTCCTGTTACACAATATATTCAATTCAATACAATTCAGTTTATTTTTCTTTAAAACATATAATTTAACGAAATATATTTAAAATATACATTATGATTTTCAACAAATACAAGAGTTTGTAATATATGAACTGCTTATTTTCAAAATGGCCTAACATGGTATTTTTTGGTGATTTTTTTTTTCTAAATTATATTGAAGTTTCACACCGGTGCGCTGTAGGTAATTTGAACAAAAATCTTGGCCAAAAAACATTTTTCACTTTAACAATAGCCCTGTTTTCGCATAACCGTATATATGTTAACATTAACCGTTTAACCGAAAATGCATCCACGTTTAACAAAATGTATTTGGCATCACTGTTGTT
The DNA here is from genome assembly GCA_963921195.1 of Pegoplata infirma. Taxonomy (NCBI): domain Eukaryota; kingdom Metazoa; phylum Arthropoda; class Insecta; order Diptera; family Anthomyiidae; genus Pegoplata; species Pegoplata infirma. Next base: position 154,851,691 of record OY992537.1, on the reverse strand, counting down.
GTGTTTCAAAATTTACTAAGGCAAACAAGAAAAACAAGGTTTATTTCTATTCTTTAACAAGAAAAAAGGGTTGTGTCTATGATATTTCATTAAAAAATGTGAATTTGTCTTCACTTTTTATCGAAGCTTAAAATTAACGCTGATAATTCTACACGCTAAAAATAAGCTTTGATAATTTAAAATTTGAATACGGTTATGCGAATACAGGGCTAATAATAAAGTTTTTGTTAATGACGTTTGTTCAGTTGAATTTAGCATTTGAAAGCAACCTGAAAAGTGCAGCAATAGAACTGGTGCCATTAAAAATCCTCTCAATGAAAACTTACATGGAAATAATAAAAATATATGTAAGTGAAATTATAGATAAGTAAAGAAAAATCGCAACATTATTCCCCAGCTACACCTAACATAATTATGTAGACATAAAGCAAGAAACACATACAAACAATAACAAATTTGTATTTTTTGTGTAGGCGGGAAGGTGTAGGCGGGAATATTGAAATAAGCGACCATAACAATTTGTTGTCTACAAAGCGCGTTACCGCAATTTTTTTGAAAGTCACATATAACTGTCACTGTCATTTTCTTTAACCTATGCGATTGTAGGGATAAACCGCATGCCAATCGCAGCATAAAAAGTGTAATTTTGATATAAATTAAAACGTTATTTAACATAATATGGTGAAGAGAGGGGACAGTAAGTATTTAAAAGAAACAAAATATTTAAGAGGACGTTATGGTTTTGTTAATAAAACGCCTAAATTCTAAATTAATACCAAATAAATGACTCTTTCCATAAATATGACAATTAGTTAAATTTAACTAAAAAAGCACCTGATTTTGGGCCTACTAAATTTTTAGTTAATTTAACTAAAAATATTTAGCAAACTTTTCGTAGAATGAATGTAGCAAAAAAACCGTAACTTTAACCAAAAATTTAGCTGAAATTTCGTAACGTTTTTATGTACATATATTAACAAAAAAATTAGTTGAATTCAGCTAAACTTTTTGTTACTTTTCGTAAACTAAAATTTACAAAATATTTTGTAGAAAATTGTAAGTTTATTTTTTCTGTTTTTTCATCAGCTTAAGTAGAAATTATGAGATTCGCATACGAGGCTTCACAAGAAATTTCACTTAACAAATTTGTTACGAAAAATCAGCAAATTAATTAGTAAAAATTCGTAAACTCAGTTTTGAATTCAACAAAAAAAATTAATTCAAAATTTGTTCAAAACTAGTATTTTCGTAAATTGAACTTAACTAAAAAAAGTAGTTAAAACGCTGATTTTAACTAAAAATTTGCTAAAAAGCCAGTAAACTCGAGTTAAAAAAAAAAAAATTTGTTAACTTTACAGTTTTATTTTTTTGAGTGTAGACGAGGAAAATACGATAATGTTACAAACAATGCTAACTTTTTATATTGAAAAAGCGCTTAATAAAATTTGAAAAACTGTATCAATTTCTAATTACAATGGTAATATTATTTAAGAAACACCTTTTAAAGTGTTTAAAACAAATTCTTAGCAAATAAAAAGTCATTGGATTTCCCGATAATCAACAAAAAAAAAAAATTTTTTTTATTGCTAAATGCAAAAAAAAACGCTCCATTAAGTCGGAATAACGGCCAATTGCAATATTTTTTAAAATTTTTGTTTTTGTTTGTTCATTCTTCCTCTTTAATAGCATACACTCAAAAAAAAAAAAAAACTGTAAAGTTAGCAAAAAATTTAGTTAAATTTAACTAAAAAAGCACCTGATTTTGGGCCTACTAAATTTTTAGTTAATTTAACTACAAATATTTTGCTAACTTTTCGTAGAATGAATGTAGCAAAAAAACCGTAACTTTAACTAAAAATTTAGCTGAAATTTCGAAACGTTTTTATGTACATATATTAACAAAAAAATTAGTTGAATTCAGCTAAACTTTTTGTTACTTTTCGTAAACTAAAATTTCCAAAATATTTTGTAAAAATTGTAAGTTTATTTTTTCTGTTTTTTCATCAGCTTAAGTAGAACTTATGAGATTTTCATAGGAGGCTACACAAGAAATTTCACTTAACAAATTTGTTACGAAAAATCAGCAAATTAATTAGTAAAAATTCGTAAACTCAGTTTTGAAGTCAACAAAAAAAATTAATTCAAAATTTGTTCAAAACTGGTATTTTCGTAAATTGAACTTAACTAAAAAAGTAGTTAAAACGCTGATTTTAACTAAAAATTTGCTAAAAAGCCAGTAAACTGGACACTTATTTTTTTGAGTGTAGTTAGCCAGAGCGGGTTTAACAGGAGTCGAGTGACTTCAGATATCTTTATGTATTGAGAATCTTTGATGCTCCAAGCATATCCAATCAATGTAGTGGATTTGACGTCTGGTATGAATATAAAAAAATAAACACTAAACTCAAGAAAAAAAAAAAACTTGTTACTTTTTTTTTTGACTTCAGATATCTTTATCTATTGAGAATCTTTGATGCTCCAAGCATATCCAATCAATGTAGTGGATTTGACGTCTGGTATGAATATAAAAAAATAAACACTAAACTCAAAAAAAAAAAAAAAAAACTTGTAACTTTTTTTTTGCTACCTCCTATTTGACAAAAATTCCTAGTAATTTTACAAGCTTTTTACCAATAACTTTGTAATTTTACAAGGTTTTTACCAATAACATTTTAAATTTACAAATTTTTTGACATAATAAAATTTACAAGGAGGTTTTGTAACTTTACTAGCTCTTTTGCTACCTCCGATTTTACGAGAATTCCTAGTAATTTTACAAGCTTTTAACAAATAATTTTGTAATTTTACAAGCTTTTTAACAATGAAATTGTAAATTTAATTTTTTTGACGCAACTAAAATTACATGGAATTCTTGCGAATTTACTAGATTTGTTTGTAAAATTATCTTGGAAATTTGTACAATTACAAAAAAAAATATAATACTAAAAAAAAAATATAAATTTCGATCTAAATTTGTTTGTTAAAACTGGCAAATATTGGTAAAATGGTATTACGAGACTTTTCCTAGTAATTTGACAAAGTTTTTTTTTGTGTGTATTACAAATTTATTATTTCGATTAATTTGAATTATAAACAAGTAAAAAAGTTAAATTCGGTCTTGCCGAATGTAGTGATACCCTCCACAATTTCAAAAAGATTATTGCAAAAAACTTTTTTAAAAGGAAATTACTTTTGAAAAAAAAAAAAATTTTTTTAAAAAAATCAAAAAAAATCCGCGAAAAAAAATCCGCGATTTTTTTATTTTTTTGCAAAAAATATATTCGTACTTGTTTAAATGCCATTTGGTGTTCAATTCTGTTAACATATGTCAACCAGCAGTCGAATTAAAGCACTTTGTATTTTTAGGTTATGTTGAATGTACTAAAATTTTTGAGATGCTGCAAGAACATGCCAAAGAGAGGAAATTTTAACCCACTCTAAAATAGAATTCCGCTGTGATCTTTTAAAACGCTGACACATGTATACTTTTCTTGGTCTTCTCTACCAGAATCAATCGTCAGAATTCCGTAATTTTTTTCGTAATGTGTTTTAATACACTCTTAAAACCACGAAATTATATAAAATAAGTTTTAGTAAATATACAGCACAGACCGACAAAAGTATGCATTTTTCAATTTGCCTGTCCTTTGACGACTCTTTGATATGGAGTTTAGTGGGCTGATTCTGAATCTGTTTCCATATTTTTTCCATCAGCTCGTAAAAAGTCAAAAAAGTTTGCTTTTTACCAACTTTGTTTGGCTATAATTTCGAACACCAATTATGGAGCCTCAGTTTTAAACATGAACTTAACTATACTATACTGTATCCAAAACTGGTAGAAGTATTATTTTTTCTGACAGCTTTAGTTTTCGAGTTATAACGATAAAACTAATAGCAATTAAATCGTGTTTCCCTAAACCCTAGCAAAATTTATTTATTTTAGCGATATCTCGAAAACCAAAAATTGAAAAAAAAAAAAAAAAGTAAGTACGTTTTTCGAATCAGCATAACCGATATACCCACAAACTAATACATACAGTGGGCGACAATCCATTGGAAACTTTTTTATAGTAGATGAAATTTGTAAAAGACAAAGTTAATAATACTAAACGTTATTATTATCAAACGAGTATTATTAAAAAAATGTTATGTAGCTAATTTATTAAACTTTAATTTAAGCTTAAGATTGAGTAAATAATGAATGTGTTACGAGTGTCGATGTGGAAAATCAAATAATTTATAGACATTTTTTAGCACATTTTTAAAAAATATTTCTAACATAAGTCGTTTTTTTCCAAGTTAAAACATTGGAAATTTAAAAAAGGGGCAGCTGTTTTTATTCAGTGATCAAATAATTTCTCCAACAACCCAAAACAACCAGTGGAATTTTTTAAGTACAGTAGCAAAAATCCACATTTTTTGACCTCAAATTATTTTGACCACCAATTTTTTGTTAAAAAAAATATTTTTTAAAAATGTTCTGAAAAGTATCTAAAAATTATTCCATTTTCCACATCGACCCTCGTAACACATTCGTTATTTACCCAATCTGGACGCTATTAAGCTTAATAAATTACCTACATAACATTTTTTTAAATAATACTTGTTTGATAATAATAACGTTTAGTATTGTTAACTTTATCTTTAACAAATTTCATCTACTATAAAAAAGTTTTCAATGTATTGTCGCCCACTGTATATACCCCTCTATACACACAAACAATAAGTGGAGCGAATTGAAAGTAAAATGTTAAAAAAAAAATTTAAATCGCAAGCTATATTTAAATTTTAATGAGTTTATACTTCCAAAATAAGATAAAATCGCTCCGGCCTAATATATAAAGATATGCAGAAAAGTACTTGTAACCATGAAAATTCAACAAATGTTATGTTCATTTTAAACGCATTAAAATTTAAATATTCTGTTTGCTTGTAATTTAGAATTAAATCCTTTATTTTTTAATTTTTATCAAATACACACATAAACAAAAACAAAAAAAAAGAACAAATACTCACACATTTGTACAATAATACATTTGAAATGAAAAAACCATACACACAACTACCATGAACATTAGGGTGGCACAATCAATGACTTTTTTTTTGAATTTCGTTGATAGCCGGGCAAATTATGGATCATTATGAGCTAAAAAATCTATGTTAAAACTTTTGGCATAATTGGAGAATTCTAACCGGTGACGGTGGGGTATTCCAGTTTGGCCCTGAAAGAAAAAATTTCAAACAAACAAACAAAATTTTTCCGATTTTTTAATTATTATTTTACTTGATTAGTTTATTAACGACAAAAGTTTCATTTGCTTTAAAACTGTCTTGGAACGCAAAATTTATTGACCTTTGGGATCTTACTAGAGTTTTTCGCGGGAATTCCCGGGACGGCATTTCCCGTAAATTTTCGATCCCGAAATCCCGGGAAATATTGCTCTGTTTGAAATTGTTGATTTTTCGACTTCTATTGATTATTTTGTATGTGATTTTTTTTAGATATTTTATTAAAATTCTTGATAATCATCAATTATAATTGACGGCAGAAACGTACGCAGGGACCAGGGGGGCCCAAAAAGTATTCCAAGAGAGACCTCCTAATTAAAAAATGTAATACAATCTGAAACTTACGAAATAAAAAAAGTCTCACAATATCTAAATCTACGATAGGATATAATTATCAGGACCAGATACTTTTTTCAGAAGCTGAGAAATTTTCTTTCTGAGACCTGCATTATAAAAATTTGCAGTACGATTATTTGTTTCTATAGAAAATATTTATGCCTCTGGGCATGATTCTTTTTAAATCGATAAATTGATATAAATTCTGTGTAAGGAATGACCCTGAAATTAACGGGTTTTTCTTTTAGAAACCAGAATTTTTATTTTTTTGGGGTAAATTCTTATAATTTCATTTCTCTGAAACAGTTACATTCAGTTTTAGAGACATAATTGAGAAATTCCTCTGAATTTATTGTGGTTTAGAAGCAAAGCGTTTAGAACCAATTGTAAAAATGAACAGAGATGAATTACACCCAAAAAAAAACGTGGGTATTCAATACTAAAAATTTAACTAATTTTAGTCCAAAAGGACCTAGTGCAGAAATTGGTAAAGCGAAGTGAAATAACACATTCTCTTAAAAATTCTATTAAGTTGGCCGTTTTTTATAAAAACTGTGTAACAAAAATTGTTCTTTTTTTCTCGAAACATATTTTTGTTTTGTTTTAAAGGTACACTTAAGCGTCCAACCTGAAACAAATTACGTCGCGTAAGGCGTAACGCCCAGTAATTGTTAGTTTCTAATATTTAAATGTGAGTTACCTAAATCAAACGGACGTAAAAATTTAAAATTTGATGTGTTTGTTTTTGTTTTTTTTTTTTTACGTCCTGCACTACGCATTTGAATCTGGTTCGACCCTAAAAAATTATGTCATTAACTGTTTGTAGTTTATTTAAAAAATTTTACGTTTAGTCGTTTTTAAAAGAAAACACATTTGTTTGATATTCAGTTTTTATTAATGACTACTTCTGTCCTTTGTTTCAAAAATAGCACACTAAAAAATAAAGGCTTTCATTAACATTTAATTTTTAAAGTCATTTTTTTTTGTTCTGTAAGTAAAATCTACTGATTATTCTTTAAATTTTTAATGATTTGTGTAAGTAATTTTTTTTTAAATTGTTGGTATTTTTTAATGAGATATCATTAGTTTTTACCTACACAAGTAGTTTATTTTTTTGTAGAAAAAAAAGTCATAAAATTATTTATAGAAATATAAAAACATGTTTGTATCAAATGACTTTGGCACGATGGGAAGAGTGTCTGGCCAGAATGTAGTTAATTGCGGGTTCGATTCCCCAAAATTTTATTAAAAATTTTTAAAAAAATATTTCAATAGAAAACTGTAAAAAATAACCTACGAAATCATTAATTTTTACTGTTTTCGTGGGTTATCTTTTTGGAATTTGTTGGTAAAAATAACAGAACTATCATTAATTTTTAATGTTTTCTTAGGTTATTTTTTTTTTAATTTGTTGGTAAAAAAGAATAAAAAAAACGTAATTTTTTAATGTTTAATGTTATTTGTTTTAGAAAATTTTGTCAACAGTAAAAAATAAATGTTGATGTTTGTTAAAACAAATGAATAATTACTGGAATAGTTTTCAATTATTTATTCACTGGTTTTAAATGTGTTTTTCATTTGTTTTAAATAAGCTAATTATTCAAAAATAGGCAGAAAAAGCTGTTAAAAAAGAAAAAATAAGCCAAAAAAATAGACGAAAAACCAAAAAAAAGCCAATAAACGAAAAATAAGCAAAAATAAGCAGTTATTGCCAAAATAAGCAAAAAAAACCTCTAACAAATGTAGCTTATTTTCTTTAGTTTTTCATGATCAGAATTTGTGTTTGATCTAAATTGAATTATCTTTTGAAATAAAAAAGAATCATTTGCTTTTTTTTGGTTGGCCTAGTGATGACACATAAAATTTGCAAAAAGGATAAAAACGTTTTTTTTGCTGTTTCTGAACTCAATTCAGAACACGATAGAGTTGGCACGAGATGCCCCTGTAGCTTAGTGGGTAGCATGCTTGTCTATGAAACAGGAGGTTGTGGGTTCAATTTCCAACAAAACCCCTGATTGATTTCGCTACAATGAGACGACGGTCTTTGTTACCAGTTCTCGGTTAGATTGAAATTATTAAAAATGATTTGCAATAAATTGGAAAATATAAATAAAATAACTTGATCATTAGATCAAAATTAGAGATGTCAACCAACTGTTTTGGGAAAAAATTTAAACGTTGAGTTTTAAGCTCAAAAGAAACCATTCTTTGCCCGGCAATCGGCGAAATTCGAAGAAGTCATTATTCGTGCCACCCTAATGAACATGTTCAAACATACAGACATATGGGGGATTTCATCGCAAGTAAACAAGCTTTTAAAACCAATCACAAAGTTTAGATGCATTAAACAGAGGTTAGTTGTTAAACCAAATTTTAAAGAGATCGAACAAAACCTTGCTGAGTAAGAGGCGGTCAAATTTTGCTGTTTTGGATACATTTAACTTGTCATATACAAAAATTAAAAATTTGCCAGCTTTTCTTAAAATTAAAATTTGAAGGCTTTATTTTTAATTATTAAATCTGCCTAAGTTTGGCCTAACGATTAGTATAAAATTTTAAATAACTATCTTAAAAAACTAGTAACTCCCATTAGAGTCATTTGGTAACACTACAAGGCCTTCAGATCTGGTCTTCGCACTCTGGATTGCGACCGGCTTCGGGTATGAGCTCTTGCCAAATTCATCCTTTATGTATGGTATATTTAATATAATATCTCGTAATCGTTGAAGGATTTTTGATTTTGCCCTCTGTATAAGCTCAATATTTGAATTACTGTCCGTGCCCCATAATTGAAGGCCATTGGTCCATATTGGTTTAATTTTGCAATTATACAGGATGACTTTACAGTCGAGGCTAAGTTTGGAGTAAGGGATTAATAACCAATGCAAATTAAATAATATAAGCTTAATTTGAAGCCTCTTGGCTTCTATATGCCTCCGCCATATAAGGCGTCTGTCCAAGTGGATACCAAGGTAAGTAACATATTCAGATTGTGGGATTTGTAGACCGTTTAGGATTATGGGAGGACATGTACTCCTATTAAGCGTAAATGTGACGTGTTTACTTTTAAGCTCATTGACTTTAATTCTACAATTGTAAAGCCAAGCCTCTACTTATCTGAGATGGTTATTAAGTTTTAATGAAGCAAGGATTTCGTTTGAATGTGAACAAATTATTGCCCTATCACTCTCAAATGTTGATGTTAGCAAGTGTTCATCTGTCGGTAAGTCTGAAGCAAATATGAGATATAAAATTGGACCGAGGACGCTTCCCTGTGGGACTCCTGCTTTCATTATATAATAATAGTAGCAGATTCCTTATATTTTACCCTGAAATAGCGGTTACTAAGATAATAATCGAAAAGCTTATGAGTGAGTACTGGCTGGTAGAAGACTTTTAGCTTTGAACATTATACCCTCGTGCCACACTTTATCAAAAGTCTGCGCAAAGTCGAGAAAAATCGCGCAACAGTATTTCCTATGTTAAAAAGATTTTCTTATTTCGCCAGTTATACGTTTAACCTGCTCAATTGTTCCATGGTTTTCCCGGAACCTGAATTGGTGGGTGGGTATTACACTCAAAATAATTACTCTGTTAAATACTCTGTAAAATGACTGTAATCTCAATTCGACAGATTTTCGACAGAGTTATCTGTCGAAATACAGATTTTAAGAAAATACTTTGTATTTTCTTGTGACTGAAAAACAAAATTTTATCTGTAATTTTACTTTTTACTTTATAATCTCTATTTTCCAGATAATAAACAGATTTTTTTTTGTTAAAAAACGGATTTAAGAAAAATACTTTGTTTTTTTCTCGTAACCAAAATACTAAATTTCATTTGTAATTTTACTGATTGCTCTGTAATACCGTTTTCAAATAAAAAACACTTCAACACTTTTACGAGGATGACTTGTAAAATTGGAGTTACTCATTAAAAACTCGTAATATTCACAAAAATAAAAAAGGAAATTTACAATTTGGAAGCATTAAATCGGGCAAATTTAACAAAATTTTAATTTTAATTAATTAATTTTTTTTGATTTTAATTAATGTTTTTGATGCAGAGAAGTTTTACTCCTAAAATGGATTTAACCAAAACTTTGTAAATTTACAGAGTTTTTTTGTAAAATTTTTTGAACTCATAAAATGCATTTAACTAAAACCTTATAAATTTTCAGAGTTTTTTTGGTAAAATTTTTTTCGGGTATATCAATATTGTATAGATAATTCTGTAAATTTGCAGTTTTTTATCGAAATCATTTTACAGAGTTTTCTTCGTAAAATAACAAAAAAATCTTGCTGGTTGGAAATCTATGGTATTTTCTGCTGGCTCAGCAGAGTATCTCTGTAATTTAACAGAGTGATTATTTTGAGTGTATAGACCTATCCTCTAAAAATGGTAAAATCTTTTACAGAAGTACTTTCTCAAACAGCTGGGAAAGGCAGAGTAAAGACTGATAGGTCTGTTTGATGGATATCATTATACCCTACACAACTCTGTGGTACAGGGTATAATGAGTTTGTGCTGATGTTTGTAACTACCTGAAATATTAGTCCTAGACCTACCTAAAAGCATACCGATCTACTCAGAATTACTTTTTGAGTCGATTTAGCGATGTCCTTCCGTCCGTCTGTCCATCTATCGGTTTAAGCACGATACAGCAATTTTCAATCAATTGACTTGAAATTTGAAACGTAAGCTTCTTTTGGCCCAAGGACGAAGCCTATTGAAATTGAAAAAAATCGGTCCATGTTAAGACCTAAGCAACATACAAAAGCCCCCTGTGAATTTCGCTTAAATGCCTCTAATAACCGTATTATAATAGATATCGTTTTAAAATTTAACAGGTAATTAAATATTGTATGTACAAATCATCATTCCAAATTTCAAAGGAATCGGGTCAGTCCTTCTAGTAGTCGGTCTTGACCGACTATAACTTTTTTACTTGTTTTAATTTGTAAAATGTTCCAAATGTTTGGGTAATAACTTTTTTGTAAGATCGCATTAAAGAGTCTTGTAAGTATTATCACTGCTACAAATGGTAGGTTCAAGATCATCCTGGGAGATACTAAATCGAATCCCGGGGTTTTTTTAGGATTTAATTTATCCTGAATAATTGACTTAACTTCTTGAACATTGTAAATGTACTTAAGTCATGATCAATTTTTATAGGCGGTTCAGGAAGTGTAAAATTGTTAGTTGCCTGGTTAGGTTTAAAACCTTTCGCGGCCTTCCACAGCGAAAAATTTAAAACGAGTTTGAAAGACTTTCCACATAATTTTCTGTAGCACGATACTCCTCCAAACGGATACTTATCCAAAGGGATTTTCTAAGGTTTTTTGTTACTTCAGACAACCTTTGGTTTGCAGCAGAAGATCTACTGATTTTCCATTCTCTTCTAAATTTTTGCTTCAGGCAAGAAGCTCATCTATTTCAAATTTTGAAACATTAGAAGAACAATCGAGTGAAGTTTCACGTTTAGTCACTAAGTGATCAGTCGTCTTTATCCCGAAGGCTGGGAAAAATTCCCACACATCTCCGATGGATTTCAGACAAATTATTCTGTCTTCTTTTTTGTTAAAGACAATGTAACGAATGATAGACCCATATTTGCGTAAAGTGATTGACCCGAGGTTGCTTTCGACAAGACAACATGCTTACATGAGCTCGTTGGTACCATCGAGAGATCGTTTTTGGTGAAAGAGTACACTATGGTGGCCTTGCTTGATATAGAGGGGGCTTTTAATAACGTCATCCCAGACTTGATAATTGTGGCATTGTCTGATCTGGGAATAACGCGTGGGATCGTTTTAAAAGTGGAAACCCTACTTGCCAATAGTCGTATAACGTCTGAATTGGGAGCGTCTGTCATATCTAGATTTGTCATTAGGGGCACACAACAGGGGGCAAAAATACAAAAAAATTAACCCTTAATGGGCATCCTTGGACTTGACTGGTTTTTGGCGTTTGTGCTAAGTTTTGGTCTTTGGTGTGTTTTGACATATCTAGTAAAATTTTATGGCCAAAATTTTTGTAGAATATTTCCTCTCCTCCATCCACCTTTTTAGAGATGTTTTTTTACCATTTGTTAGAATAGAGCCAAAAAATACCGTTCACAGGATATATGATTTTGGATCATGCACCCCGAAAAGGACTTTTTGATTAAAATGTCAAAATTCGACATCCTCTTACTCAGCAAGTGTTTGATCGATCTCGTTCAGTTTTATTGCGGTACCTTCTATACAATAGGTCTAAACTTTGTGAAAATTTGAAACTTCAAAAGTGTGTTCACTTGAGATGAACTCTCCCATATATAAGTTTACTGTATATTAGACCACCCAAAAAATGTATGGGATTTGCAAAAGTATTTTTTTGTTCGCTCCACCGGCAGTTTCTGATAGATTGGCCATAAAAAATAATATCTGTGCAAGAACTGGATCTCTCGGTTGCATACAGGCCAGTCGATTTGAACTTTTGACCCCAAAAGTGACCTAAAAGCACTACAAAGCTTTTAAGAGCCATTACTCTTAAAATATGCGTTTTTCCAAAAAATACTATATTAGTTTTATTTTGCAGAATAAGAAAGCAAACATTTCCTTCATACAAATTTTTAGCCTAAGTCTAAGACATCGTGGTGTTTTTGGCGGTTAAAATTAAAATTTATGTGAAGACTTCATTTAAAACGACCCTCGTTAAAATTTGGACGGAGACTCAAATAGTCGGTATCCATTATTTTGTAGAGTAAGATATGTAGTTTTCATAAACCAATTACATTTGGAATTTATATGGGTAATTTCATTACAGAAGAGGCCAAAGCTGACTTTGAAGTTTAGATTTTCCAAATGCTGTATACAAATTTGTGAAATTACTTTATTTTAAACGACCCTCGTTAAAATTTTAGTGGATACAATCGGTTTCCATGATTTTGAAGAATTAGATGTGTACTTTTTGGAAAATATTTGGGGAATTCCAGGCCAAATCACTCACTTTTAGACCCCACCCCCTTCGATTAATTTTTTTTTGGATATATTTTAGTACGTATTAAATGCAACTTTCACTCAAACTTTCAGACTTTTATACCAAGTTGGTGTTGAGTAATAAAAATTTTTTAATAATTTAAAAATTATTCGAATTAATTATCATTATTTTTTAACGTATAAAATTAAAATCGAATTTTTGAAAAAGTCCGAAACTTTCGATTTTTTTTTTAAGTCAAAAAATTCTACTCTATATTACACAATTTTTAATCCGAAATTCGAGATGTGAGCACAATTAGTTCTATTTTTTTCAAATTTTGAAAATTGCAGTTTTTTTTTAGACTCTGGTATATATTATATGGTGCCCCAAAATAATTAAATTGGAAGACATTAACCATAACTTACCCTAGATACATTCATTTGTTGGTAAAAATATGTCTCATAAAAATTTAGGTTTATTCGACATGGGTAAGGCGTCCCGCATCGGCCTTGAATTTTAAAAAACGGATTACAAGGAAAAATATGATTGTTTCTGTTTTCTAATTTTTTTTTATTTTAAGTTAAATTTGAATTCAAGTGGTCAAAGACTTTTGATTTGGAGTAAAATGCCTCTCTAATAAGGTACTAAAAACTAAAATCGGTTGAAAATCAGCCAAGTTATTAAAACTTCCCCAGACATCTAACGTGTGGCAGACCACTTGAATGCAATCCGAATCATGAAATTCATTGAAATTTCTACTCTTATAACATTTTTTTATTCTTAAAGTTCAAATGTAATAAGATGCCAAGTATTTTTCATACAGTGTTTTGCTAACATGTTTTCAATTAATGCTAAAAATGCCTGTACTTTTCAACTCTTGTTTGAAATCTGCATTTTTAGCTCTCCAAAATCATGGAAACCGATTGTAATCCATTAAAATTTTAACGAGGTTCGTTTAAAATAAGGTAGTTTTACAAATTTGTATACAGCATTTGGAAAATCGAAACTTCAAAGTCAGCTTTGGGCTCTTCTGTAATGAAATTACCAATATAAATTCCAAATGCAATTGGTTTATGAAAACTACATATCTTACTCTACAAAATAATGGATACCGACTATTTGAGTCTCCGTCCAAATTTTAACGAGGGTCGTTTTAAATGAAGTCTTCACATAAATTTTAATTTTAACCGCCAAAAACACCACGATGTCTTAGACTTAGGCTAAAAATTTGTATGAAGGAAATGTTTGCTTTCTTATTCTGCAAAATAAAACTTATATAGTATTTTTTGGAAAAACGCATATTTTAAGAGTTATGGCTCTTAAAAGCTTTGTAGTGCTTTTAGGTCACTTTTGGGGTCAAAAGTTGAAATCGACTGGCCTGTATGCAACCGAGAGATCCAGTTCTTACACAGATATTATTTTTTATGGCCAATCTATCAGAAACTGCCGGTGGAGCGAACAAAAATATACTTTTGCAAATTTGGGTGGTCTACTGTATATGTATCTATCCATGTACACTGTTGCACACATACGGACTTTTCATTATTAATATTCAGCATAATTTTGCCAGAGGATTGTCAGTCAGTGAAATTAATTGCAACAATTTACAAATGAATACCTCAACAACACAACCCAACACTGACTGCTCCAACAACTGTTAATGTTCTGGCTTTTACTCTTCTCTTTCTTCTTGTTATTGTAGTGTTGCCACCATTTTTAAATGAAAATTAGAAAATATCAATTGTAATTCAGCAAAACCAAATGAAAACTATAAAATTATGACATTTAGCCTGTCTTTACTTACATTGCCAAAAATCTAGCCATAAATCGCTTAATCAACATAAAATCGAATTAGGATTATGCATATAAACAAAAGTGCATTTTTTAGTATTTGATTTTACCCAGTATCCAGGCACATTTTCAGTCCACTAGGCCTAAAGCTTTTGTCAATCGGAAAGCAATCGAAATCCTGGATTTTTTAATTTTTTAAATCTTGTGATGCACTGAAAATTAATTCCAAAAATAATCGGAAAGCTTTCAAATGGTTTTCGAGATGTCGCCACATAAAATTTGCTAAAAATTACGTTTTTTTTGTTGGATTCCAAGAGTTAAAATCAAAATCCCTTAAATAAAATCATTATTTGGCAACATTGTCGACGTAATTCCGAATATAAATATATATTTTATTTGTTGCTATTCTGGCGTTAACAGAGACGGAATGAAGGAATGATTATGGTGGCCGCCAAGAATGGCGCGAAGCATTCATGGGTGAGATAATGAGCAGAAACGATTGCTAAGAGGGAGTGAGCCGAAAAGGGAAATGGCATAAACAGAAGGACGATTTTGTGGCACTTTTCAATGTAAACAAAAAAAAAAAAAAACACAAAAAAGAGACTTAAATGCGCAATTATGTACGATATACAAGCATCTACTTAAGTTGGTCGTCAACAACAAAATTGTGTCGGAAACAACAACAGTAGCAGCAGCAGCAACAACAACAGCAGCATCAGCTCAACCACAATAATAAAAAAGTGAACAAAAAGTACATACAAAAAGTTAAAAATAATAAAAATGAATGCTGTGGTCTTTTGACAAAAGCACTTATTTCCAAAAAGTCAATTTTACAGGAGAGCAAAAAAACACCTTTACAGTCGCACAAAATGTGTTAGTGTTCTTAATCTTAAAAATGTTAAGTGCTGACGTTATAAAGCAACTTCCTAGGAATATTTACCAATTTCAAGTTTTATTCTAGCTGTAACGGTTTTTGTGAAAACGCTTCAAATGTAAAATATGTTGTTTTGTGAAAAGAATATTTGATGAAAAATTCAACTTATTTCAGTTAAGTTCTTTTGTCATATACGTTTCTTGTCGAAACAATTATTAATTTTGCCACTTATAAGTAATTATGTTCTTTTGTTAAAAATAAAAATGTAAAAAGACAGAAAATAAGTTGATTTTTCTAAAATTTACTTAAGTTCATTCGAACTAAAAGCTATAAAATGTTGAACTAAAAAGTGGGTGTTTCATGATTAAAAAAAATCGATTTCATCCAATTTAGAAGCGATTCTGACGGAAGGAACAGAATCAGTCAAAAAAAGTCCTTGGGGCCTTTTCGTAGGATTTTTCACTTTTTTAAAAAATAAGAAATTTCAGAACGCGTTCTGAAAAATTTTCAAAATATTAATTTTGAATCGATAGCCCATAAAAAAAATATACAAGAATGAAAATTTTTTGAGATTATGGTGCATTCTGTTTAAATTTGATAAATATTTAATCAAAATTTCCCCCTTATGGAACTAAAATAACTAAAAAAACGCTATTTTTGATTTTTTTAGTTGTTCAACAAATGATTGTCAAATAGTATTATTTAAGCGGTTATATCATAATAAATGAATTTTTTAATGTTTATATTAAAGGGAAAGATTCCCCTAACGTCCGCTGACAACTCACCCAGTCCCCTAGACGCCCTGCCAATTTTTTTTTACATGTCTGAGAATGTCAAAAATTCGGCAAAGCTGAACTTAACACTCTCACCTGTTTTTTTTTTTTTTTGCTTTCGCAGGAGAACCTATAAAAGGGTGATTGTTATGAATCATAATATTCCATTTAGCAACCCTTTTTACTGCTTACTACCCTTAGCTATTAGCTGTTTGTGTGAAAAGTACCCTTAAGCATTACTTTTATACTAACTGAATGCTATGCAATAATTTGCATGCATTACTTTCAGTCTCATCTCAAGTAAAAATCATCAATGCTGCATAGTTTAAAATTAGGAACTGTATGAAATATTTTATAAATTATTTGGTAATAACAGTTTTGCTGGGATGTTATCACTAAACGTCCCGGAAATATGTTTACCTGAGGCTAATCACGTAAAATGATTGACGATGCATAAACGACATCAAAACTTATATATCGTTTGGAAGGGAAATTTTAAACTTTTTCTTTATAAAATTATTAAAGCGTGTTGTTTAATCCAGAAACACTAAAAAAATTTGTTTAGTTTAGGTGCAACAAGGCTCCAAAATCGGCTATAGTCAACTATCATTTTACGTGATCACAGTCTTTTATTTTGCATTATCTGTCAAACTTACTATTTCACTACATTTTCAAAAAATAATAGATCTATTGCTGCATTCTGTAAGGACGTATAATGACTTAAACATTCGATTTTCATAAACCGTTGCTTGGTTCACTCTGGTGTAACGGGTGTTTTAAGAGAATATAAAGAACTTTAATTCTCTTTTTGGATTTGTGTCAATACTTCCCATCTAGTACTATTTCTTTATATAGTACTAGGTGGCACAGGGTGCCTCAAAGTACATGATCCTCTTCTATTAATAATAAAATTTTAAGTAATGCTTTAATGTGAAAGTAATAAGTTCTGAATTTTTTTATCTGATGGGGCTATTTTGACATCAAGTCACAAGTCACCCCGTGTTATAACATGGTGGCCCAAACACAATTTCTGAAAAGCTGATGTTTCAATCTATAGATGTCCTTAAAGAATTTAACATAAATCTGTTATTTTTCAAAGTTGTAGTAAAATAGTCAGTTTGCTCCTTTAATTTTGAAAACAGTTTTATTGACAGAAAAAAAATATATATTTATAATGAAGGTTTTTTATAATGTACACGACAAAAGCACTTAAATAGAAATAAATAATCACTTTTTTTAAAATTCACTTTTGACAAAGCCACACTATCCAACACAAGGTGTTTTGTCACACTGAGGTTTACTGAAAAATATTTGTGTAAAAAAACCTATTTCTATTTGAACTTCACATTTTAAGGATTTTGAATTTGATAAAATAGCATTTTTCGAAACAAGTTGTTTTGTCATAAACTTTTAAAAAAAAATTCAATACGCTTAAATTTATATAAGTTGTTTTGTCAAAAAGTCGTTACTATTTTTTCAACATATTTCAGATAAGTTGTTATGTCAAATGAAAATTGATAAAATTTCGAAATAAGTTGATTTGACACGTGTGATATCTTTGGATCTAGACGAGCTACAATCACGCTGACTAGACAGAAAGATGCGTTTTTAAAAGTTATATTTACCATAAAAATATTGGGAAATTTTCTTATGTCGAGATAAGTGCTTCTGTCATATGTCCACAGAATGTATTTTCCATGTCCGCATGTTAATACATGCTCACAGACATACATACAATCGTAAATACTATATAGGATTGCATGTACTTATATATAAATGTGTGTTCAATAGGAAGGATCGAAAATAAATTATTTTTGCTTTTTTAACAATGAAGGTGTTGCTTTTTTTTTTAATTTTCTGTTGCCCAGTGTGATATAAGTATATTTATATTCCCTTCGATCCTATAAGGAGCATAGGGCCCCCAGTGTGATATGAGTACTTCTAAGTATGACGTTTGTTACATGCTAAATTAAAGAAGCATTTTTGCTTTCTTTAGATTCTTCAGTGGACAAAGCATTATACTACACATTATATAACACATTACCAGGTAATGTATATACCTTATTTGTAGCATTATTTTAGGATGCCTTAAAAAACATTTGTTCCACAACGTATTATTTTAATGTGAAAAATAATGCTTAACTAATAACACTGTTCGACACCAAAAACCTCCCAGTGAAATGTCTAACTGGTCCTTATAAATTTTGGTCTCCTGATTCCAAATCTGGCGTCCATTTTTTTTTAGCATGTACCGTTTTTGAGATAGTTGCTGTTAAAAAGTCAAAAAATCAGTTTTGTAGCACTTTTGCGGGTCCACTGTTACGTATTCTTTCGTTGCTTCCACAAGATAGGACTTGATTTTATATAAAATGGACCTCCTGATTCCAAAACTGCAATCAAAATTTTTCTAGCATGTTACATTTTTGAATCTCGATTATTTTTTGCTAGGTATTAGCACGACAAAAAATTGAATATATTTTTTACTGAAGATATAAGGTGTAAGTTGTTTATCGGTAAAAAAATGTTTCGAACCATCAATTAATTTGCAGCGAAAATTTGACAGTCATAAGTTTGGTTATGTTTCGCGCATCGGCAAACAAAAAATAAGCGTTATAACGCAACAGGTAGAAAAAACTTTCAGTATATTGCAAAAGGCCTTGTCCGATCGCCCGTTGATACAGACTTAAGTTAAAGTTTTGTTAAAATCGGTGTAGTCGTTTAAGAGTGATTACGGAACAGGCAGATAGTTATGCATGGCTTATAGTTATGCATCTTATATGGCATTCAGTTGCGAAACAGGAAAAAATATTTTTTTAATTAAATATTAAGGGTTGCAGCATTTTAAGCCCCTTTGCCCGATCGCCTCGGTAAGTACTATCTGTGGTGAACATTTTATGAAAATCGGTTCAGCCGTTTTCCCCTGATTGCGGAACACACTTGTGTCTGTGGTGAAAGTTTTATTAAAATCGGTTTAGTCGTTTAAGCATAATTACGGAACATGAAGAAAAAACGTTCAGTATAGTACAAAGGGGAGTATCAATATATTTCTCTTTGTCCAAACGCGATCTATTGTAGCTCATACTTTTCGCCTAGGTTAATAATATATGTTGTGAAAATTTCATGAAAGTCTGTTCAGCCGTTTAAACGTGATTTCGGAAAAGGCAGAAATAACGTTCAATAAAAAAAGGGGCGTGGCATTTGCCGCCCCTGTGTCCAAACACGCTCTATTGTGGTTCATAGTTTCCGCCTCGGTCAGTAAAAATTTCATTAAAATTGGTTCACCCCTTTATGCGTGAATACGAAACGGGCAGAAATAAATTTAAATGTAATAAAAAGGGGCGTGGCATTTTAGGCCCCATTTTTCCATCGCCCTCTATGTTGGCTCATAGTTTACGCCCCGGTTAATACTATCTGTGGTGAAAATTTCATGAAAATCGGTTTAGCCGTTTAATACAAAGAGGGGCGTGGCATTTTACGCCCCTTTTTCGATCTCCCTCTATTGGGACTAAATTTTCAGCCTCGGTCAGTACTATCTGTGGTAAAAATTTCATTAAAATCGGTTTAGCCGTTTTTGCGTTATTACGGAAATGGAAAAATAAAGTTCCATAAAATAAAAAGGGGCGTGGCATTTTACTCCCTTTGGTCCGATCGCTTATGGCCTATAGTTCCCGCCCCACGGTTAGTACTATCTGTGGCGAAAATTTCATGAAAATCGGTTCAGCCGTTCTTTCCTGATTGCGGAACAGACAGACAGACAAACCCAGATTTATAATATTAACAGGGAAACCAAAAATATGCAGTATCATGTTTTTTCCTGCGCATTGTATTGATAAATGGGTGAGGTATTTATCCGTTTCAGTAGATTTTAAGAAATCTGACATCGATTTGTTAGAGCATGTTTTTGCATATTTTAGCCTTAAGAGCATTTTTTTGCATATTTTAGGTTTAAGAGCATATTTTAGCATAAGAGCATATTTTTAGAGCATGTTTTTACTTTTTAGAGCATTTTTTTAAATGTTTAGATAATTTTTTTCAATTTTTAGAGCATTCTGGTAGATGTATATGTGAGAAGTATCCTCACATCAGACTACTTCAGCGAGGCCCAACACGCCTATCTCAAGGGTAGGTCTGTTGAGACGGCTTTAAGTGATGTTGTCGGTTTGATTGAGGATACTCTTCACGAAAAAGAGTACGTTTTGGCATCATTTCTGGACGTGGAAGGCGCGTTCAACAATGTCAAAATATCGTCTATTCTTAATGCCCTACGAAAAACAGGCACGGACACATAGATTACTCTATGGACGGGCAACATGCTGAAAGCAGGGCGATTAACTCGAAGATAGGTGATGGTGAAGCGAGGAAAGTAGTTACAAGGGGCACACCACAAGGGGGGGTGATCTCTCCTCTTCTTTGGAATCTTGTAATAAATGAAATCCTCGAGTCACTCAACGGAATGGGCATCAAGGTGGTTGCCTATGCTGATGACGTTGTGATCCTAAACAGAGGTAAGTTTTTACCAACGATTAGTGAACTCATGGAATCAGCACTTAAGATACTCTTGACGTGGGCAAGGGACAACGGTCTGGGAGTCAATCCCTCCAAAACCGAACTCGTCTTGTTCACGAAAAGGACTAAGATAGACAGGTTTGTTCTTCCCAAACTAGATGGAATCACCCTAGAACTATCTAATGAGGCGAAATACCTGGGTGTAATCCTGGACTCAAAGCTTTCCTGGAAAAGGAATACAGAGGAAAGGATGAAAAAGTCGTTATGTGCTTTTTACACCTGCAGAAGAACTTTCGGAAGAAGGTGGGGTCTAAAACCGTATATTATCCACTGGATGTATGGTGCGATAATTAGACCAATACTTACCTATGGAGCCCTTGTGTGGTGGAAAGCAGCGGATAAGAAATCATATCTCTGCAACCTACAGAAGGTACAGCGACTGGCGTGCGTGGGTATCACTGGTGCTATTAGATCAGCACCCCAGGCCGGTCTGGAAGTGATACTAAACATTCAGCCCGTAGATATCTACATCAAGAGCACACCAGCAAAATCGGCTCTTAGGTTAAGAGAGACACTAATGCTTAAGCAACGCTCTTGGGGACACTCGACCATATTAAGTACGGTGGGCGGGTCGGAATTAGAACGGAAAACCGACTATATCTCACCGCAGACGAACTTTAATAGGAACTTCGAAGTCAAAATACCAACTAGGGAAGACTGGGCGGCAAACTCTGTTATAACGGGGAATGCGATCTCAATTTTCACGGGCGGATCGAAGATGGAGATGGGTACGGGTTCGGGGGTATACTCTGAATGCCTCGAAATCAGGGCCTCAGTGAGGCTCCCGGACAAGTGAAGTGTTTTCCAAGCCGAGGTTTTTGCAATTGACAAAGCCGCGCAGATGATTATGACAATGGACCTAAGTCCTTGCGCCATCAACATTTTTGTGGACAGTCTTGTAGCTCTAAGGCCTTAGGGTCACACACTATAAAATCGAGAATTGTTAGTAATTGTATACAATCCCTTCATCGAATCGGTCAGCACACAGTCAAGCTAATCTGGGTCCCTGGACATAGTGGGGTCGATGGTAACGAATTTGCTGATGAGTGTGCAAGAGGTTGCTCCGAGTCGGGGGGGGGGAACGTGTCGAACCGGATATCTCGGTTCCTATAGTGGAGTTGATGAACGAAATTGATAGGATATCGGAGAATATGATAAGGGATAGGTGGATATCGCTGACCACGTACAGGATATCGCGGACCATGTGGCCACTGCCAAATCCTAAGAGGACAGAAAGTCTTCTTACCTTTGGCAAACGGACGGTTAGCCTATTAGTAGGAGTACTGACAGGAGACTGTATAATCGGCCAAATGGCCGTTCGTATGGGAATTTCTGACAGGGACTTTTGCAGAAGTTGTGAAGAGGTGGAGGAGGAGGAGTCAGTGAGGCACTTGTTTTGTGAATGTCCGGGTCTGATGAAACGTCGTCTTAAGTATTTGGGGCAACGATTTTTTGATGACTTAGATTGCCTAAACAGTGTCCCATTGACGTCTCTAGCACAATACCTTAGGGGTGGTTTGAGAGGTAGAATTTTGTATATCAAGGGAGTAGGGAGACAACTTTAGGGGAATCACAATGGGCCTTATGGCCTCCGAGTGAATTCGCCAAATCGGCGGACGCCCATCCAACCTAACCTAACCTAGAGCATTCTTTTCCATATTTTTATAACAACTCCTTTTTTAAATTTTTCTGGGACCTTTTTTTATTTTTTTTTTGTAAGTGTTTTGAAATGTTATTTTTTTGGTTTTGTTTTCTTTTCAGTTTGATATGTCTGGAAACTCAGTTAGAAAAAAAATTTTCATTGAACATCAATTTCAAACCTTTTCCAAAATTATGGGGTTCTGACAATTGATTCCCCTTTGGCCTGTTCTTGCTTCATATCGGTATATCGTCACCTAAAATGCAAAAGGCCCTAACAAACATTTTATTAATTTTACAGGAGAAGCAAAAAACTAAAGAGTAAAATTTTGAATTTGTTAATAACTTTGATTGAATTGGGCTAAAATTTTGTGAGGACGAAGGTTTTGTTAATATGTATCAAAATTAATCACAAAATGATTAGAAAATATATTTCTAGTAGCGTCCATTGGCGATTTCGCAATTCACATGTTTTTCATTTTTTGCTATAAAATTGCAAATTTTTATTGTGTGACCCTAATTTTTTTATGAGAACGTGTAGCCCAGCAAAACTTAGATTACCAAATAAGGTATAAAATAAGGTATATGATCTCTTATTTTATACATTGCAGCATTGATGATTTTAACAGGCGATGAGACTCAAAGTAATGCATACGAGTAAGGTATATAATATAGCATACCAGAACGTAATATATAAGGTGTTACGAGTAGTGAAAAAGTAATTTTGTATTAAATTTACTCACGTGATTGTAAGTGAGTGTAAGTAGATATTTTTCACTTGAAAATAATACGTTGTGGAACAAATGTTTGGTAAGACATCCTAAAATAATGCTACAAATAAGGTATATACATTACCTGGTAATGTGTTATATAATCACTACCCATTACCAAAGTTTTGCTGGGAGGTTCATAAAATACACCAGAATTAATCAAAATACCGATTTTGAATTTTTTGTTAGTTAGGGCCTTTTGCATTTTAGATGACGATATGAAACTATGTTTTCTTTAGATCTGAGTGTATGGTATATTCAGCAACATTGTAGAAAATATTAAGACAAATATTTTTGCAGAACATATTAACCCTCTAACTACCCCACATAACGGTATTTTATGCGTCTATTCTCGAACAAATTGTAAAAAACACCACAAAAAAGGGGGCATATTTTTTTAAGTGCATATTTTTATTGTTTTTAGAGCGTATTTTCCGTTTTTAAGGACATTTTTTAAGCACTTAAACGTGTTTCTTTAGAGCATATTTTTGGTTTCCCTGTACATATATTATGTTCTGGTATGCTATATTTTATTTCTTACTCGTATGCTTTGCTATAAATTTGATCAGTTATTTTATACCTTACTGGTATTCTTTGTCATAATGTGGATGCATTACTTTGAGTCTCATCATATGAAATAAGCTATCCTATACCTTATTTTATACGTTGTTTGGTAATCAAAGTTTTGCTGGGACACGTAGACTCTGAGGTCCGTTGTTATGAAATATAAATAGTATCTCCAATTTTTATTATTTTCCCCTATCCTACATGAAAATTTTTCCAAGACCAGTGGATGTCGTTAAGATAGGGCTTTCAGATCAAAATGTTTTTTATAAGTTTTGAAACAAAAACAATATTTTATATTTCCAATCCGCCCTAATACTCATGGTACAAATATTCGTATAAAATGTTAACGTATTGTGTTCAAATATTACTGCTGCTATTGCTGTTATTGTTCTTTTTTTCTAGTATGTGGGTACATTTAAAACAATTACAATTTAATGTATGGAATAAATTATTTTTACAAATGTTTCACAGCAGACCAAATATGAATTGAAAAAAGTTTTTAGCCAAATCTCGAATGTTTCCATATACAAGTAGTACTTTATTGGACAAACAGGAGATAATCACTGCATTCGAATGAGTAAACCAATTAAATGCATATTTCGGACATATCACTCATTTGCTGCAACGTCGTCATAACTCAAAAAATGTGATTTTTCAGTCAATGATGAAGAAGTATTCGATACATAGTGCTTTGTGTTGTGTAAAAAATTCGTATAAATATCTTTTAAGCTCACCGTTCTCCGTAATTTCTAAATGGTAAACTATTTTCAAATAAAAACTTCAAACTCGATTTTTACAATATTAAGTTTTTTGAGTTTAGACGACTTTGCAGCAAATAAGCGATATGTGTATGGCTTTAAAGAAAGTTAGCTACTATATTTCAAAAAAAAAAAATCAGTGAGCAATGCTTTCACATTTTTCGTGTAATTTATACTAGAAATGAGCACGTGAGTGATTTTTGAATCAAGCTCACTCACACACGAGCATAATTGTTCTAACCACACTTACTCACAATCACGTGAATATATTAAATACAACTCACGTGCACTCCCACAAGCTTCACCCACACTCATGACACTCTTATATATACAAAAATAAAAAATCAAAAATCTTACAAAATTTGAGGCAACATTTAAAATTCAGCGAAATTTTACATTTTTTTTGCTTTTTTCGGACGAAATCTTAAGTTTAGCCAAATTTTAAAGTTTTTTTTTTGATTTTTTTGGTACGAAAGGAAATACGAAGAAAAATAAATTTCACAAAAAATCGACTCACGCACACTCACTCACGCAAAAATCTTACTCACCCACACTCACTTAAGCAAAAATCTTACTCACGCAAAAATCTTACTTACGCACACTCACTAACGCAATTTTTTTCCCCACTCACACTCACTCACGTGAGTAAAATTGAATTCAGTCACACTCACTCCTGAATCACGCTCTAATCTCTCTAATTTATACACAGTTAAAAAGTATTAATTGTTATGACCGATTTTCTTACCAACTGAATGTTTTGACTGCAGCCACCAAAAAATATATTTGTAACCACTGAAATTTAATTATTGCATTACAATTTCGTTTGAAACAATAAATTTCGATTGGCTCAGAAATTTTTTGACTGTGACAACTGAATAATTGATTAATGTAATCAAACAAACAAGTCAGTTTTCATAAAATTTGGTGCAATCTATAATTATTCCAATTGTTCGACCGTACCGGTTAACCGGTTTGGGCATTATTCCAAAAATAGCGAACATTTATTAATCGGAACATAATTAATGCGACGAAATAAATTTAAATTTTGACTTGGTTCTTCGAATTTTAATAGAGCTCCTCTGAATTTTAATATGGATTTTCTAAATTTCAATATTGCGTTTCTGTTGGGGTTTTCTTTCCATTTCAGAATTTCTATTTTGATTTCAGAAACTTAAGTTTTTTTTTAATTTCAGTTGGTTTTTTTTGAAATTTCAATTGGGACTTCTGAATTTTAATAAGTTTTTCTGAATTTCAAAAGGATATTTCTATATTTCAATAGGGCATTTCTAAATTTCGAATTTGTGTATCTTAATTTAATTTGGGATTTCTGAATTTCTATAGTGCTTTAATTTTCAATTATTCTTTTCAAAATTTAAATGGTGATTTCTAAATTTCAATTTTGCTTTTCTAAATTAGGTTTTTTTAAAATTCAAGACGAGATTTCTGAGTTTTAAATGGGTTTTATTAAAATTTAATAATGATTGCTGAATTCAAATTGGCCTTTCTTAAATTCAATTTCGATTTCTAAATATACAGGATGGAATTTGGCCTTTCTTTGTTATCATTACAAATCTCTAAAAAAAAACAAAACACACAAAATTAATGAATATTGTAATTTTCAAACTCAACTTTTGTTAAAAAATTCTGCAATTTTTTAGTAATACATTTTATGCTCCAAAAATCTTTACTCCTTGTAATTTTATTGTAATTTCATAGTTTGGGGTGTTTAAGAAAAATTTGGCAACAAAAATCAAAATCTTCGATTCGCAAAAATCGCGATTGAATTGCAAAAAATACAATTTTAAAATTTTCTCGAAAGCTATGAGATATCAAAAAATAACTAAATCGGAGGATGACAAGTTTTATGCTGGATAGCTCGTACTTTGTTTTTGTTGTTTTTTATTTACATAATTAATTTTTATTCCCCCATTATTTAATTTTAATTTAGCTACCACTCCATTTTCTGTTTACACACGCTGAGTAAAACTACCTAATTTACAGTAGGAGTCCAGTTTTTTTGCTATAAATTGGGAAAATTTTAACAAATTGTGATAAGAGTGCATATTTACGTTACGTTATTATACCTCGCATTAGTTTTCAATTAGTGTCGGGAACTACATACATCCTAAAAATGCTAAATTTTGATTTTTATATTTTTTAAATTCGTAGCTCACGATTTATTTCTACGGAATGGGTTTTCAATTTGAATTAGTATTAACTGAAAATTGGTATTGATACTCAATAGGGTGGCTCGTTTTTGGGCTTTTCTCTTTGGTTAAATTCTAATACCCGCCAAAAGTGTCGGTCTCCTAAGTGTAACTTACATACCGAAACTCTGGTGTCGGGTATTATATGATCGGTCTTGACCGACTATAATTTTCTTACTTGTTATACCCTCCACTTAGTGATAGAGGGTATATATAAGTTTGTCATTCTGTTTGTAACTCATCGAAATATCGATCTGGGACCCCATAAAGTATATATATTCATGATGACCGATCGATTTTAAGACATTCTAGCGATGTCCGTCTGTCCGTCTGTCTGTCTGTCTGTGGAAAATGCTGTCGCGGACAAAATATTGCATAGAGATGACTGAAACTTAACATATATATTGGAAGTTCTCCCGAGAAGTTTGGTATTGCATTTGAGCGATATCGGTTCAGCGGTTCAAAAGTTATGAACGAAAATGTAAGCACACCCCAAAAATTTCAGTACATTCAACATAACCTAAAAATACAAAATGCTTTAATTCGGCTTCTGGTTGACATATGTGAACATAGTTAAACACCAAATGGTATTTAAACAAGTACGAACATATTTTTTGACAAAAAAAAGAAAAAAATCGCGGATTTTTTTTTACCAAAATTTTTTTTTGCGGAAATTTTTTTAAAAATGTTTTTTTTTTTTCAAAAGTAATTTCCTTTTAAATAAAGTTTTTTGCAATAATCTTTTTGAAATGGTGGAGGGTATCACTACATTCGGCAAGGCCGAATTTAACTTTTTTACTTGTTTTTTTATTAATTTTGATAAAAAAAACTTTAAATAATTTTTTTTTAAGTCCTTTTTTTGCAAAAATCACATTTTTGAGGCTCAAAGTGGGGACAGAAGATAAACTCCAATCGGAGTGATATTTTGCATGTAAGTTACCCTTAGGGGACCGACACTTTTGGTGGGTATTAGAATTTGATCAGAGAGAAAATCCCAAAAATGAGCCACCCTAGTACTCAACCTTGTATTCTTAAGTGGACGCCTTAATAAATGAAATTGGTATGATTAGAAAAGCATGTATGCATATAATAAATTTTTGTCCAGAACAACATATCCAACTTTTTTAAAAAACGCTGGTTGCCCATTCAAAAAAAAAACATGCCTTTTAACATCAAAACAGCAACAATAACAGACCAAAAAAAAAATGGAAATATCATTTGTTATACAAACTGTTTTAATAAATCGGGAAACTGCATCAGATACTATTTGGTAGAAATTAAATGGTTTTAATATTCATGTATGCATAAATATTAGAGTGGCGTTTTTTTACTTTCGATTTTTCCACCTTAACTAGAATTTTTTTCCGGGAATTCCCGGAATATTATTGCCTATAAATCGCCATATTTTTCAATCCCGTATTCATGGGAATTGAATCGGGAATTCCTGGAACTTAGAATATATATCGTTGGCTGGCCTTTGAGAAGGCCCATATGCAAGATTTGTTCATGTTTTTTTAACAATGCCATTGTGGTCCTATACCTAGGCTGACCATTCGTACTGATTTGATCAGTACATGTACTGATTTTTAATCACGTGTACTGATTAAAAACGTTATACTGATTTGTACTGATTTTTTGAAATATGTACTGATTGTACTGATTTTTGAACATTTCAACATAGAAAATAATTTAATTCGAAAATTCTATACAAAAACTTGAATTAGATAAAATAAGTCGCCAGAGTAGTTTTCTTATTACTTAAGTCTGATAATGAGACAATTTATAATGAATTAATTCTGAGGAGCTTGGGGTTCGTGAATTAAGAGGTCCCTTAATGGGAACATGTATCTAAGCATGAGGTAGTTTTGATCTTCATAAATTTAAATTGAAAAGGATCCCAAATCTTTGAGGTTTTCTGTAACAAAAAGTTAACGGGATGATGGATTTTCTATGTTTTTAAAAATATAATATAATTACATGGATGCAAAGGAAAAAAGTCCTCGGAATCTTAGGGATTTTCTTATTCTTAAAAAAAAAATATAGGTTTTTGTTAAAACTTCTGCACTGAAACGATCAAAACATTCAAATGAAGTTGTTTGAAGTTATCGTAATTGTCTGCTAAATAACAACATCAGTTTATGGTAGTTGTTTTTTAACAGTTGTTTTTACTGAAATACTAATTTACCCCAATAGTGTAACTTAACAGAAATTTTTTGAGTGTTACAGAAATCATCTGTGTTTTCCCATAGAAAAGAGTATTCAGAAGTTTTATTTTTAGAGAAAAAACACATAAAAACCTGGGCGTACTGATTTGAGTTCAGAAAAAAATGGTCACCCTACCTATACCGCGTATATATACGCCCGCGTAGTCTTTTTGAGATTTTTTTAAAACTGCACATAACCTTCTTGAAGGCCATCCAACGATGTGAGGGTTTCTTCGTCAATCCGGTCACCTCTTTCTATAAAATTGGTTGGGTTTAAAATTTTTTGTTAAAAAATTCGAAATTATTTAAAAATAATTACTTATTATTTTAATCGACCTTTTTCTTATTTAATTAATGATTTTGGAATTTTCCAGTCAGGCTTTCAAGGTCATTGTTTATCTACTATGCAAATAAAAGACTTATTTCATGTTTTTCTCTCCAACTACAGTATGGGTATATACTCACTTTGTCATTTCGTGTGTAACGCATCGAAATATCGATCGGGGACCCCATAAAGTATATGGGGCATTCCAGGCCAAATCACTCCCTTTTTGACCCGACCTCCTTCGATTAGTTTTTGGATATGTTTTAGTACGTATTAAATGCAACTTGCTCTCAAATTTTCAGCTTTTTGTACCAAGTTGGTGTTTAGTAAATAATCAATTCAAAATGGCGATTTAAAAAAAAAAAAAATTCAATTAATTTTGACCAGTAGAAAAAAAATATGAAAAAATTATTCGGTTTATTTTATATGGTTTATCCAAAAAAAAAATAAATTGTTAGATATTGACCCCAACTCAACTTAGATGTATTTATATGGATGTAGAAATACGTCTCAAGAAATTTCAGGATAATCAGACATGTCTAAGGTGTGCTACATCGGTCATGAGGTTAAAAAACATATAAAACGGGGAAAATATGTCATTTTGCTAATTTTCTCAATTTTTTCGATATTTTAAGTTAAGTTTGGATTCAAATTGTTACAAAATTATGATTTGAAGTAAAATATCTTTCTAATAAGGTACTAAAAACTAAAATCGGTTGAAAATCAGCCATGTTATTACAACTTCCCCAGGCATCTAACGATGGTCATACTACATGATTAATGAATTCGAGTCAAATTTTTGAAATTTATTGAAATTATCTAATAAAGTAACATTTTTTTTCTTCATGTTCCTGTATAATATTTTTTTGGTTTTTCTAAATTAAAAAATAAATAAATAAAAATGGGGATTTTAACCGAGTATTGAAAAATGCAGGCATTTTTAGCATTAATTTAAAAAATGTTAGAAAAACACAATATGAAAAATATTTGTCATCTAATTAAATTTGAACTTGAAGAATAAAAAAATGTTATGACAGTAAAAAATTTCAATGAATTTCATAAATCGAATTGTATTCCTTAATCAAGTGGTCTGCTACACGTTAGATGCCTGGGGAAGTTTTAATAACTTGGCTTATTTTCAACCGATTTTAGTTTTTAGTACCTTGTTAGAAAGGCATTAGAAAGGCGAGTATTAAAAAGCATTGTTTTAAAACTAAAAAAGTTTAAAAAGCATTGCTAAGTTACCACCAATGCTTTTCAAACTTGTTTACCCCGTGGCATATAGGGTGAACCCAATCTGAAATTCGGGGTTTTGCTTATAACTTTTGAACTACTACACCATTTACAGATGTAATTCGAAAAAGATCAATTGTAATTCGAAGATTCTATTTGTAATTCGAAGATTCCATTTGTAATTCGAAGATTCCATTTGTAATTCGAAGATTCCATTTGTAATTCGAATACTCCAATTGTAATTCGAAGATTCCATTTGTAATTCGAAGATTCCAATTGTAATTCGAAAAAGATCAATTGTAATTCGTAAAAGATCAATTGTAATTCGAAAAAGATCAATTGTAATTCGAAAAAGATCAATTGTAATTCGTAAAAGATCAATTGAAATTCGAAAAAGATCAATTGTAATTCGTAAAAGATCAATTGTAATTCGTAAAAGATCAATTGTAATTCGAAGATTCCAATTGTAATTCGTAAAAGATCAATTGTAATTCGAAAAAGATCAATTGTAATTCGAAGATTCCAATTGTAATTCGTAAAAGATCAATTGTAATTCGAAAAAGATCAATTGTAATTCGTAAAAGATCAATTGTAATTCGTAAAAGATCAATTGTAATTCGAAAAAGATCAATTGTAATTCGAAAAAGATCAATTGTAATTCGAAAAAGATCAATTGTAATTCGAAAAAGATCAATTGTAATTCGAAAAAGATCAATTGTAATTCGTAAAAGATCAATTGTAATTCGAAAAAGATCAATTGTAATTCGAAAAAGATCAATTGTAATTCGAAAAAGATCAATTGTAATTCGTAAAAGATCAATTGTAATTCGTAAAAGATCAATTGTAATTCGAAAAAGATCAATTGTAATTCGAAAAAGATCAATTGTAATTCGAAAAAGATCAATTGTAATTCGTAAAAGATCAATTGTAATTCGTAAAAGATCAATTGTAATTCGAAAAAGATCAATTGTAATTCGAAAAAGATCAATTGTAATTCGAAAAAGATCAATTGTAATTCGTAAAAGATCAATTGTAATTCGAAGATTCCATTTGTAATTCGAAGATTCCATTTGTAATTCGAAGATTCCAATTGTAATTCGAAAACCAACGAGTAAATCAACAAAAAAACAATGTTTTTAAAGGCGTAAGAAACGATTTTTTACTCGTTGCTTTTCGAATTACAATTGGAATCTTCGAATTACAAATGGAATCTTCGAATTACAAATGGAATCTTCGAATTACAATTGATCTTTTACGAATTACAATTGATCTTTTACGAATTACAATTGATCTTTTTCGAATTACAATTGATCTTTTTCGAATTACAATTGATCTTTTTCGAATTACAATTGATCTTTTTCGAATTACAATTGATCTTTTACGAATTACAATTGATCTTTTTCGAATTACAATTGATCTTTTTCGAATTACAATTGATCTTTTTCGAATTACAATTGATCTTTTACGAATTACAATTGATCTTTTACGAATTACAATTGATCTTTTTCGAATTACAATTGATCTTTTTCGAATTACAATTGATCTTTTACGAATTACAATTGATCTTTTTCGAATTACAATTGATCTTTTTCGAATTACAATTGATCTTTTACGAATTACAATTGATCTTTTTCGAATTACAATTGATCTTTTACGAATTACAATTGATCTTTTACGAATTACAATTGATCTTTTACGAATTACAATTGATCTTTTTCGAATTACAATTGATCTTTTACGAATTACAATTGGAATCTTCGAATTACAATTGATCTTTTTCGAATTACAATTGATCTTTTACGAATTACAATTGGAATCTTCGAATTACAATTGATCTTTTACGAATTACAATTGATCTTTTACGAATTACAATTGATCTTTTTCGAATTACAATTGATCTTTTACGAATTACAATTGATCTTTTTCGAATTACAATTGATCTTTTTCGAATTACAATTGATCTTTTACGAATTACAATTGATCTTTTTCGAATTACAATTGGAATCTTCGAATTACAAATGGAATCTTCGAATTACAATTGGAGTATTCGAATTACAAATGGAATCTTCGAATTACAAATGGAATCTTCGAATTACAAATGGAATCTTCGAATTACAAATAGAATCTTCGAATTACAATTGATCTTTTTCGAATTACATCTGTAAATGGTGTAGACCGATTGAGCTTAAATTCAATAGCAAACAGACCTGGGGAACGGGAAAGATACATGCCACGTTTTAGCAGTCTTATTATTGTCTTTCGAAAGTTATCGTGTTTTTTATCTCGTAAATTCGCGAAAAACCCTTGCCGAAATTTACTCTTTTGCTCATAACTTTTGAACCACTGGACAGATTTGGCTGGATTGCAATACCAACCTGACCAGGTAAATGATCAACATATATGCCAAACTTCAGTAGCCTCTGTAAAGTCTTTCAAAAGTTAGCGTGTTTTCTACGGACGGACAGACAGACGGACGGACGGACATAGCTAGATCGACTTAAAATCGATCGAGGATCATGAATATATGGACTTTTGTCATTAACTTTTAACGCTTGTGATATTTTACTAATTTCGCAATAACATTTTTATTTGTAAACTAGGTGGTACCTGTGAATGTAGATATGTTAAGGGAACCATAATGAGTAATTCTGCAAAGGCACAGCACAAATAGTCTCATTATCTCATGGTAAGGAACGTGCAAAGTTGAAAAATGTAAAAAAATCACTTGATACTCTCATGAAATTTTTCGTTCAAAGTTCCATATTGTTGGGTGCGTTAAAGCTATTGCTCCAAATTTAATACCGTTTAATCAGTAGACTTGGGCAATTATTTGGTGTAGGTTCAGTGGATGTGCCATCAATAAGAAAAAAGTTACATGGACCTAAATCTTTGATACCAATTTTTTTCAATTTTCAATTTTTCGAGGTTTTTTGATTGTAGCTTTTGGTGCAAACTGTAATTTTAAAATTCAAATACACATGGTAAAAGCCCTTGTAAATATGCACAATCTGAGACTGATTCGAGTGACGTGCTCGCAATGGTTACGAAGTTGCAGCTCTCAAAAGATGGGAAAAAAAAACGTGAATTTTTTAAAAAGTCTGTTTTTTGCGAGGCACACTCCCAGTTTTATTCCGAATGGTTCCGAATGCTTTGTGAACTTTATTATTTACCATTTCCCACTTGATTTACAAACGCACTCAAAAAATATTCAATTGCAAAAATTTTATGAACTTTTTAAATTTTTTGCAAAATTTCGATATTTTAGTTTTGCATTATTTAACAGCCAAATGTGCATGGCTGAAAGTTGAACATGTAGAAACAATGGTATGTGCAAATATAATAAATCATGGAAAGCAACATTGATCAAAAGTTAATATTGGCGAATTCCGCGGTGTTTTTCAGTTTTCACTTTTTTTTAAGGCACATCCAGGCCGCTTATAGAAATTGGTCGGTGAAAGGCGCGTTTGGTAGTCTTTTTAATTCTCTATCTTCAATTAATTCGCACCCGAAAAAATTTAACGTTTAAGCGCTTTTTAGGTGGTTTTAAATTTTTGATACCTTTAAATTTAATGGTTATATAAAATCTTACATTACTTAAATAAAGTAGAAAAGAAATGTATTTTAATAGATTTTGACATGTCGCGAAAATCGCGAAAAATCGCTAAAATTTTTTATAACCTTGATAAAATTTGTAATAACGTTAAAATATTTCGTAATAACCTTAATATTAGCATTATTAATCATACTTTGAATAGTTTCAATATTCAGTGAAGGCCAACACTGTAAAATTTACATTTAATATTAAAAAAAAAATAAATTCAAAATTATTAAATTTTTTTTCAAAAATGTTCCCTTTAAACCACCGCTGTTTCTTACCTATTAGAGATAGAATAATGGTGTTAACTAAGAATTTGTTGAGATTTTGTTAATGCATTTGGTAATATTTAAAAAAAAAATAAAACCGCTGGAAACATTTTTATTTCCAAAATATTGGAAAATGTGCCGAAAAAAATTGGTTAAATGCAAATATCTCGATATTTAGCAAAGATTTTATGCATGTTTGAAGATGTATTTTAGCTCTGGATAAGCATAATACAAAATGGTACGTTTGGTTAACTTTGGATAAAAAATGTAATTTTGACAATTTTTTTAAAAATTGTAACTTTAAACCGCCATAGTTTTGGGTGCGATCGCTCAAATTAATGCACGCGGACGGATTTGAATTACTTATTTATAATGATATTTACCTACAAAGTCTTATCAATGTGCCACGAAAAAAAAATCGCAATTTTTTTTTTCTTAAATATTAAAAGTTAATGACAATTGCTCATATATACTTTATGGGGTCCTAGACCAATATTTCGATGTGTTACAAACGGAATGACAAACTTATATATACCCTAAAGGTGTCCTAACGACTAAGGTAATTTTTCAAAATCACTTTTTAATACGTGGTAGGGTCCTAAATTGTAGTTTTGTATCTAAAAATGAGTGAGCCAAAATTTGGAGACAATCGGATAAAACTAACTCGTGCCGAAAATGGATTGAAGTTTTGGGACACTCTTATCTGATGAAAAAACACGTTTTTTCTAGTTTTTTGAAAAATATTGGTATATGCTATTTTTTGTTAATTTTTTTGTTAAGTAATATGAAAATGGTAATAAAATTACCTTTCCAAAAAGCTTAAATAAATTCAAATCGGATGAAAAATAAGAATTTTACGCATACATGCCCCAGACCATTGCATGGTTTTTAAGGCCAAAATTTGAAAATTTTCAAAATTTTTAGGCAAAAAAATAAAAAAAATTAAATTTTACTTTATAATTATATTAAATACATGTTATAGATAAAAACTAACAGATATGGTAGTCTAACTTTTTTTCATTTGGCGTGGGTAGTGATATAATTTCCGCGGATTCCAAAGAAAATGAGTTTTTCTAAAATAATTTAGCAAATATGGGAAACAATTTTCTATATTGTATTATACGAAGTGAAATACATAAATTCTGTAAATTTTTTGAGAATTCGGGCATCTTTAACCCCTTTTCGTCGAGGTGAAATGACAAATTTGAGACGTTATACATTTCTATAATACAAAATATCTGCATATATCCGATTTCTCAAAAGTTACAGAATTTACGTTTTATACTTCGATCCGCACAATAGAGCACAAATTTTCAAAAATTTGCCTAATTATTGTAGAAAAACGCATTTTATTTGGAATCCGCGGAAATTTTATCAGTACCCGCGCCAAATAAAAAAAAAGCTTGACTACCATATCTGCTATTTTTAATCTTAAACATGTTTTCAATTTGATCATAAAGTAAAATTAAATTTTTACTATTTTTTTGCCTAAAAATTTTGAAAATTTTGAAATTCTGGCTCTAAAAACCATACAATGGTCTGGGGCATGTATGCGTAAAATGCTTATTTTTCATCCGATTTTAATTTTATTAGTCGTTTTGAAAAGGTAATTTAGTACCATTTTCATATTATTTCACAAAAAATTTAACAAAAAATGTCAAATACCAATGTTTTTCCAAAAACTAGAAAAAACGAGTTTTTTCGTTCTTATAAGAATGTCCCAAAACTTCAATCCATTTTCGGCACGAGTTATTTTTAGCCGATTGTCCCCAAATTTTGGCTCACTCATTTTTAGATACTAAAGAACAATATAGGACCCTACCAGGTATAAAAAGGTGATTTTCGTTTTTAAGGACACCTCTAATATACCCTCTATCATTAGAGTGGAGGGTATAAAAATCGAAGGTTTCAGACATTTCAGAAATTTGTCCTACACCAGTTTAAGACCATGTGGCAAAATATTCCGCCCAGAAAGTGGTGAAAATCCAAAGATGAACTTTGGCTGCCACCCTACTGTACGTGCTATGCTACTATACATACATATTGCAAATGTAAAGTTTTAGTTGTTGTTTGTGGAAGTAAACTATTACTATTGTTGTAATATGTTGTTATCTGCATCTCTAACTAACAACAATAAGTAAAAAATGTATTTTTAGTTAGAACGAGTATGTATTTTACATAATAGATACAAAACACACATACATTCACATACGTAGGTACTGTATTTAATCGTATTCTCTTACTGGTTGGTATTGGAAACATTGCGGTTGTAATAAATATTCTTTGGTCAATTAATATCAATGTTTGTATTTGTATGCAGACAGTAACAGTCACAGACTCATGCATACATCGATACATCATCTACTTAATCATTTGGTTTAAATGTCGACATCGATAATAATACCAACAACAACAAAAACAGCAAAAAAAAACAACAACAACACAATGACAATTCAAATGCAATATAATATATTATTAAAATATTTTATTGTTTTTTTGTTGTCGTTTTTGTTGCATAGGTAAATTTTCAACTAATAAAGAGAGAGATAATATTCAATTTACATTTGTATGCAATCGAATGTACATACATACGTATATTAACAATGACAATACATTTGGTTTAAACAATTGCATTAATTCATCATGCCATCGATGATGTTGGAATTAGTGGATATGATTTATGTATGGATTTAATTTTATGAAAACCCCTTAAAATCAGTTT
This sequence comes from Pegoplata infirma, assembly GCA_963921195.1. Classification (NCBI taxonomy): domain Eukaryota; kingdom Metazoa; phylum Arthropoda; class Insecta; order Diptera; family Anthomyiidae; genus Pegoplata; species Pegoplata infirma. The sequence goes on along the minus strand of OY992537.1, from coordinate 154,814,813 downwards.
AACAACATATTTGCATTATTGAAATTCTAATCTCATTAAATTGTTTATCAACTAATTTATTTGTTAACTAATTCACTAAAAAAAACTTTTTTGTTGAATTTGTTGGTCTACTGCGACCTCTAGCGGAGATGCATGCACCACGAATGATGGTGGGTGTAAGGGTTATTCAACATAAAAGTAATTCCGATATTCTATTTGTTCAAAAGTTTCATTTAAATGGCTAATTTTAATCTGACACACATTAAGTGTGTGGCAATTGAAGAAGTGCTGATGATGGAAAGGTGGCATCATCCGAAAGCTGTGGATATCTCCACTTAGCCTCTGTTGTCACTTGATTTTTTTTTTCTTCAGATTTTCTCATTGTACAACAATTAAAATTTCTCAGAAATAATTAATATGGACTCAAACCGAACTAAATAAAAATTCAGTTATAAATAATTTTGTAAATTAATGCACCCCAGAGCCATCTACCGCGTCCAAATTATATCTGGAAACTTAGTTTTGTTTAATAAATATATTTTGTGAATTTGAGCCAAATCGTTCTATAATACAAAAAAAAGGAATTATGACACCAACAGCGCCACCTATCGGGTCCAAAACTTACCAGAAAACTTATTTTTTGGTTAATAAATATATTTTGTGAATTTCAACCAAATCGTAGCTTAAATACAAAAAAAAAGATATTATGACAACAGCACCACCTATTGGGATTAAACTAAAGAGTTTTGTGTTAATCGGTCCAGCGGTTCTTGAGCTTTAGTAACACTTACCCGGAGCAAACGTTTTTATATATTAAGATAAATAACATCCCAGGAAAATTTTTTGGAACAAATTCCTGGTTCAATAGATTCTTGAATACATTCTACGGTAATCACAACAAAATTTTCTATGTTAAATTATTTTTTTAAAAAACTACATGCTCTAAAAAACGATTGCTTTCGGGACAATTTCAAACAAAAATCTTTGATTCTGGAATGTTAAGTAGAACCGGTTGCAGGGTAGTTTGATGGGTTCCGGAACCGATTATTTGGAACAGAAAATTTTGCTGGGATAGGTCTTTATAATAAGAAAACTGGTTTTAAATTCGACAAATAATACACTGAGAAAAACTACTTTGAAATTTTAAACGTCTAATATTTTGGCGAAGTTAAGGAAAAGGGGTTTAAGACCTACACTCAAAAAAAATCCTTGTAAAATTACCAGAAAAACTTGTAACTTTTTTTTTTGCTACCTCCTATTTGACAAAAATTCCTATTAATTTGACAAGCTTTTTACCAATAATTATGTAATTTTACAAGGTTTTTACCAATAAAACTGTGTGTTTGAAAATTTTTTAACAAAATAAAATTTACAAGGGGGTTGCGTAACTTTACTAGATTTTTTGCTATCTCCTATTTTACGAGAATTCCTAGTAATTTTTTGAAAAATTATCTTGGAAATTTGTAAAATTACCAAAAAAAAATTGTAAAATTACAAAAAAAAAATTGTAAAATTTCAAAAAAAAATGTAAATTTCGATCCAAATTTGTTTGTTAAAAAAAAGGGAAACTATCAAATATTGGTTAAATGGGATTATGAAACTTTTCCTAGTAATTTGACAAGAGTTTTGTTTTGTGTATATGGTAATGAAAGAAGATATAAACACCTTAAATTTTCTGTTTTGGCAAAAATTCATATTTAAAAGGTTGCCTCATATTGACTAGTTTTATAATGATATATAGGAGGCATTCCACACCAAATGTCCCGCTACAGAAAAACATGTGTCCCATAAATTTCTGAATAGATTGTTTGGATAGCCCTATATGGAACTAAGAAAATTGCGTTTTTGGTTTTTCTAATTTTCAAAAACTGGGCTTAGAAGGCGTGGTCAAATATTGGAAAAATGGTCAAATTTTTGGCGAGTTGCCTTGATTAAATATTTATCACATTAGAACGGAATGCACCACAATCTTAAAAATTTACATTCTTATATAGTTTTGTATGGGCTATCGAATAAAATTTTTTTTCTTTAGAAAATTTTCAGAACCCGTTCTGAAATTTTCCATTTGTTAAAAAAGTCAATTTATCAAAAATCCGGCCACTTTTTTTTTCTTTTTTTTTTTAAAGTTTAGATGTTTGTCCATCCACACAAAAAAAATCAGAAATGTATTTTTCGTTTTTTTCGTGAAAATCGCATTTGAATTTAAAATTTCATAACAATTTTGTAATTTGCTTGTTTTTTCTTGTTTTAACGTGTCGAATGAGTAATTTTCATGCAATTAATATTACTCATTCGACACGTTAAAACAAGAAAATACAAGCAAATTACAAAATTGTTATTAAATTTAAAAAAATACATTTCGGATTTTTTTTGTGTGGATGGACAAACACATGTCGATTAAGTCTTGTAAAAAAATTACCAAAATAAATAAATTTAAAACAGAAAAATAATTTTCTTGAAAATTATTCTATGAGAATATCATAGTTTTAATTAGTAAAGGAAATAATGATCTCGAGCTAGAATAAACCTACTCAAAATATAATATTTTAAAGGTCGAATAAACCAATTTTTATTTTTTAATAAAAACTAATCAGAATTTAATTATTTTTTTAATAAAATTTTACATTTTTTAAGTTTACAACAGCATAACTTCAACAAAAATCAATATTTTTAAAAAATGACAACGATAAGTATTAGAGAATTTAATAGTTTCTACAAATCAAAAACAAAGTAGAAAATTTTTTCGGGACTTAGAAAATTTTCAAAAAATTTAGTTTTTAATTACACTGCGTGACAAAACTAACCACTATTTTAGAAAACAAGAGGTACGACCATCATTTCTATATATTTCGGACATGCTGAATCGAATGGCGTACTCCGTTTTTCGATGTATGGTGCAGTTTTCTTGCAAAATGTCATTAAAGATTAGCTGATTTTCAGCTGCTTTTTTAACAAAAAAATTTCCAAAGCTAATGATTTTTAAATGCTATGGCATGGAAAACAAAGATATAACTTGTAGCAATATTTCTAATGTAAATTTGGCTTAAAGCTTTTCATCTTAAGCCCTTAAAATCGCGGATTTCTTAATTTTTTTCACGTTTTCGCGAAATTAACCCCTAAACTGGTCTCTGATAAAAAACTTGCATTTTGTGGATCATAAAAGTACCAATTACACTACGAATAGTGAACAAAAAACATATATGTTATATGGACCATCATGATGAAAATCGCGAAAAACCGTTTTTTTGTATATGGCAGCATCACTTTACGAGATGATTTAAGGCCCCATCTTTTAGTATATAATGTGGGAACCTTAAATAATGAACTGACCCAAAATTTGTCCAAAAAAGTTTTCATTTGCAAAAGTTATCTTAACAAAAACTATAATTATTGCATGGAAAACACTGAAATATAAGTTTTTGTTAAGATAACTTTTGTAAATGAAAACTTTTTTGGCCAAATTTTTGGTGAGATAGTTGTTTAAGGTAACCACATTATATACTAAAAGATGGAGCCCTAAATCATCTCGTAAAGTGATGCTGCCATATACAAAAAAACGGTTTTTCGCGATTTTCATCATGATGGTCCATATAATATAGCTGTTTTCTCCCACTATTCGTATTATTAGGGATGCCTTTTTTATTCACTAAAAGCAAGTTTTTTATCAAAGACCAATTTGGTTGTTAATTTCGCGAAAGTCTTAAAAAATTAAGAAATTCGCGAATTTAATGACTTAAGATGAAAAGCTTTAAACCAAATTTGCATAAGAAATATTGCTACAAGTCATATCTTTGTTTTCCATGCCATAAAATTTATAAATCATTAACTTTGCAAATTTTTTTGTTAAAAAACTGTCTCTAAATCAGCAAATCTTTAACGACATTTTGCAAGAAAACTGTACCATACATCGAAAAACGGAGTACGCCATTCGAATCAGCATGTCCGAAATATATAGAAATGATGGTCATAACTATTGTTTATTTTTTAGTGTTCCGCAGTGTTATTTTTAATAAAAATTTGTACCCCAAAACGAAAAAAATGTGTTTGGGACTTAAAAAAAAATTAAAAAGCTATTTTGCAACACAGGTTACAAATTTTTTTTTAATTAACTTGGATATTTGTAGATTACAAATAAAACTGTAAATGAGTGAACAAATTTGGTTTTTAATAATATAAGTTTAGATGGGTTTCAGTTGAAAAATGCAAAAGAAAATAAAATTTCTAAAAAAAAAATATATAGACATTCTGGTATTTCCATATGGCACAGAAAATAATATTGAGATAAATATTTGAGTAATTACTTGTTTAAATTTTTAAAACAAATTTGAGTAATTTTTTAATTAACGCAAATAAAAATTTACTCAAAAATTGAAAATAATATTTGAATAAACAATTTAAACAATTTCTCATTTAGTTTATAGTTTTTTGTGTATGTATATGAAAGTTTGAAATCATCTTTATAAAATTTTTCTTTGTCTTGAAGACATAAGTATATTTGGTAAAGTTTAAAAAAACATTTTTTTTTAAAAAAAAATCGAAACCTTTTAAAAAAATAAATTGATACATTGTGAGTAAATTTTTACTTACCACAATTAAAAAGTTATTTAAAAATCCTAAAAAAATTTTAGTTAAGTTTTAATTGTGTGAATTAATAATTTACTCAAATTTTTTATTAAGCATTTAATAATTTTCAATTAAAAGTTTACTCAATACTATTAAATCGTTTACTGGTGCAATATTGAGTAATTTTTTACTCAACCCAGTATGCAAAATGAGTCGATATCGATTCGAAAAAGAATCGTTTTCTCTAAGAATTTCATCTATATCGAGTTCGATATAATGTCGATATAAAGCGTGTTTTCCTATGTGGCATGCAAGGTGATATAGAATCGAGTTTTGGTACAGGATTCGATTCGATTTTTAATCGAAAATTTCATGAATTTCGATACATTTGTTTTTTAATAATTTAGTTAATTGTTTTAAAAACGGTAAGAATTACAAAAAAAATATTTTATTACTTACTACTACTTACTTACAATTAACTAATGTTTACCAATTTAATTTATTTATTCTTTAAATTTAATTTTTACTAATTACTATTTTTATCTGCATCACTTGAGATTTGAACTCAGAACTCCCAGTTTACTGGTTGAACGCCTTACTCCCTCAGCCAAAGTTTGATCATAAAAGTACTTTTTTAAAATTACTTTTACTAAAATTTGAATTTTTTATTATTATTTGAATTGCCCTTAAATTATAATTTTTATTATTATTTGAATTACCCTGTTTTTATATTCATTTTATTTTGTTTTGACATACTTCTCATAATTTGAAAATATTTTTATTTCAAAATATATATTAGTACAATTAAATTTCAAATTGTGTATGGCCTAGTTGGTTAGCAGGTTCTGCAGCTTATGATTTGTAATTTTATGGCCGTGGTTCAAACCCCGGTCGCGGATTTTTTTTTTTATTTTTTTTTTTTATTGTTCTGATGTTAGATATAATTTTTTTATAATAACAATTTAAATTTGTGGAATTTTTTTTTAAACTAAATTAAACTAAAACTCGATGTTATATTGAAAAAAAAGTATTTTTTTCGATGGAACAACAAATACGAGAATTCCTAAAATGTAGATCGGAAATCATTTCGAAGTCGATTAATTTTTCAATAAAAATATGAGTTCGAGAAACGTTAAAATATCGACTGTATATAATATCGACTTCGAATCATTTTTGCGGAAAAGCTTCGAAAAAACTTCGAAAAAATTGTCGACTCGAAACTGTGCAGACTGGGAATAGTATTAAAAATTTACTCAAAATGTTTTTATTTTTTTCTGTGCGGTTTCAAGCACTTCAGTTATTTTGTTATCATCAGTATTATATTAAATGTTGGTTTCTTTTGTTAATAGTATTTCTTTTTTTCATATATTTGAACTTTTTATTTATAACCCAGACGGCAATCGAACCACGGATATTTTGTAATATTCATACCATTAAGAACCCTCATGGCAGCAGAACCAGATGTAGACCTGCTTACACCTAGAGAAGGCAACTAGAATTCGAAATTAGTGAAACAGGGAAAACTTGGTCTGAGATAAGACTAATGGCACAGGACAGATACCGATGGAAAAAATTCGTTACGGCCCACCTCATTGACATGATATTCTCTAAGGGAAATTAGACTGACTATCTCCAAATAACCTTAAAAATGTACTCAAAAAGCTAAATATTTTTGTTCCAAGAATAAAGTTTAAGAACCTAAAGTGGCTCGGTTTGAAATTTTTCCAAAAATTCGTTATTTTGAAATTAGTTTTGTAATTTTTTTTGTTGTGTAAAAATAGTCCTAACACCAAACAACGATACTACATAAAAAATACACACAAATTTTATAATTTATGTTAAAAATCGTAATAAAAATTAATGTTTAAACAATAATACACAAAAATCATACATATTCATACTACATAAAAAAAAATATCAATAATCAATACAAAAATAATTACATTTAATAATTACACATAACTATTTACATTTAAATACATTAAAACAAAAAAGAAAAAAGAACAAATGAATTGAAATAAATTTAAATAAATATGAAATAAAATTAAACACGTTAAACGTTAACTCGTAATGAAATACAGGACAATAAATTCAAATATGCAAACAATGATAATATCATTATAAATTTATATAAAATTAAACGTTTAATAAACCATTAACATTAATGATTAACAAGAAAAATAAAAAAATATAAAAATAAAAATTAAATAAATATATTAATAAAAAAAACAAAAGAAATTAATAAAATGAAGTACATATTTTATTTGCATTGTTTTTATTTTATGCATATGCTATTTTATATAGCATACGCGTACTTATAGCAGGGTAAGGGGTTTGGGTCTGCTCTCACATTCAACCAAATTGAAGTAATTTCCGGCGTGCTGAATTTTTTAAAATCTCCCTCCACTGAACAATGTGGGATTTGATAATTTTTTTGGAAATAATTCAGCCATTTAGTAAGTACTGGACCGACTGCCATGAAATTTTAAAATGTATAGGTAAAGTATTTTTAAGCTTAAGTTTGGAAGTTGAAGCCTAGCGGTTGAACGGGGGAGGCAGCAGCACCACCCCAAATTAAGGAACCTTTGGCATATGAACACTTTAAACTACAGTTTGCAAAACGATTAAAATTGTAATCGTAATCGCGACTAATCGCACCAACTAATCGTAATCGACAAAAAAATCATAATATTACGATTAATCATTTTCTTTGAAATACACTGATTTTATAATTATTTTAAAATATATTATTTTGGCCTTTGGCCATTTAACTTATTTGCAATTTCTCTTTTCTTTTTTCTGGTAAAAGTAACACAGCTCAACATGAAAATGCGTATTGGATTCTGGTAAGTGATTAAGGTAGTATTTGTTGCACTGAATCCAAATCTGCCACCCAAATATGTTTATCACGTCAGGATTTTGAGTTATTTGCGGTTAAAGTGCCAAAGAAGGCCATTTTGACCCTTTTTGAAAGCTTATAATATAATATCCTGACATGCGATTGACTTGGTATCAAGCTCATTCAAAAGTATGTAATTTACTCTTTAAGACAAGATAAATGTTCTTGGAATTTAATTTTCTAAAATGGTAAAAAAAATCTTTAACAAAAAACCTTCCATTTTTTAAATATTTAGTTTATTTACACAGTGTTTTTTAACAAATTTAACAAAATACACACGTAAATATTAAATTAAAAGCACTTACGGCTAATGATTTTTTCACTATTTTAAAAAATTAAATTCCAAGAAAGTATGATTTTGTCTTAAAGAGAAAATTACACACTTTCGAATGAGTTTGATGTCAAGTCATTCGCATGTCAGGATCTTTTATTATAGGCAATCAAAAATTACCAAAATGGGCCTTTTTTGACACTTTAACCGCGATTTTCTCAAAATTGTGACGTGATAGAAAAATTTGGGTGACCATTTTGGAATCGGGAGACCAAAACCTATAAACTTTTTTTGGTTTCATTCAAAACGCAGCGACAAACTTCAGATTTGTAGAGCGGTGTAATTTAAAGTAAAATTTAAATTTTCATATTAGTAACCCCACAATTTTGTTTTAAAAATATGAAATCCAAAAGGATTCGGCTGGATTTGGTCAAAAAATTCGGGCATGAAGTTTAATCAAAAAACGTAATTTTTTCTCTGGTTGTAGACTGAAGACACTCTTTCTTAATTCTCTTATAAATTTTCACACAATCAGCTCTTCAGTGGCCATTGGCATGTAATCTGACACGAAATTCAAAAGATTATAATTTTCGGGACGTTTTTTTTTTACTAAAGGATCCTTCATTACAAATTTCAAGATTCCAGGATCGATATTTCATAAAATATGAAAAGGACAAAAAGTACACTTTTTTAAACCAATTCTACGACCCTTCAAAATTAAATTTACAACAAGTACTTTTTTTCAGACATTTTTTCACCATAGGATCCTGTATTCCAAATTTTACCCCTTTTTGTCACCTTAACAATTTTCAAAAATCCGGCCACATTTAAAAATTTTTTTTTTTTTGTTTAGATGTTTGTCTATCCACATAAAAAACTCAGGAGGGCATTTTTCGTATTTTTCGAGAAAATCGCATTTGAATATTGGATTTCAGAAAAAGTCTATAATTCTCTTGTACTTTATTGTGTCAACACAGCGTATGAGTAACGACTATTTGCGAAACCTATGAATTTTCGTTACTCATACGCGGTGTTGACACAACCCAGCACAAACTCGGTAATGTGTTGTGAAAAGTAATGATTGTCAATTACATTACTTATAACAACTACTCATTACCCACTGCATTACTTTAGTCCAAAAAGCAACTAGTGGTTTATATTGTAATATGTAAATACTTATTTGCAAGTTAACTTAGGAAATTATGTCCAATCAGAAAAAACATTTGTTTTACCTTTTTAGCTTAATTAATAAAAAGTTTGAAAGTTACATATAAGCAATTTTTTTTTTTTGCAAACACTATTTACCGATATTTTCAAAATGGCAATTTATCGAAAACTAGCCATTAGATATCAAAATCTTTACCAGATTCGTGTTCAGCATGGCAAATGCAATGAGATACGTAGTCTAATTTTTAAAAAAAAAATTTTGAAAATTTTTTGGAAATTTACAATGGGAGTTGGCATTTATTTTCACCAAAAAAATATGAGCAATTGTCATTAACTTTTAATATTTAAGAAAAAAAATTGCGATTTTTTTTCGTGGCACATTGATAAGACTTTGTAGGTAAATAACATTATAAATAAGTAATTCAAATCCGTCCGCGTGCATTAATTTGAGCGATCGCACCCAAAACTATGGCGGTTTAAAGTTAAAATTTTGAAAAAAATTGTCAAAATTACATTTTTTATCCGAAGTTAACCAAACGTACCATTTTGTATTATGCTTACCCAGAGCTAAAATAAATATTCAAACATGCATAAAATCTTTGCTAAATATCGAGATATTTGCATTTAACCAATTTTTTTTCGGCACATTTTCCAATATTTTGAAAATAAAAATGTTTCCAGCGGTTTTATTTTTTTTTAGAAAAATATTACCAAATGCATTAACAAAATCTCAATAAATTCTTAGTTAACACCATTATTGTATCTCTAATAGGTAAGAAACAGCAGTGGTTTAAAGGGAACATTTTTGAAAAAAAAAAATTTTATAATTTTGAATTAATTTTTTTTTAATATTAAATGTCTAATTTTACAGTGTTGTCCTTCCTTCACTGAATATTGAAACTATTCAAAATATGATTAATAATACTAATATTAAGGTTATTACGAAATATTTTAACGGTCTTACTAATTTTATCAAGGTTATAAAAAATGTTAGCGATTTTTCGCGATTTTCGCGACTGCAAAAATCAATGGACTAATTTTGAAATATTATTTGAATAAGACATGTCAAAATCTATCAAAATACATTTCTTTATTTCAGTAATGTAAGATTTTATATAACCATTAAATTTCTAAGTATCAAAAATTTAAAACCACCAAAACTTTCAGCCATGCACATTTGGCTATCAAATAATGCAAACTTAAATATAGAAATTTAGCAAAAAAAATTAAAAAGCTCATAAAATTTTTGCAATTGAATATTTTTTGGGTGCGTTTGTAAATCAAGTGGGAAATGGTAAATTATAAAGTTCACAAAGCATTCGGAACCATTCGGAATAAAACTGGGAGTGTGCCTCGCAAAAAACAGACTTTTTAAAAAATTCACGTTTTTTCTTCCCATCTTTGGAGACCATTGCCATTGCGAGCACATCACTCGAATCAGTCTCAGATTGTGCATATTTACAAGGGCTTTTACCGTGTGCATTTGAATTTTAAAATTACAGTTTGCACCAAAAGCTACAATCAAAAAACCTTGAAAAATTGAAAATTGAAAAAAATGCTATCAAAGATTTAGGTCCATGTAAATTTTTTCTTATTGATGGCACATCCACTAAACCTACACCAAATAATTGCCCAAGTCTACTGATTAAAGGGTTTAAAATTTGGAGCAATAGCTTTAACGCACCCAACAATATGGAACTTTGAACGAAAAATTTAATGCGAGTATCAAGCGATTTTTTTACATTTTTCAACTTTGCACGTTCCTTACCATGAGATAATGAGACTATTTGCGCTGTGCCTTTGCAGAATTACTCATTATAGTCCCCTTAACATATCTACATTCACAGGTACCACCTAGTTTACAAATAAAAATGTTGTTGCGAAATTAGTAAAATATCACAAGCGTTAAAAGTTAATGACAAAAGTCCATATGTATTTGAGTTAGCAGAATAACAAAAATGGATGTTTACCACAGATGGGTATTGCATAGGGGAGCTATTTGTCATCGGAAACTCATATCGGTCAAATCTGAGTTGGCATATTTTATATATAGGTTCACGATATACTTTTTCAAAGTTTTTGGATCATAAATCATATTTATGCAGAAAACTTCTAAGAACACTTTTGGAAGAGAAAATTCTCCTATCGTAAGATATATAGTAAAATCAAAGATTTTGAGACATTTTTGGAGCGAAATACTTCTTAAATTGCGGAATGTTTTTTTAGTTTTACAGTAGTTACCCAAAAACTCTATAACTCTGAGAATTTTTTCGTCAAGAAAAATTCTCAGATTATAAGATGTTCTTCGTATAGAAAAATGCTTAAATTCTGAGACGTTTTACGTATAAAAAAACTCTCAGATTCTGAGAAAAAGTTGTTTAATTTTGAGACATTTTTAAGACTCTAAAGGCATAATTACTTGAGCGAATACGGTTCGGAGACGTGTCAGCTGATACGTTACCTTGTATTAAAATAAATGGAAATAGGTACTTAAACGAATACGTGACGGTGGTGTAGCAGCCGAACTTTAAAACGATACAACAGCCCGTCACGCTACAGCACCGCTACAGTAGCGCTCAAGTGCCAGGGCCTTAAGACATTTTTTGTACTGAAATACTCTCAGATTCTAACACATTTATTGTATGGAAAAAGTTCTCAGTTTTTGATACAATTTCAGACTCTGAGGGTTTGAAAAATGTTGAGATTCTCTAACAAATCTTATAGAATCAAATTCTTATAGAAAAATTATAAGATTCTGACACATTTTCCGTATTGATACTCATTGTCAGATTATGAGACATTTTTTGTACAGACAAGTTTTAGGATTCTAAAACATTTTTCGTATAGAAAAAGTCTTAAAAAAATAATATAATTTTAAAAAATCTCTTATCCATTAACTAATGAGAAAATTTACAGATTCTGAGACATTTGCTGTGTTTTTCAATAAGTGGATTTATTTTCGGATTAATCTTATTTAGTTTAAAATAAATATTTTAACATGCCAAAACAAATTTGAAATATTTTTTCCGGAATCTACGATAAATCCAAAAAAATTATAAAAAAATTTGAAAAATGAAAAAAGTTATAAATAAATCAAAATTAATCCAAAGTGGACTTATTAAATCCTAAAATTTAATTGGATTAATTTTGATTTATTTATAACTTTTTTTTATTTTCCAAATTTTTTATCATGTTTTCGGATTATAATTGCTAATTTATCATAGATTACGGAAAAAAATATTCCAAATTTGTTTTGGCAAGTTAAAATATTTATTTTAAACAAAATAAGATTAATCTGAAATTAAATCCACTTTTTGAAAAACACAGCAATTTTGAAAAGAAAAGTTCTTAATTTCACAATGTTTTTTGATAAAAAAATTTCTAGTTTCTAGCTGATTCCAAATCTGCGACCCAAATAAGTCTATCACGCCAGGATTTTGAGTTATTCGCGCTTAAAGTGTCGAAAAAGGCCATTTTGAACCCTTTTTGAAAGCTTATAATATATGATCCTGACATTCGATTGACTTGGTATCAAGCGATTATAATAATGATGTCAGATTCGTACTAAATGACTCATAATTCTCCCGGGTATCGAGTTTAACTTAAATGCGACAATTAAAAAAAAATCATCTGCCATATTGATTCCGCCATTTTGAATTTTTGAAATCTGAATAAAAATTTGAAATAAGCGTCCCAAATAACCCCCGGATAACAAGTTTTAAGGAAATCGAAATTAAAAAAAAAAACGTCATATTGGATCCGCCATTTTTAATTTTGGAAATCAAAATTCAGAACCGTGTTTAGTGACCCCTAATACACCCGGGAACCGAGTTTTATTTGAATGTGACAACTTAAAAAAAACCATCCGCCATATTGAGTCCGCCATTTTGAATTTTTAAAATCTGAATAAAAATTCGAAATCTGCGTCCCAAATAGCCCCCGGATACCAAGTTTCAAGAAAATCGAAATTAAAAACAAATAAAAAAACGCTATATTGGACTCAATTTACGGATCAAAACATATCTGAAGCAGATATGAATATATATGAAGTAGATCTGATTATATCCATTTAGATATGATCCATATATGATTTTATCAAAGGAGATATGTTTTGATATAATTATTTTTGTACACGGGTTCTAAGAATTTTTTTCCATAGAAAAAGTCTCAGATTTTGAGACCATTTACTATAGAAAAAGTCTCTTATTTTTAAGCTTTATTGAAATAATTTTCCTATAGAGAGGTCTCTGATTACTAGATTTGTTTTGTACTGAAAAAGTTTTAGATTCCGAGACCTTTTCTATAGAAAAAGTCTTAGACCAAAGAAAAGATTTTCACAATCTGATACTTTTTCTGAATATGAAAGGTCTTACAATCTGTGAATTTTTATAAAGGAAAAATAAAAAAAATAAAGGAAAAAGGTCCCAGAATCTGTCACTTCTTCTTTTGGGAAAAAGTGCTAGAATTTGAGACTTTTTCTATTGGAAAAAGGTCTAAGACTTTTTCTATAGAAAAAGTCACAAATTCTGAGAGCTTTTTTTATATCGAAAAAGTCTCAAATTCTGGCACTTTTTCCCAAAAGAAGAATTTTTCCTTTATAAAAATTGACAGATTGTAAGACATTTCTTATTCAGAATAAGTATCAGATTTTGAAATCATTTCTTTTCTAAGACCTTTTTCCTATAGAAAAAGTCGAAGATTCTGTGACCCTTTCCTAAAGAAAAAGTCCCAGATTCTGAAATTTTTTTCCTATAGAAAACGTTTTAGATTTTAAGACCCTTTCCTATAGAAAAAGGCATAGATTCTGAAACCTGTTTCCTATAGAAAAAGTCTGAGAAATTTTTCTGAGATCTTGAGACCGTATTCCTAAAAAAAAAGTGTTATAGTACGTTCAGATTGACCTCGAAACCCCGTTTAACGAGGTTTCGTGCCAAACCTCATTTGAAAATACGTATTTTCCCTCACAAATTGAAACCTTTTTGTAGTGAGGTTTCAACGAAAGTACGATTGAAACCTTATAAATTTCAAAATTTTTCATATTTTTACCACGGTGCGACAATAAGAAATAGAGAAAATGGGAAAATGCCAAAAATGAAAAAATAAAAAAATCTATTTATTTATAAAATTGCTTTAAAATATCAATTGATTTGGATTAAAAAAAATAAAACCTCTTAAAAAAATAGTTTGTGCATTATGTAATTAATTGTTAAGAATATTTGTTTTTATCTAGTTTCCGAAAACTAGATAGGTGTCAAAATTATCGTGTATGAACAGTCGAGGTTTCAAATTGAAAATACAAGGTTTCAACGGGGTTTCGAGGTAAGTGTGAATGCACTATTAGATTCTAAGACCTTTTTCCCATAGAAAAAGTCTCAGATTCTGCTCTGCGACCTTCTACCAATTCAGTAAGTCCAACTTCTGAGACAATTTATCAACAATAAAAAGTCTCAGACTTAGTGACCTTTTAATTTTTAAAAAAGACTCAGATTCTGAGACCTTTTTTCTTAAAATAAGTCTCAAATTCAGAAATTCTGAAACCTTTTTCCTACACTCGAAAGAAAAACTTGATTTAGCAAACTTTCAGCAGATTTTTCTGCTAAAATGTATATTTTTACTAAAATCTCAGTTCTTCAAATAACAGAAATTTCACTGCGTTTTTACTGATTCTGTTTGCTGAATTTCAAAATATTTTTGAACTTATTTTTAGAACATGATTTTTTAATTATACAGAAATAGTTTGCTGTCATTTTTTTTTAAGAAAGTTTTTTTTTTAAGTTAAATTTTTTTTGTCTTTTTATGCAAGCAAAACGATATTCTTAGCATATTTTTAGCAGATTATTTTGTAATTTTACAGAAATAGTTTGCTGTCATCATTTTTTTAAGAAAACTTTCTTAAGTTTTTTTTTTTTCAAAGTGAAAAATTTTTTTTTTTTAAGTCAAAAAACAAAAAAAAAAAACAATTAAAGTTTTCATAAAAACAAATTTTCTAAAAACAGAAATTTTTTAGAAAATGTCTTAGCAGATTCCTTTTCTGTTTTGACAGATTTCTCTGCTGATTTGACATAGATAATTATGACAAATTTTCAGCAAACCGTGTCTGCTAAAATCAGTAGATTACTCATATGGCTCAAAATGGGTGTATTTTCAGCAGATTTTTCCGCTGATTGGACAGAGAATTTATTTTGAGTGTATAGAAAATTCTTCTGCGACCTTTTTCCTATAAATAAGTTTTGAGACCTTTTCACATAAAAAAGAGTCAGATTCTGATAATTTTTTCTTTAGAAAAAGTTGATTCTTAAGAAATCTATTTTTTTAAATTGTTTTTCTTCTCCGATTTTCAAAGTCCGGGTATTTTTTTTATTCTACTAGGCCTAAACCTCATGTGGCACCAATTAAAGGCCAATCGGATTAAATTAACCCGTGGCGCCCGGCGGTCAAAGTTTTGGATTTTTGAAAAATAAAAAAAAATAAAATTAAAAATAAATATATCTTTGAACACATATGTATTTGTTAATTTTGATGTGCTTAGCACGAAAATCAAAAAAAATTAAAATCGGTTAAACAGTTTTCGAGATATCGCTATTTGAAATTTGCAAAAAATGGCGGTTTTTTCCTACGTTCAAAAAATTTTTTAAAAAAAGTCTCAAAATTTGATTCCGCCGACCCTTTTGTAGAGCTTGAGACAATCTTTCATTTAAAACTCATTTGAGCCAAATTCGATCATTTTAACCCGTGGCGCCCTTCGATCAAAGTTTTAGACTTTTGGAAAATTTCCACCAAAATTTTGGATTTTTTCCTACGTTCAAGAAATTTTTTAAAAAAATTCTCCGACCCTTTTGTAGAGCTTAAGACAATCCTTCATTTAAAACTAATTTGAGCCAAATTCGATCATTTTAACCCGTGGCGGCCTTCGATCAAAGTTTTAGACTTTTGGAAAATTTCCACCAAAATTTTGGATTTTTGAAAATGAAAAAATAAATAAAAAAAATATCTTGCGAAAAATTATTTTTATTAATTTTATCATGCTGAATACGAATATCAAAAAATTTATAAAATCGGTCGAACGGTTTTCCAGATATCGCCATTTAAAATTTGTCAAATAATTTTAAAATGGGCGGTTTTTTTCCAACGTTTAAGATTTTTTTTAAAAAAAAATCTAAAAATTTCTTTATAATAACCCTTTCATAGAGCATGATTAAATCTTTCATGTAAGCTAAATTTGAGCCAAATGCGATCATTTTAACTCGTGGCACCCTTCGATCAAAGTTTAGGGTTTTTGGTAAAAAGTTTCGAAAAAGCCAAAACTTTGTTCGATGGGCGCCACGGCTTAAAATGATCCGATTTGGCTCAAACCAGTTTTAAATGAAAGATTGTCTCAAGCTCTACAAAAGTGTCGGCGGAATGAAATTTGGAGACTTTTTTTAAAAAATTTCTTGAACGTAGGTAAAAACCGCCATTTTTAACAAATTTGAAATGGCGATATCTCGAAAACCGATCGAGCGATTTTATTTTTTTTTTATATTCGTGCTCAGCGCATCGAAATTAACAAATATGAGGTTTTGAAAGAAAAATATTTTTTTAATTTTATTTTTAAAAATTTTTCAAAAATCCCAAACTTTGACCGCCGGGCGCCACGGGTTAATTTAATCCGATTGACCTCAAATTTGTACCACATAAGTTTTAGACCTAGGACAATAAAAATTTTCCCGGACACTTGGGAAAATCGAAAGTTGACAAAAAAAATGCCAGTCTAATGCACATGCATACTATGCAGTAGCGCTTTAACCCTTAGGGCACACTGGGCACGTGCCCAGGGCCCCGACCTCAAGGGGGCCCCTAGAAGTAGAAAGTATAACATATTCGCTTACAAAAAATTTTTTTTATATACAAATTTATGCAATAACACTTAGTCGGTTGAGTTAACAATAAGGCTGAGTATAATTTTTAATTTTATTTTTTTGTTTTTTATTTATTTATTATACCCTACACCACACTGTGGTACAGGGTATAATGAGTTTGTGCTGATGTTTGTAACTACCCGAAATATTGGTCCTAGACCCACTTTCAAGTATACCTATAGCACAGACTAAATACAGACTCGACAGTAGAGTTTTATAAGAAAAAATGGGGAAAAACTAAGCGATTTTAGGAGAAAACGCAGCGGGTTTTAGTCTGTTTTACGCTAACATGGCAACACTTTCTACGACTTAGGAGTGAGTGAAACAACAAAAACCGATCTGGCATCAATTTTTCTTATGGCGCGTTATATCAGTTTTCTCTTTCTAACCTAATTCGTAGAATAATTTGAAAATATTAACCATAACCGTCCGTCTGTCCGTCCGTCTGTCCATGTAAACGGTGTAAAAACGATACAGGTCGCAATTTTTAATCTATTGACTTGAAATTTGAAACTTACACTAAAAATATTTTGTAAGTAAATTCAACTGAAAAAACGTTTAAAACAATCGTTTTTCCTTTTAAAAAACGGACTACTTATATTTCATTTAAAACAACAGATTTTTTCAGTTATTTTTAAACGTTAATAAATGACTAGACATTCCGTTAAAACAAACGATATTTCAGTTATTTTAACTGTTTACAATTTTTCATTTTGTGGAGTAAAAATTAAATTTTTTGAATAACAAACTACAAAAACCGTTCTTCTGTAAAATTATACGGTATAATCAGTCACAAATAATTTAACTGATAAAAATATTTTTCCGTAACTTTTGTAGTTTATTGTTTTAACAACTGTATAAATCATTCAATAATTTATTTTCTTTGAAAAACAAACGATAAAACGTTTAAAACAACTTTAACTAAAAACTTTTTGAATAACCGTAAAAAAGTTACTGTAAAACTTTTCTGGGTGTAAGCCTCTTTTGGCCCAAGGACGAAGCCTATTGAAATTGAAAAAAATCGGTCCATACACTCAAAAAATTATGTTAGTAAAATCAACTAAAAATGTCAGTTAAAATAACTACTTTGTAAGTTGTTTTGGGGTCAACTACTTTTTCAGTTAAATCAACTAACAATGTTAGTTATTTTAACTGACAAAAAACAACTGACTTATGTAGTAAAAATTACTAACATTTGTAGTCAAAACAACTAATATGTAGTAAAAACAAAATAAAATAAACATTTATATTTTTTTTCAACAAATTTTTTAGAAAAAAAATTGAAGACCAAATTTTTTTTTAAAGTTATAAAAATTAAAAAAACATTTTTTTTTTTTTGGAAAAAACTTTGAAAATTTTCAGAGATAAAAAAAAATAAAATTAACTACTTTAAATAACTGTTACTACATTACAGTACTTTTTTGTTAGTTATTCAAAAAAACGACTTAAAATAACTAATAGAAATAGTTGTTTGATATTTTTCATACAAAAATAACTGATTTTGTAGTTGAAAACAACTAACTACTGTAAAATATACAAACAACTAACATGTAGTAACTTACATAATTTTCTGAGTGTATTTAGACCTAGCCCCCATACAAAGTTGTGGCTCAAATGACTTTAGTTGTGGCTCAAATGACTCTAATAGCCGCATTTTAATAGGTATATTTTCGAAATTTGGCAGGTAATCATGTTTCATACACACAAATCACCATTCCGAATTTTAAAGAAATCGGACCAGTTCTTCTTGTAGCCCCCATACAAACCACCTTGTTCACATAAATCTCTCAAATTTCATGAAAATAGAAAATATTTAATTAAAATTCTGTTTGTGTACGTTAAACGCGTACTTTAATAACCTTATCAAATCTGATTATCATCGGACCATTTTTGGACCTCGGTCCCATGTGAAAATTTCGCCCGATATTCAGTTGAAGCGGTTTATTGTCAACAAAAAGAAGCCTATTCCACTCAAATTTGATTTGTGAGTGCTTTTTACACTTATTAAAGATTTGCCAAAATATAGATCTAATCAGTCCATGTTTGAACTTGGGACTCTGGTGTGGGGTATTATATGGTCGGTCTTGACCGACTATAATTTTCTTACTTGTTTTTTTTTTGTGTAGGTTCCGTTTCTTAAAACAGTTAATAACATGAATTGAATTTGTACCAATTAACTATAGTAAATATAAATTTAAAAACTTTTTCTTGTCATTTGATTTTATTTTTTTTTTTTCAGTGGGGCTCCCAAATACTTGTGTGCCCAGGGCCCCCGGCATACCTTAACCCGGCCCTGATACTATGCACACGGTGAGCCTCAGCGATGTTTAGGTTGAACTTTAGTGTCGACGAAAAGTATAGCGCAGTTCGATTTCTACAAGATTCAATGTCTCAAAACTATTAACAGCGAAATCGTAGCTGCTCGCATTCGCGAGATATCGCGAAATTAGTGTTCTGGTATTTTCTAAAATTTTGACAATGAAGTTTTTTAAATATTTTCAAAAACTGAGTATGCAGATTTAATTGTATTCATTTACAGGTAAAAAAAACAGTTAACATCGAAATCATATCTTCTCAATTTCGCGAGAAATCTCAAAATTACAAAAAAAAATAAAAAATTTCCCGAGTAAAAAAAAAACTTTTTAAGATCTAATTTGATCTCAAAATTGGCTGTATCAAGTTGTATCAAATAATTATCTGATTGTATCATTTTAGATACACAAATATAAAAAATGATACTATTAGATCCGAATTTTGGTCACATCCAAATAAATCCAGTTGATCTTATTTTATATAAATAAATGTAGATTTATATAATTATATGAAGTCATATATATTTATGTATAACCTCAGATAAGAAAATGGAGCCATATTAAATCTTTCATATAATTAGATCTGAACATATAAAAACTCATATATATTTTAATATAATTGTATCAAATTATATATTATTATATCAAAACTTTTTTACTAGGGTTAATAATAAAATATTTTTCGCGTAAATTAGCAGTCAAGATATTGATTTGAGCAGTTTTACCACCTCTTACCACATAAAATTTAAACTGCATGCAATATATTTGTCGTTTCTTGATTTTTTTCCTTTATTTTAGACACTAAAGAAAAAATAAATTAATTAATATAAAAGCTTGAACACTAATTTTGCAATTTCTCGGGAAATTGATCATCTATAATTTTTATGCTTGCAGTTTTGTCAACTTTAATAACCTCGAATTCAAACTGCATACCACATTTGTGTCGTTAATTGATGTAAATGATTTTACAGACCAAAAATAACACAAAGTAATGAATAAATAGTAGTTTAGCGAGTGTTTTAGCGATATCTCGAAGAATTGAGCAGCCTTATCACCTTAAAACAATAGCAAATCAAACTGCATTTCGTGTTTTTCAACAATGTTAAAGAAACTTATTTTATTAATCAAAACAAGATATCCCCCAAAAAGCTGTTTTTCGCTATTTCTCGCGAAAGTGAGCAGCTATAATTTTTTATTATTTCTAAAGAACCGCTTTTAAAATATAAATAAATAATAATAAAAAAATATATAATTACGCGATATCTCGCGAAATTTAACACCTTCAATTTCGGTGTCAACAGCTGTGTGACCTTTGATCAAGCACAAGTAAAACTGCATACCATGTTTTTACGAAATTTTAACAAAAAATTAATTTCGCGATTTCTCACGAACTAAAGAAGTTATGATTTTGATGTTTACTGTTTTGTGACCTAAAAATAAGTACAATTAAAACTGAATACTCATTTTTTGAAAATATTTAAAAAACGTCAATGTCAAAATTTAAAAAAATACAAAAACACTAATTTCGCGTTATCTCGCGAATACGAGCAGCTACGATTTCGCTGTTAACAGTTTTTTGACATTTAATCTTGTAGAAATCGAACTGCGCTTATACTTTTCGTCGACACTAAAGTTCAACCTAAACATCGCTGAGGCTCACCGTGTGCACCCAACCAGCCTCAATTTTTTTTTGAAAATCATTTTGGAATTGAAAAACTTTTCCGATTGAAATCAATTTTTTTGCCTTTAATAAAGCTAATAATAAAGTTCGCTAACTTGTGAACTTTTACCTCAAAGGGGCACGGGTTAAAGTTATCCGATTTAGCTCAAATTTGTCCAACATCAGTTTAAGAGTATGTGGCACATTATTCTGCCTGGAAATTGGTGAAATCCCCTATTATACATGCACTTACATTTATTATATTTTTCAAATTTTAAAACATTTTATTGAAATATGTACATTTGCATTCGTATGATTTTACGTATAACAACTTATTTTAGTAATTGTTAAAATAAAACAATTATCCTTTAATGCTAATTGTCAAAAAGTTTTGGGGCATTTTGAAATACGTATGATAATAGATTGATATGCTTGTTATTTGAAAAGTCTTTTCCTTGCATAAACATACTAGAGAAAAATAATTGTAATAAATAAATTAAAAACGTTTTTTTTTCTTTGTTTAGTCCTTTTGCGAACATAGGGATTCAACAATACATTTCTATTATATTATTAGGTACATACAATTTTACATTCGTCCCAATGATGGAAAAGCTGGGGACTGGGGGCCCGCCCCACAGTGCTTTGTAACCATATTAAAATCGGCAAAAATAGAAGAGTGGTCAGATGTTTTTGAAATCTGGTACACTAATACCAAATACCTTAATTAAGAAAAATGTGAATTTTTGGAAAAATCGGTTCAAGGACACGCCTACCTCCCATGTGTCCTGAAACTTAAAAATTTTATATTTTAGCTACAATAATGTTCGCAAAAGTACAAAAAGTGGTCATTCGGATGCATATACAACTAGCAACATGTATGTAAATTTTCAGCTTAATCGAAGCAAGGTCTCTAGGCCCTGCCATTTATCCATTTTCCTAAAAACGCTATAACTTCAACACAAATAGTCCGATCATAACAAAACTTGGTACGTAAATTGATATTTATAAGGAATATATTATTGCCAAATTTGGATAAAACTGGATTATTAATGTGGAAAATACAAAAATATCCTTTATTGAAAAATAGTGGAATTATTTTCCAAAAGCGTTTGGAAAAAGAGAAAAAAAGTATTTAAGCAAGTTCTGAGCTAAATAAAGTTAATTGATGTATGCAGTGAAATTTTATGACGGTTATTTTCTTAGAACATATTAACAATCTATCTCGTATTTTTAGGTGTCATTTTAGTCCATTGTCCAAAAACCCTCATAGAAAACCACTAACAAGTGGGTTTAAAGGGTTAAAGTATTCTACAAAAGTTTTAAGCATCGAATTTTGCTAGGGTTTTCAAAGGTCAAAAGGAAAATGCATAAAAAGTAAATTGTAAAGTATCATATATTGTTAAATTGTGTTTTACTGAAGTAGATTGAAATAAGAAAAATATTATATTTACTAAAAAAATTATAAAAATTTACTGCTGGCCTAAATTATGTTTTTACATATCTTTAGTGAAATTTAATGGCACTTTTTCTTGGGACATATTAACCCTTATCTCCCATTTTAAAGGGTCACATTATTCGCTTTTACAAAAATTCTAACATAAAACCTATAAAACGGGTATTTAAAGGTTTAAGCTAAGTACTCTGTTTCTTACGGTGAAAATTTCACTTAAACTTTAAACGCCTCAAATTGCAATAAAACATTTAAAAATCAAGAACTTTTGACAATGATAAGAAAGAAACGATCATAACAAAACTGAAATGTCACTTTTTCACGGCAATTTAAATTGTCTTGTATAATAAAAATGAGTGAAAACTTTAACAATTTCCCCTTAATTCCTCGCGTTGCCAATTTTTTTTTTTATATGGAGTTTGACAGATTTTTTCCCGTGAAACCGAACAGAGTACTTAGCTTAAAGAGCAATCCCAGCAGAAATAAATCGAGATTTTGGCGACACAGCATCTGTTTATAGCATACCGTAGCGCATCCAAAGAGCGCTCTTAGGGATGCAGTAAAAGGAAGGGGAAAAAATTTTAATTTTTTTTTAAGATTTTTTATATAAAACTTATAATGTGTAATTATTTTTTGATAAAATTTCACACTTGCTTTCCTTTTTAATATTTTTAACACTTTTTGAATAAAAAAACATGAGTTTTAGACAAAGACACATGATTTGACTGCATCATTATTGCGCATTAATCAGCGGTGCAAAGAGCGCTTCAATCATAGCATCTTTGACCGCTGTTCCCACAAAAAAATCCCATAAAAAATGTGAAAATGAAAATTTCCGATATTTTTTTGATGTTCACTTCCGATTTTTTTTTTTTTTTTCATTTTGTTTCACATAAATAAAGTTTTGTAAAGTAAAACGAATGAATTTTTTTGTTATATTTTTTTAAATTTTAGTTATTTGATTTCAACTTTGATTCAAAGTCTTTGAATGAACCCGTACCAAACACCAAACTCGATTTCATGTGATTCGGAAAATATCATGTGATTTGAAAAGTTTTGAAAGACATAACAGAGGCCTTTAACACATTTTAAATGATGATAAATAGGCCAACCAAAAAACAGCCCATGCTTATTTGTTATTTCGATGAATAAACCGATTTGGATTAAACACAAACTATAATCACGAAAAAACAGAAAAACTAAGATACATTTGTTATAACTTCTTTTGAATATTTTTTCATTTATTGGTAAATTTTTTGTTTTTTATCTCATTTTTACATTTTAATTTTAGAACTTTAATTTTAGAAAATACAAATTTTATTACAAAAAATGTCCAATCATACATTAGAAACTCCAATTATATTTAAAAAAATTCCAAATATAACTCAAAAATTTTAAATTATATTTCAAAAATTTCCATTGATAGTTCAAAAATTTCCAACTTTATTTTAGAAATTTCAATTTATATTTACAGAAATTTCAATTAATATTTTAGAAATTTCAAATTGTATTTAAGAAAATTTCTAAATGCTTTTCAGAAAATTACATTTGCATTTAAATATTTCCATTTGGATTTCAAAATCTTATAATCGCTATTAAGAAAATTCCATTGAAATTAAAAAAAAATCCATGTGTATTTTAAAAATTTGCAACTGTATTTTAAAAACTTCCGTTTGTATTTAAAAATTTTCTAAATTCTTTGCAGAAAACTCATTTATATTTTCCAAAAAATCATTAAGAAAATTTGAAGTAAAAATGGAAATTTCTTAAATACAATTGGAAATTTCTGAAACATAGAGTAGTCAGGACTTTTGAAGTTTTTTTCACACAAACATTTAAATTTTTTAACAATACTACAAACTAAACTAAAAACATACGTTTTCAGCGGTTGGTTTACACCATTTTCAAATTCAGATTTTCTAATTTTATTTCAAAAATATTCAATTGTATTTCAGATTTTTCAATTGTATTTCAGAAATAGTCAAATGTATTTCACATTTTCCATCTGTATTTCAGTAAAAGTAAAAATGGAAATTTCTTAAATACAGTTGGAAATTTCTGAAACATGGAAATGGTGTAGTCAGGACTTTTGATTTTTTTTCACACAAACATTTAAACTTTTTTAACAATACTACAAACTAAACTAAATTTACAGCATCTTTATTCTGCTTAAATCAGCTCTACAAAGATACATGAATTCACTGCATCTTTAATCTGCTTAAAT
Organism: Pegoplata infirma; assembly: GCA_963921195.1. Lineage (NCBI taxonomy): Eukaryota > Metazoa > Arthropoda > Insecta > Diptera > Anthomyiidae > Pegoplata > Pegoplata infirma. The sequence continues at coordinate 154,790,390 of OY992537.1, read as the reverse complement.
CAGCGCTAAAAAGATACATGAATTTACAGCATCTTTATTCTGCTTAAATCAGCGCTCTAAAGACACGTGATTTCAGTGCATCTAAAGAGCGCTGTTTCTGTGTATCCAACTAGCGCTCTAAAGTGGGACATCGCCTTAGAGAATCATTGGGTTTTCTCTCCTCTCTATTGTAAAGTTGAGACGTGTTTTTTTTTTAGCTGCAATTAAATTTGTAAAAAGTGCGGTTTTTAAAACGTTTTTATACTTGGTTTTGGTACCAAAATTAAAACGAAAAATACTTTTTTTATCTTTTCATTAAATAAATTGAATTGTTGGTAAGTTTTATTGTAATTTTGGTGTTTTATTAAATATAAATTTCACTGGAAATTGTGTTGGAATTGGTTTTCTTATGAATTCCATTTTAATTTTTTTTTTGATTTTGTTGTGTTTGTTGCTTTCGGAGTGACTTGTGAGATTGTGTGAAACAGAAGAGAAGATAATCATTGTTTGAGTAAACATATGATTTATTTTGTTGATACAGCGTGAAGCTTACAACTCAATACAGCTGTTATAGTTAACAAATATTTTAAGGTGGCCAGATGTAAAACTAACAATCGTAGTTAATAATAAAAAGAAGGGAAGGGAAAAATCCTTTTATTATTGTGTTTTGTTAGTAGTAATTATTAATAAGTGTGTAAAGTAAGTGTTTTTTTTACATGTGTGTATGCATTGTTTTATACATTTTATTGTTGGATATTAGGGGAAAAGGTAAATAGTAGAAAAGAAGGATAATAATAAATATGGAAGTTTATTTAAACGTAGAGTTTGATATTTATTTTATTTATTTCTATTATCTCATACTTTTTGAAAATAGATAACTATGTCGAACTCCAGTTTAAACACTTTGAATTTAGCCACCGATGAAGAATTGTTATCCAACTGCTCTACTATATCTTCTAAATCATGGAAGAACGCTAAATTGAATTTTAAGAGATTAAGTAAGAAGGAATGTCTTACTGAGGGTGAGAAAATTCGATTGGCTTCGGCTAAGAAAATTTTAGAAGAAAATGGGAGAAATGTTGGTGGCTCTGTTGCTTCGTCCATTATAAATTTGGGTAGTGAAGATCGTTCCCTGGTGAATGCGATGAAAGGTGTAGGCGTGACTGGCGATAAAGACTTAGATTCTGCTTCCGATGCAGACTCTGGGGTTTTTCGTAAAGTCACTGAAGCTCTTCGGTTAATCAAAAAACTAGGAGAAAAGGAAAAGAATCTTCTGAGCAAAGAGGAAAAGGAAAATTTGGCAAAGGCTCGGGACGTTGTCCTAAAATGGAGCCAATTGAAAATTGATATTGAAGATAGCTTCAATGAAGGTAATAATCAGGTAAACATAAAATCTATTAATTTAACACCTTCACTTGTTTTAGCCACAGCTGAAGCAGTGACGGCGGGGACAGACAAGCCACGTAGCTCGTCTTCCAAAACTTTAGGCAACGAAGACTTAGAAGTAACTAAGATAGGCAAATCTGACCATGAAACCGTTAACCTAGCCCCTCCGCTATCTTTAGCCCTAGCTGAAGTAGCTCAGGAGAAAAGGATGGGGACAGAAAAGCCACTAAGCTCTTCTTCCTCGTCCTGGGCAAGAAACGGTGTAGATCTGAGTTCGACCTTAGTTGGATCCTACCCATTATCTAAGCCGAGCGGTATTATGAGTTCCTCTCCTAATCCGGAGGTGAACGATAATGGGTTTGCTATTCCGTTAGTTGAGGGGTCACTTAACCCTGATACTATGGAACCTGGATGCAGCAAGCGAGATAGGACAAAGGATTCCGGCTCGCCGGAAGTTACAGTTTTGAAAAAGACAAAGCCGGACTCAGGACGTAATATTTATAACGAGGGCTGTATAGGGGTTGCTATTGTAGACGATGGTAACTCAGACAGACGCATTGGAGATGAAAACTGGAAGCTTTTAGAGGGTAAATTAATTTTCCTAGTGTCGGATCTTGTACGGGAGGGTACGGACTCTATGCCTTATTTTGGAAACATACAAACAAGGAACGGACATAAAATTTTATATTGCAAGACGTACGACACACTTAATTGGTTGAGGGAAACGATAAATAAACTAGATGGACTATGGGAGGGAGCGAAATTGAAGGTTATTAATGAAAATGAATTACCCAGGCAACCTAGGATAAGAGTGTTCATCACAGGACCCATTCTACCCAAAGATAGGCTTTTAGATATATTGATAGCGCAGAACAGGAGACTTTATCCATCATCTGATTGGAAAATTCTGAGAATGGATGAACCAACTAATGCGGGAAGAAGTATCATCCTGGCTGTCAATACCGAAACGTTGGAACGACTTCAAATAAATGGGAACAGGATAAGCGTGGGTCTAAGCAGTGCTATTGCCAGACCAATAATAGAAATGGAGGAACGAGCTAGGGCATCTACGGTAAGTTAAAATGATTAAGTTTATTCAAATTAATCTTCATCATTGTATCGTGGCAACGACTAATTTAATCCTCCACTTAAATAGGTACGACGTGGACGTGGCTTTGATCCAAGAGCCATGGGTAAACAAAAAACAAATAATGGGCCTAGAAAATAAATTTTATGATTTACTTTATATGAAATGTGAAAATAAACCTAGATCATGTATTTTAGCTAAAAAGAATATTAGTTGTTTTATTTTAAAACAATTGTGTAATGCAGACGTGACCACGGTGAAAATAGACAATGGTGGGGGTACTTTTATAGTTTCATCTGCTTATTTTTCCAATGGGGAGGATAGGGTTGATTCACCACCACCTCTTATTAATGATGTAGTTGAACACTGCAAGAGCAGGAGGATAGAATTGCTTGTTGGATGTGACTCCAACTCTCACCATACTCTATGGGGAAGTACAGATACAAATCCAAGGGGAGAGGATCTTTTAGACTTTCTAATACAAAACAACTTGAAATTCTATAACGTAGGTGATAAACCGACCTTTCAAATTAGAAACAGAGAGGAGGTGTTGGATCTTACTTTTGGGTCCTTACCAAAGGTAGATGGTTGGAATGTCTCAGACGAAGTTAGCTTCTCTGATCACAAATATATAGAGTTTTCTGTCAATACTATGGAAAATAGTGAGAATAAAATTTTCAGGAATCCTAGAAGAACAGACTGGAATAAATTTAGGGAATCATTAAATAAAACGCTAGGAAATAAGTCAATGGAAATAGGAAGTGTTGAAACACTAGAATCGACCCTCGGGAATATCGAAAAATGTTTAGTCGCCTCATACAACAAGTCCTGTCCACTGAGCAGGCCGGGGGGTAAAAAGAATCAACCATGGTGGAACCAAGATTTAAGGACGTTGCGTAAAGAATCTAGAAAGGCTTTTAACAAGGCAAAAAAGGATGATAATGATGAAGACTGGACTGAATATAGAACTAAGCTAAGAGCTTTTAAAAAGGAAATGAGAAAGGCAAAAAGGGAAAATTATGTAAATGTCATCGAGGAACTGATGAATATAAAGGATACTTCAAGATTAAGAAAAATGCTTTCGAAACAAGATAAATTTATAGGTAATATTCGAACACCGTGTGGCAACTGGACAGAATCGACGGAAGATACACTTAGATTGCTGTTTGAAACTCACTTTCCGGGGTGCTCTTTCACGCAGCAAGAGGGTGAGCCTTCTACTTCGATACAGTCTAGTAATTTTTCGGAAATGGCTGATATAATTACAATGGATAATGTAATATGGGCAGTTAATACCTTCGGACCATATAAATCCCCAGGATTAGATGGAATCTATCCGAAAATGATCCAAGAGGGAATTGATATCATAGGCGATACACTATTATGCATTTTTAGGTTCTGTGTGAATCAATCTTATGTTCCAACTTCCTGGCGTAAGGTTAAGGTAGCGTTCATACCGAAAGCGGGTAAAATTCAGCATTGTACTGCGAAAGACTTTAGGCCAATAAGTCTTTCTTCTTTCATGTTAAAGACGTTGGAGAGAATTCTGGATGAACATATTAGAAGGAATATATGCCCTTTAAGCATTTCTAGTAGTCAACATGCGTACATTAAAGGTAAATCAGTGGATTCTGCACTTCATGTTGCTGTTCAGCACATTGAGAGGTCACTTTCCTTTAAGGACTATACACTAGGAGTTTTCTTAGACATTGAAGGTGCCTTCAACAATGTTAAATCGGATGCTATTCTCTCAGCGTTGATTAGAACTGGAATTGAATCATCAATTGTAAAGTGGCTAATGACGATGCTAACTCATAGGAAAATTACATCAGAATTGGGTAATACTGTAACTCATGCCATAGCAACGAGGGGCACTCCACAAGGGGGCGTGATATCTCCTTTATTATGGCTTCTTGTTGTGGATGAAATTCTACGGAAATTGGACAGAAACGGCTTAACCGTGGTGGCTTACGCAGATGATTTATTAATTATGTCTTCAGGAAAATGTCTGAGCACAATCTCCGATAGAATTGAAAGCTCGTTGAATATGCTTTCAGTATGGGCATAAGCGTAGCTAGACCATTATTCTGGGGTGGGCAAAAGCCCCCTCCCCTTCCCAAAAAAAACTTTTTAAAAAAAAAAATGTTAAAACTTAAAAACATATAACAAGAAATCACAAAAAAAGTATTTAAAAAAGTTAACTACTATTTTCGTTAAAAATATATAAACAATAACACTGCTCTACACGGTTTTTGCACAGACATATTGAATACATTTTCTAAAGCATTTTGGCCTCCTGAACACGAATCTGTCATCAGAAAAGTTGTATCTAATCGCCTTCTCGAGGTTAAGCATTTTCATTTTTTGTGGACCTCAAAACCGAAATTTTTTAATATTGAAAAAGTGTATGTTAAAGTAAATATTAATATGTTTTTTATTTGAACATGGTCCACAAAAATTTAAAATGGCTATATCTCGAGAAGGCGATTTGATGCAATTTTTCTGATGACAGATTAGTGTTTAGGAGGCAAACATTTTTGGGAAATGTGTTTTAACCTTTTTGTTTTTTAATTTTACCAAAAAAAATCATACCAATTGTATGAAAAAAATATGCAAATATGCTGATGATATCGTTGACCGCACCGAGTCCGGATTTCTTGCAAAAGTTATTTAATTTTATTGGGAATTTGAATAAAAAAATTATGAATATCTTTTACATAAAATTTCCATATTAAAAAATTGTAGCCTAGAACTCTGTGCGAAAAAAATTGATTTATGTAGAGTAGTGTAATTACCAGGGAAACCAAAAATATGCTCTAAAAAACACGTTTTATGCGCTTAAAAAATGCCCTTAAAAACGGAAAATATGCTCTAAAACAATAAAAATATGCTCTTAAAAAAAATATGTCCCCTTTTTCGTGGTGTTTTTTACAATTTTTTAGAGAATAGACTAAAAAATAACGTTATGTGGGGTAGTTAGAGGGTTAATATGGGTTAATGAAGCAAAAAGAGGCCAAAGCGTTATCAATGGTCAGAACCCCGTTATTTTGGGAAAAAAAACAAACACTTCAATCCACTTACAAAATTATAACAAAAAATCATCCCACAAAAATTAAAAAAAAATTAAAGTGTTGTTATAAAAAAAATTGGAAAACAAATTCTCTAAAAATAAAAATATGCTCTAAAAACTTGAAAAAAAATTGAAAAAATGCTCTAAAAATATGCTCTTATGTTAAAATATGCTCTTAAACCTAAAATATGCTAAAATATGCTCTTAAGGCTAAAATATGCAAAAATATGCTCTAACAAATCGATGCCAGATTTCCTTAAATCTTCTGAAACGGATAAATACCTTACCCATTTATCAATACAAAGCGCAGGAAAAAACATGATACTGCATATTTTTGGTTTCCCTGGTAATTACTATATTAAAATCAATTTATAATGGAAAGAGTTAATAAAACATTATATTTCTCAATTTTAATTTGTTCATTTTTAATATTTAAAACTTCTAATTTGAAAATCGTTCCTGAAGCATTGCACTTCGTAACCATGTTTTTATTTAACGCATAGCTTAGAAACTTCTTTCACAACTAGCAGAACTAATAGGAAGGCTTATTTCTACTTGTAAAAGTTTGAATAAATATTACTGACAATTTTGGATTTAAGCATATGGGCAATTCCATCATGTCGAACGTGACCGTTGCACACATTAAAGTTGAATAAAAAGTCGAAATAAAAAGATTTTTTTTCTAGACAAAAGGGGAAACTTAAAGCTCTTAACTAGCTCTATAATTGTTGCTCAGGTTGATTTTGAAAATTGTTTCAAGCTTTCGAGATAATCGCAAAAAAGACAACCATTCGCACGGGACAAAAAACAGAAGTCGTTTTTGCGACTATCAATCAAAACTCTGATTTCAGCGAAACCTGAGGCAATATCACAATGCGACTAATTTTGAAATGTTGGCTTATAATGTCTCTTAAAAGTTGTAAAATTTTACCTCAAAATTATTTCTACTTTTTATTTAATTTAACTTTAATCACTGTCACACGGGACATGTCGCACGGGACCGTTTTTTCCATCATCATATTTATGTTTGTTTTGTTGTTCTTTTTTAACAAATTATAAATAAATAAGCTTAGAAAACTTGGCATATATATTTTTCGTTTCCCTGGTCTGGTTCGTATTGAATTTCAGCCAAATTGGTTCAGTGGTTCAAAAGTTATTAGCAAAACCGAGAATTTCAGATTAGTTTCTCATTAAATTTACGTGTTGAAAACCCGTTAAACATGTTTTTAAAACATTAGTAAGTCACAAAACTATTTTACAACGTATTTTTGGCACTCAAAAATTTTGTCACAAAAAAGCACACTCGAAAAAGTTTTACACTCAAAAAAAATTTTACACTCAAAAAAAATTTAGCAAATTATTTTTTTTTTTTCAAAAATTACTTAAAAAAAAATTTTTTACATAACATTAAATATTTCTAATCCAAAATGTTATTTACTTTCACTTAAAAAGGGCATTGTGGAGGGTATTCATAGATTCGCCTAGTCGAATTTAACTTTTCAACTTGTTTAATTTATTGTCTTGTAATTTCATTTCATCTTCCTTCAACTTTTCTCTCCTCCGTTTGCATCTCTCTTTATTTTTTTCGCCGTTTATACTCATCTATATTTAAATAATTTAAAAGAATGTATTAAAATAAGTAAATCATTTATTTAAGAAAAAAATATTTTTTCAAAATTTTAAAATCCACGCTTACCATGTCGCACGTGACCAACTTTATATAAGAACCAAGACCACAGATTTTATTATTTTTTAATTTTTATTTTTTTATTTTAATTGTAATAAAAATCTGTGTTTGTTCTCAATTTTTGATGAACTTTCGTCATGTCCACTTGACGCACTAATTACAAATGTTGTTTTTCAATGTCGCACGGGACATCGAAATGTGTGATAAAGCATAGCAAAAACTAACCGTTATTTTTTGAATTGCATAGTTTGTTATGCATTTTTTTTTAGCTCTTTGTATCTCCAGAAAGATTTTTTAAAATCAAAAGTCAATATTTAATGCTTCTCTTTAAGAACTTTTAACAAAACAAAAGGTGCAATAGAAATGTCCCAATTAGAAAAAATTGGCTTGCTCGACTTTACATTCGAATATCTCGAAATGGGTTATGAATAAATGTAAAATTTGTTCACTTTAGTTAAATTTGATTGTTTTCCTATGAAAATATGTTAAAACAAATCCGTTTCAAGAACTTTTGGTTTTTTGGTCGTGGTAGACCTTTCGGTGGAAGTGCCCATATCAAAGTTTAAATAATTTAAAAAAAGGGAAATTATCGGGGGTGGGCTAAATGCAAAAATGTCTGGGGTGGGCTAAATCGAGTCTAGGGTGGGCTTTGCCCACCCCAGCCCCCCCGTTTCTACGCCTATGAGTATGGGCTGAGGAATGCGGTCTGAAGATAAATCCGGTTAAGACAGAAATGGTTTTATTTACAGGGAGAAGATTGATACCTAGTTTTGACCTCCCGAAACTGAATGGCGTAAGCTTGAAGCTCTCGGATTCAGCTAAATTCTTGGGGGTAATACTAGACAGAAAACTAACTTGGACGTTAAATTTAAAGGAACGAATTAAGAAGGCTTACGCTGCGCTTTACTCTTGTCAAAGATTAGTCGGGAAGAAATGGGGTTTGAAACCTAAGCTCTTCCATTGGTTATATACTGCGGTCGTCCGACCAGTGCTAACTTATGGTGGTCATGTATGGTGGCCGGTCATTGAATATAGGACTCATGCTGACTCAATCAAACGAGTGAATAGAATTGCGTTGTTAAGTCTTACAGGCGCAATGAAGACAACATCAACCGAAGCTTTAGAAGTGCTTCTGGATATGACACCGCTTGATCTTTTCATTAAGGAAAATGCAAAAATTGCCCTAAATAGACTAATTCAAACGGGATCTTTGAAAAACAGACAGGTTCGACACACGAAGATTATTGGTAGTTTTGAACGGAGTACAAGAACGGATTATGATATCCCACAAAGCGTTACTGATGGTAGACTGGAAATTATGATTCCTTCACTAGATGATTGGCTTAACAGTAGAGTAAAACTTCAACAAATTAACGTGTTTACGGATGGTTCCAAAATGTCGACAGGCACCGGTAGTGGCTTTCACTGCATGGAGCTAAACCTAAATGAGTCCTACCGTCTGGACAACGATTGTAGTATCTTTCAAGCCGAAGTATATGCGATAGCCAAGGCAGCTGAGCATATTTCAATGTTACCAATATACAGATGCGATATTGGGTTCTTCATTGATAGTCAAGCTGCTTTAATGGCTTTGAAAAGTGATGATATCAGATCTAAGGTAGTCAGCCGCTGCCACAGAGAGCTTAAGGTTCTTAGCGAGCAGCATAATATTACTCTGTGCTGGGTACCTGGACACAAAGATATTCTGGGAAACGAGAGAGCCGATGAGCTTGCACGACGGGGAGCAGAACTCGCACAGGAAACAGCAGAACCTGAGGTGTTCCCTCTCCTCTCTAGTTTCTGTCAAAGAATAAGATTGGACTCAAGGGCGATTTGGTTGAATAAATGGTCCAGCTCTGATCGAAGTATACAGACAAAATTATTATGGGATGAAAGCCTGTTAAAACACAGCAAAATTCTTTTGGATATGAACAGGAAGCAACTTAGAGCTACAGTTAACCTCATTACTGGTCACAACACATGGTAACAATTAGAATAAGAAATGATGATACATGCAGATGGTGCAGGGAATCCGTAGAAGACACCTACCATTTCTTATGCGAATGCCCTGCACTATCATTTAGAAGATTTAAAATTTTTGGTTCTTATTTTTTTCAGAATTTATCAGAACTTCGGGGCACAAATCCTTGGACTCTACTGGCGTTTATTAAAGCATCAAAATGGGACGCATAAGGCGAACAACTTAGGACTAAACAGAGAAGAGAAAAAAGAATTAAAGGAATCATAATGGGCCATCACGTGGCCTCTATGGACGCTGGTTTCCGCCAGCGTCATCCTTCATAACCTAACCTAACCTAGAGAATCATGCATGAATTCAGCGCAATTGGATGCGCTCCTTTACTCAAGTTCCCCTTCCAAAAGCTGCTGAACGTTCAGCAAAATTTCTGCTGGGATACTAAATTACTTTTTTTTCACAGTTTCTTTAATCTAACTTATAATTTGACATATTAAATTAAACATAATTTCTAGCTACAGTTAAAAATAAAACAATCAATAATGCGTGATAAAATCCAAAACTTCAAACCAGTTTTTAAAAAAAATAATTTTCGAGATTAATGTCTTGAAACAATTAACCCAATTATTCTGTTAAGTAATTTTTGCATAAAATTCTCTGATTTTAGCGCCCTCTCGTGGCATCAAAAGCAATTACACTAAGGGGCATGTCACAGACTCAATTCCGTTCGGATTTGAAAAAAGTGGTTTACTCATAAAACGCAAAGAGAATATACAGGCCGTTCATGAATCCACAACGAAATTGGATTGGAAACGAAATTCAAATCCGTTTCCAATTTTCGAAGCGTTCATGAAACCGTGACGAATTTCTTTGTTCGAAAAAAAATATCTATTGCGTTCGAACTTAGCGGAGACACAAGTATTTACAAAATACGACTCTGTTTTTGCAAATACAGAGTCGTATTTTATAGCAACTCTGTTAGAAAGTCAAAGTCAGAGTTGTTATAATAATGCAGTTTGTAAAAAAAAAAATTATTTGTTAACAAATAAACTGTCAAGCATTTGTTTTGAATTACATTTTTTTGATTATTGATCCATTAAGGAAGGTATTTTATACAAATCCGTCTTTTGTTTTCCTTAAGTCTAATATATACTTAGGATCTGTTATTTTGTATGGAAAAATACCAGTTGCTTCACATATTTAATTGGCTCAGGATAAATGTCTTTGCACATCAAAGAATTTGCTTTTAAAAAATGCTGTAAATGCATATTTTTGGGTCATATTTTGTATAAAGTTTTAGCTTATTTGTTCCTTTTTTATGATTTTTTTTTAAACATCGGTAACTTTTTGCCAATTTGGACTCTTATTATTTTTTGCGCCCAATTTCGGAATCAAAATACTTATCCGACTAACGATTTTTCGTTAATAAGCTAAAGTGTGTATGATACTTTTTTCAAGAATTTTATTAAGGACTTTCTGCCTTTGAAAAAGTTCTTAAAAAAGCAAGTATCAGGCCGCTGTTCCAAAAAAAGTAATTCACAAAAAAATGTGAAAGTGAAAATTTCCGAAATTTTTGGTGTTCTAGATTTCACTTCCGATTTTTTTTTTCGTTTTGTTTCACAAATTTATTTTTTTAAATTTTAATTATTTGATTTCAACTTCGAATCAAAACGTGAACAACAAAACAATTAACTCTATTTCATGTCATTCGGAAAATTTCATGTGAATTGAAAAGTTGTGAAAGACAACAGAGGCCTCAGAGACACTTTACAAAACCTCTGTTCTGCCTTTCATAACTTTTCAATTCACATTTTCTGAATCACATGAAATCCAATTTGGTGTTCTGTTGTTTACGTTTTCACTCAAAGTTAAATCGAATAACTAAAAATTTAAAAAAAAAGTGCATTCGTTTTATTTTTACGAAAGTTAAATCTAGGACACAAAAAAAATTTGGAAATTTTATTTTCACATTTTTTAATGTGAATTACTTTTGTTTATATTTAAGGCCTTAAAACACAAATCCCTTCGATATATCGGGATTTATTTCCACAAACTCATGAATAACTAACTGCATTTTGCTCATTAATTTTGTACCTTTCCCTTATAAAAAAAAAGAGGAAAAATATTTTTTAAAAAAGTCGAAAACAAAAAAGAACATCTTACTCACATTTTTTCATTTAATTTTTTTCATTTTTGTTTTTAGTTTTTTTTTAAATTAATTATTTTCAACTTTTCTTACAAATCCCTGAAGCCAAACGTTGACGAAAATTTTCCAACTGTCAAACCAACTGAATGGAAATCATGAACGCACATTTTCGTTTTCGAACGGAAATTTTCTCTTTGTTGGAATTGGATTGGATTCATAAACACACACAGCTGATTTCCGTGAAAAAGTGTTGTCAAACCAATCCGCATTGGTTTCATAAACGCCCCGATAATTTTTCGGAATAAAACCACTTTTATGCAATTCAATTCCACTTTGGTTTTTGAAAGTGATTTCATTCCGAAAAAAATTATTTTTGTTTTGCGTTTTACGAGTAAACCACTTTTTTCAAATCCGAACGGAATTGAGTCTGTGAAATCCCTCTAAATGTTCTTTTCACACTTACTTGAAAAACTTTATTATCTTTCAAGAAATCTGTCTTTAATAACAATTTCAGACAACTTTATTTTTTTGATTTTCCATAATATTTTTTCAAATATTGTTAATTCTTAGGGGTTAACAAAAAATAACGAAAAAATGGACACTTCGAAAAAAAAAAATTTTTAGCCGTTCTAAAAAAAAAGTTGCAACTGCTTATTTTTTTATTTAATAGATGAAGGTTTAGCCTTCTAAAAAAAAAAAATCGGTTAACACATATTTTTTTAATATTTTTTCAAACTTTGCAAATTTTGGAGCTATAACCTAAAAATTTAGGTAACTTTCAAGGATTTTAGAAAAAATACTTATTGCTCATGACTCGAGTAATTTTTTTCAGTAAAAATATGATTATTTCTTAGTTTTAAAAAAAATCAAAACATTTCATCAAAAAACAAAAAAGTTACAGCTATTTTAGTCAGCCACTAAAATGGATTTTTCAAAAATGTAATTTTAGACACTTCGAAAAAAAATTATATTTAAAGTTCTACTCAAAAGTTGCAAGTGTTTTTTTTTTTTTTCTTTGAAAGATGAAAGTCAAGGCTTTAAAAAAGAAATTATAAAATCAAAAATCGGTTAACATATATTTTTTTAATATTCCATCAAACTTTTGTTATTTTTAAGATCCTCATAAAAAAAAATGGTATTTCAAAGTCTTACAGTGTGCATACACTTTAACTTTTTTCCTCCAAAAATTTTTTTTTAGTAATTGTTATTGCTTTGTTTATTAAAAAAAACTGAACGCGAAAAACTGAATTTTTGGCAATTATTTTTGTAAAATTCAAAATCGTAAGTTTTTTTTTAAATAATGTTTACATTAAAATTCCCTAACTTTAGCGACCTCTTGTGGCGACAAAAAGGATCATTGATAAATGATTAAATTATTTAATTACCTAAGTATACAAAAAAATTAGTTTCATTAGAAACGATGACCTCTTTTTTTTTTGATTTTTGTCAATGGAACAAAGCACTGTGCGCCCCAAATGATTTAGCTATCATGTACAATTTAAAAAAGTGTTGGGATTAGTGTTGATGTGTATTGCTGCAACATATACCGCGAAATTTTTACGCTTTTGCCGTTTCACGCATAAAATTTATTTCTCATAAACAAAAACCGAAATTTAAAAAAATGTCAAGCTTTCAATAGGCTTAGTGAAAAAAACTTAAAGGTGCGACCCTTGTAAGATAATTAAAATTTAATACTTTGACCTTGAATTTTAAGGTCAAATTTATTTTTCCAAAAAATCTTTAAATGCCATTTCAAATGCCGTTAAAAATACTTTAAAAGTCGTTTTTTAAATAATAGTTTTTATTTCATCACAACGTTAATTTAAATTCATCAACATTTTTTTGGGTAAAAAGGAAAAATGAAAAAAAAAAAATAATCTGAGAGTTTTTCTTTAACAAATGTCTAAGAATCTCCAAATTTTACTTACCCGAGTAAAAAAAGTGATATGACGCAATATATAATTTAATATGAGCTCGTGTCTATTTTGATACAATTTTATACGAAAAATGGTTTCATAAGATTTGATGGAATATTATCTAATAATATTAGTTTATATAACATTATATCGAATTTGATACGAGTTTTGGTCTAATCCAGCGGTTACCAACCTATGGTACGCGTACCACTAGGGGGTACGCGAAACTGTTCGCGGGGGTACGCAAAATTTTAGTAATTTGGACATTCGTTTTAGATTAACCTTTCAATGCTGGTTCCGCATTTGGCTTTCAAATTTTTCCATAACATCAGGTTTTTAAGAAAGTTGAGGTCAAAGTTCACAAAAAACGTATTTTTATGCAATTTAGAGAGATTTTTTTACGATATTTTTGGATGATATTTTGATGTCTGACCACTTGTTTTCGATTAACCTTTCGATGCTGATTCCGAATATGGCTCCCAAATTTTTTTATGATGTCAGGTTTTTGAGAAAAGTTATGTCAAAGTTCTCAAAAAACGTGTTTTTGGGCATTTTTGAGACGGGTTGTGATAGAGTGGAAATTTTGGTATTACTTTGTTAAGCTCAAAATGCCCTTTTATAGTACACACGAGGGTGTTTCATTTGAAAAGTCACGGAATTATTGATCTGCCCTCGTATTAAAAAAAAATTAAAAGAAAAATTAAAAAACATTATATTTCCGCCCCTGTGATGGGTTTTTGGAACCTTTTTTAAGAGTTCAAACAACGTCCGTTGTTTTAATTTTTGGTGTAGAATCTACTGGTAAAATCAGATTTGTAAAATGTTCAGTCTTTTTTGCTCTGCAGAAAAATCAGCTCAAAATCCGGGTTTTCAGATGCATTGAACCACACCAAGGAGCAAAAATTTTCCCAAAAAATAACACCATTTGATCTCCCCTAAATCCATAAAAAAATATGATAATACCCGGTGATCAAAAATTTCAATATTAGCTGTAATATTTGTGAATTTTTTTAACGAAAACATAAAACTCATTAGGGGGTACGCGGCTGATAAAATTTAAAATTAGGGGTACGCGAGCCAAAAAGGTTGGTAACCGCTGGTCTAATCCAATGATATAAAATTATATCCAATTATATTAACATTTATACAATTTTAAAAAGTTGAAAATTTTAAATACCCCTAGTAAAAAAAGAAAAAAAGTTCATGACTAATTATATCCCAAATATGGCGGATACAATTACTTTAATAATTATCTACGGGTATATTTTATGATCTAGCGGGATAACCTTATATATAATGTGATACGTGAATTGGGTCTATATAATTATATCAGTTGGAGAAAACTGATACGATTAAATATAATTTAAAACCAGTATAACTGATCATATATTACTCCTTATAACGTCATATAAGTTGGATAACATTATATGTAATCATATGCACTTTATGTAATGTTTTACACAAAAATATGTTCTTTATGTAGAGCAATATCTAACCATATATATTTATGTCTTATAGTCTCAATTTATTTTATATTGTATCAATCCGAATCAAACTGATAAAACCAGATAGACCCATTATACGTATCATATTATATATAAGACTATCTGTTCAGATCTTGTAGGATAACCGAAGATAATATTTGAAACAATTGTGTCCACCATATTTGGGATCTAATTTGTCACGGCTATATAAAACTCTTTTTTACTCGGGACCCGACTAAAAATGTTTAGATATAGTAACATATTATTTAATATATTTATATGCGGCCATACACAGTACTTTACATAATTATATGTAAATGTATCTTGTATTAAGTTTTACACCCAAAATTTAATATGGTGCCATATAAAAGGATATCGAATCATGTGTAGCTCCACATACAATATATAAAGCTTTATTAAATTAGATATTGCATATAATATTTTATATGACTCCATGAATGACCTCATACAAGATTAGATAAATAAATATATGATATACAACTCCATGTCTGACCTCATACAAGATGAGATATACATATATATATGGTGCCGAATCGGGGGAAAAGTTTTCTAAGTCGCGAAAAAAAATTTTAAAATTTCCAGACACAAATAATTTTTGCGTTTTGGAGTTAAGAATTTCATTAAAAATGATTGAAACAAAAAAAAATGTAATAAAATTTTGAAAAAAAAAGTCCTAAAAAAGTTTTGTAGAATTTTCTAAGTCCTGGATAAAAATATTTTTGGTACATTTTTTGCGTTTTGAAGTAAAAATTTATTAACAATTAAGATTTTTTTTTTTTAAATTTCGATTTTTTTTTTAAATTTCTAAGTCCCGGACACATTTTTTTTTTTGGCAATTTTTTTTGCATTTCCCAAAAATAAATTTGAAAATTATTAGATAAAAAAAATATTTTCTGCAAAATTCTACATATTTTATCTTATGATATAAAATGATATACAATTATATCAAATTAGATAAACCCAATATTCGGATCAAAAACGATCATATTTAATCTAATATAACAAATCTTGAGCTATTTTGATCCACCAATTTCATCATATTATTTTATCCAAATACGTATTGGGCCATATTAAATTATATATGGCTCAATTTCAAATTATATATGGACCTGTATATTTATTTTTAGTCGGGTAATGAAAATTAGTTGTTCTTGAAAAAAACTTTCAAAAAATGGAGTCATGTTAAATTTTATATAAACCACTTAGAAAATATTCTCATTAAAAGTTTGTCCTTGGAAAAACTTAGAAAAATTAAAAAAAATGGAGTCATATATAATTTTATATAAAACACTTAGAAAATATTTGCGATAAAAAAATGGTCCTTGAAAAAAACTTAGAAAAAATTTTAAAGATGGAGTCATATAAAATTTTATATAAAACACTTAGAAAATATTCGTGATAAAAAAGTGGTGCTTGGAAAAAACTTAGAAAAATAAACAAATATGAAGTCATATGAAATTTTTTATAAAACACGTTGCAAATATTTTCGATAAAAATATGTTTTTGGAAAAAAAACTTAGAAAAATTAAAAAATAATGGAGGCATATAAAATTTTATATAAAACACTTAGAAATTTGGAATGATGCATGGGACCAGATTTTGCAACATATAATTATGTATGGTTATATCTTAAAAAAATCGCACATCAAAATTTATTACATAAATTTGTCTCGCAAGACATAGTGTCACACATGATCATATATGAAATAATATGACTATATAAAAGTATATAAGATCATATTAAATTATTTTTACTCGGGAAAGGAAAAATATTTTGAAATGGTAGAATTTTTCTATCTGAAAAAGTTTGAGAATTTTCCAATTGTAAAAATTTGAGAATGTTTTTTATTTTTTTACTTTTTTATTCGAGAGAAATTTTTTATAGAAATTCTTTAGTGAAAAATATCTTAGAATCTTAAAATTTTTCCCCAGGAATAATGTCTCGGAAAGTTAGAATTTTTCTACAAAAAAAAATCTCGGAATATTTAAATTTTTCTTAAGAAAAAATACAAGAGCTTTTCTAGAAGAAAAATTTGGGATTTTTTCTAGAATTAGACATCAAAAAGCGGGATAATCTCTTCAAAAGCGAGATGGTTTGCCATGTTATGTATACACTAGGGCAGAGCTTCTCACTAACTTTTGCTTTGCGACCCCTTTTTAATATTTCAAATTTTTCGCGACCCCCCAACATAAAAAAAAATATTAACGTGAACTTTGACCTCAGTTTTTTCAAAAACCTGAAGTAATGGACAATTTTGGAAACCAAATTCAGAAGCAGCATTTAAAGATTAATCAAAACCGTGTGGTCAGATTCCAGACGCATACCAAAAATTTCAAGTAAAAAATTAATTATCTCAAAAACCTAAAGTACTAGAAAAATTTGGAACCCAGATTCGGAATCAACATTGAAAAGTTAATAGTTAATATTTCGTCGGTGCGCCAACCGGAACCGCTATGTGTATTTCAAAAATTTTTGAAGAGACTTTAATAACAGCTAAATTTTGTACTTTTTCGTTGTTTTTTTAAATTCAAATTAATGTAAATTAAAAACTTGCATTATTATTTACATATCTGTGAAGGAAATATTGTTTTAAAGCATCGTGAAAAATTTTGAAAAACACATAGCGGATCCGGTTGGCGCACCGACGATTTGTATGTTTTTATAACACAACAATAAAAAAATGTGTTTTAAATTTACCAAAATTTGAGATTTTAACAAATTTGTTCGCGACCCCCCTGAAACTCTTCTGCGACCCTCTAGGGGGTCGCGACCCACCATTTGATAAACATTGCACTAGGGCGTCACGTTTTTAGGCTTTTCTCTCTGATCGGATTCTAATACCCGCCCGTTCTCCTAAGATTAACTCACATGCAAAATATAAAAGTAACCTCAAAATTTGGATTTTTGCAAAAAAAGTAATTTTTAGAAAAAAAAATCAATTAATGAAATGTATTTTTTAGTAAAATTAATCAAAATTATTTTTGTATAGTATTTGATCGTAAATACTTAAATATGAAATAAAAGAATTGAACGATACCCGTTCAAACATGATAGCAAAAATGGCATGATTTTGGGGGGTGTTCTCAAAACACCGTTTTTAAATTTGGAAAATTTTATTAAATAAAATATATATATATTTTTTTTCTGAATTCTTTAAGAACACCTTGGAGAAGATCCGTAGGGCAAGTTTTTGAGAATTGCGGGGAGAATTTAGCGGATTTCCAGAAAATTATGGCTTTATCAATAATTTGGATTAATCAAATCTTATAAATTACATTTTTGGGTAAATTAACGGTTTTTTAGTGTCGTGGCATTCTTATTAGATTACTGTAAGCTGTCATGGAATCTTACCAATCTATAACGTCTTTAACCCACAGTGACTGGGGGTTAAAAATGACCCCCGTGGAATATTTGAAGTTAAGAGCTTAAATTTTGTGTTATAAACAGGTTTCAAATGGCTTCTGTGTTTTTTACCCTAACTATTTCGTTGTAATATAATATCATTTAAAAAAATTGTTAACACTTCATGGTAGGCGGTAGGGTTGCCAGACGTCCCGCATTTGGCGGGATTGTCCCGCTTTGTGTCGACGATTCCCGCGTCCCGCTCGGGATTCCAAATTCCCGCTTTTTTAGAAACTGTCAGCGCAAAAAAGATTTGTACAAGCCACTTGTGCTTTTTTATGGGGTTGCGCTGCTTTTGTAAAAAAATTCTATTTCAGTAAAAATAAAAATGAATTCGATTCTTACGCAATGGTTTGGATTTTGGGCAATCCGTATAGGGTTTGGCTGAATTTAATTCAGTTCAGATGAAGTTTTTGAAAAGTTAACGCCATGATTAATCAAATTTTTCTACATTCACAAATATTTTTAGCAATTTTTTTGCGTTTGTCCCGCTTTATGGAAATAAAATTTCTGACAACCCTAGTAGGCAGTCAAAAATGACCCATTCAGTAAACAAAAAAAAGGACATATTTTGCATGTGAGTTACCCATAGAGGACCGACCCTTTTGGCGGGTATTAGAATTTGATCAGTGAGAAAAGCCTAAAAGCAAGCCACCCTAGTGTCGGTTACCTAAGGGTAACTCACATGCAAAATATCACTCCGATCGGAGTTTATCTTCTGTCTCCACTTTGAGCCTCAAAATTGGGATTTTAGCAAAGAAGGAATTTAAAAAAAAAATAAATTAAAAGTTTTATTATTAAAATAATTAAAAAAAATGTTTTTGTATAATATTTGATCGTAAGTACTTAAATACGAAAGTTATGACATGATTTTGGGGGCGTTATCAAAACACCTTTTTTCAAAATTTGAAAATTTTATTTAAAAAAAAATTAAAATATGTAATTTCTGAACTCATTAAGATCACCAACTCATTAATAACACGCCCCTTTGTACTATACTTCACGTTATGTCTGTCTGTTTCGAAATCAAGCAAAACGGCTGAACCGATTTTGTTGAGATTTCTCTATAGATAGTGCGAACCGAGGGTGGAACCAAAAGACACTAGCTGGACCCGGACCCGTGCTTTAATTTTTTCCGGCACTATATTTAAATTAAGATGCAATATAAAACAGTGTTTTTCTTCGGGCTAGCAACGCGGACCAGTTATAGCTAGTTTTTAATAAAATTTTCATATTTTGAAAAAAGGTGGTTTCAGAACGCGTCCAAAATCATGACATTTTGTTTGTAGCAAGTTTGAACTGGTTAATGATGCCGTAAAATCCTTAAATTTCACATTTAAGTATTTACGATTAAATATTATACAAAAAAATTATTTTAATTATTTTAATAAAAAAACTTTTTTGTTTTTTAATGTATTTTTTTGCAAAAATCCTAATTTTGAAGCTCAAAATGGAGACAGAAGATAAACTCCTATCGGAGTTATATTTTGCATGTGAGTTGCAATTAGACCGACACTTTTGGCGGGTATTAGAATTTGATCAGAGAGAAAAGCCCAAAAACGAGCCACCCTAGTTTACACCCATACTGTGCTTAGAGGGTATAAACATAAATAAGTAAAAATTACTACAACAACCAATCTAAATAAATCATAAACAACCTGAATCAATTCCCGCTACGATTCAAAATATGTAATTTAAAGACGATTATTAATATTTCATTTTAATAGTCGACTTATCAATTTTTAAGAGACTTGTGCTTAGGCAAAAAGTCTCCAATATTAAATTCAGCATTTTAAATCTTAAACTAACTAATATCAGACCGCAAAAACTCTCGAAAAAATTTTCTTGAAACCCGGTCACTTAAAAAAAATCATCCGTCAAATTGAAACTGAAGATGCTCTTGGCCAGAAAATGTCTTCTGTGTTCCAGTGTGCACTCTAATACACTCAAAAAAAAGTTTGTAAAATTACAAGTCAAAGGTCTTGTAATTCTAGTTTACTAATATTTTTGTCTTTTTACAAAAATTGTTGTATATTTAATAAAACGAAAACTACAGTTTGCATTGTAATTTTACTATTATGTGTTGGTAAATTTATTTTACAAATTTTTTAGGTAAATTTACAAAAAAGTGAATTATTTTACAAATTCAAAAACTATTACAAGGTGTTAAGTTTTTTTACACGAGAAAACTGTTATTGTACAACAAATTTTTACTTGATGTTATTTATTATTTAGTCTTTCTACCAAAAAAATGTGTTATTACAAACATTTTTTTTAAGATCGTTTACACGGTTTTCAGTTTGAAATGTATGTATTGAAAAGTACAAAATTCCAATGTAATTTTACAAAACTTATTTTATTACTAGAATTAATGTTGTTTTACAAAAAAAAAATAGTTATTCAAAAATAGGACACGCAAAAATTTTCTAAGTTCAGATTTTTTTTGCGTTTTGGTGTAAAAAATTTAGTTAAAAATAATTTTTTATGAATGAAAAATTTCATGAAAAAAAAATTTGGAAATTTCCGGACACAAACATTTTTCAACTAATTGTAAGCTTAAGTAAAAAAATTGAATTTTTACATAATTTTTTGTAATTTGCGTTAAGTAAAATACCACAATTTTTATGTGTCTCTACTATATAATTGTTCTAGTTTTTTTTTGTATTTTTACCATTTTTTTTTTGGTAATTTTACCATATTTTTTTGTTAATTTTTTTTTTTAATTTGGCACCTAAAATGTCAACAAAAAGCTGCCAATTATGAAAAATTAAGTTTTTCTTATTTTAACAGGTACTTAAACATCCAATCTAAAATATCCAAAAAAAATTTCCGATTTTTTAAAAATACTTGTGAAAATAATTCAAAATTCAAAAAAAAATTGTTATTTTTTGACTAATTTTTCCTGAAAATATAAGAAGTTTCTTGTGTAGCCTCCTTCGCAATTCTCATATGTTCTACTTAAGAAAAACGAAATGTCGAAAAAAATAAAAAAGTGCAGTGTTATACTTTAAAAAGTTTGTTAAAAGTGTTCAAGTGAAAAAAAAAAATCATTTCAGGTTGTTGAAGTGCTACTCCAGCTCCCGAAGAAGGAAAAATAAGATGCACCAATGGAAAAAAACCTTTAAATTTACAAAACAATTATGTAAACAAACCAATTTTTTTTTAAATTTACAAAACAAATATGAAAATTTATAAAACAAAATTGTATACATACGAAAAAAGTTGTAATTTTACAAAAATGAAGTAGAAAATACAAAAACAATATTCTAAATTTACAAAATTTGTGGTAAAACTACTGTTTTTACGGCAAAAAATTAAGAAAAAATGGAATATATACAATAAAAATTGTAAATTTCCCACTTTTTATTGTAAATATACAAGTTTTTTGCAATAAAAAACAGAAGTTTAACCAAACAATTTGTAAATTTACAATTTTGGTTTTTGATTTTCTACTTTTTTTTGTAAATTTACAACTTTTTTTGTAAGTTTATTTTCATTTTTTTTTTTTTCAAATTTACAATGTTTATTGTAAATATACGTGTTTTTTAATATTTGTTTGCGGTAAAAACAGTAGTTTAACCAAATAATTTGTTAATCTACAATTAATTTTTTTATTTTCTATTTTTTCTTTGTAAAATAACACCCTCTTTCTGTAAGTTTACAATTTTGTTTTGTAAGTTTACCCAATTTTTTGTAAATT
This sequence comes from Pegoplata infirma, assembly GCA_963921195.1. Taxonomy (NCBI): domain Eukaryota; kingdom Metazoa; phylum Arthropoda; class Insecta; order Diptera; family Anthomyiidae; genus Pegoplata; species Pegoplata infirma. The sequence continues at coordinate 154,768,536 of OY992537.1, read as the reverse complement.
TACAAAAAAACATGTTCACCTCGAAGTTAATATTTTACAAAAAAAAATTGTAAATTTACATTTTCTTTTGTTAAATCAATTTACAAATTATCCCCGTAACATTACGGGGATTCTTGATAGTACATATTTTAAAAAACCTGCACCGTAAATTCACGGGGATTTTATGTCATATTCAAGGTTGGCAATCGAAACGAATAACGGTATCGATATCGGTATTGGTATCGTTTTTTTTATTTATTTCGGTATCGGTATCGATTACGGTATTTGAGTTGAATCGGTTACGGTATTACCGATACCGAAACGTCAATACCGGTACGTACCGGTATTATCGAAAAAAATGCTAAAAATATAAAAAAAAAACGTATAAAATCTTAAAAAAAAATATGTAAAAACAAGTAGAAATGTTAACTTCGACTTGGCTGAATCCATAAATACCCTACACAATGCTCTTTTAAAGCGATAGTTAATTTTCTAACGTGAAAAAAATTAACAATTTTGATTAGAAAGAAATATTTTATTTTGAGTAAAAAACTTGAGTAAAAAACTTTTTTAGTGTAAATTTTTTTTTCGAGTGCATTTTTTTTTTTAGTGTAAAAATATTTGTGAGTGACAAAAATACTTTGAAAAATATTTTCCTGACTCATCAATTTTTTTTAAAGCTGGTTTAACGGGTTTTTCAACAAGTGAATTTATGGTGAAACCTATCTGAAATTAACGGGTTTTTTAATAACTTTTGAATAGATTTCATTCCTTAATTCGATTTGGCATTCTGAATGAAAATTAAGTGATTGCATTCCCCAATCACATTTTAGTCAGTTGAATGAATTCACTTTAGATTCATTCGATTTATAAATATCGAATGCATTCTATTTATTTTTCATTCAACTTTCAATAATCGAATGCATTCAATTTTTTTTCATTCGACTTTTAAAAATCAAATGCATTCTCTTGCTAATGCAATCGACTTTCTTATTAGTTTTTTAGAAAATTCTAAAACGAGCTTTTAAGGTCCTATTAGTATTTATGTAAATAAAAAAATATTTATTTTCATTTTTCCTCCTTTTCTTTTCATTCAATTTGAAAAATCGAATAGCTTATTCATTCATTGCATAAAAAACTAACCAAGATAGAGCTATACGGAGCCAATTTTTTGTACATAGTATCGCCAACACTCGTCAAACATTTTGTCGTGTTGGCAGTTAATATGTGCATTTTTTAAATTTTCGGGAACACCAATTTTTTTGGAATCAAAATTAGAGCCCATCATGGTCATCGTATGTAAAGAGAGTCGGCGATACTATCTATTTAAAAAATCGATTGCATTCGCAGTGGAATGATAAAAAATCGAATGATTAGATTTTTCTAAATCGAATGAACAAGAAATCGAATGCATTCATTTTTTTCCATTCAATCGAATGAATTCGAAGGACTGCATTCAATGTTGATTTTTGAAATTGAATGCATTCACTGACTATGAAAATTGAATGGATTTTTTTGAGAATTCGTTCGAAAAGGATTTCATTCTTCGAAGCTCTGACTATGCGAAATGGGTCCAGAAAGTTCCTATTGGGAGTCAAAATTACTCCATAAAAATTTCGTGAAAATCAATAATTTTTTTCTGTTCCCGCATCGCGGTTGAATTATAACTTTTTTTTAATTTTTAATTAATCCACGATTTGGGTGCCCAAAGATTTTTTTTGATTTTTATGAGACTTCGGTGAAGGATTTGGACATGGTTCTTAAGAAAAACCGTTTCGATACCGGTACGTACCGATACCGAAGGAAAAGGTTTTTGGGTACCGGTATCCGATACCAAAACTGAGTTTCGGTATTGGTATTGGTACCGGTATTCAATTTAAAGGGTTTTGAAACGGATAACGGTATTGAAAAGGTATCGATTGCCAACATTGGTCATATTACAAACTTTTTTTTTTTTGAGTGTACAAATATGAGTATAAATACAATTCAATGGGTTATGCAAACTGTTGTTTTTAGAATAGAATTAAAATTTGCAGATAAAGTCACATCCAACAATTTATAATTGAGTCGGTTTATCCACTAACGACTGACCTTTCATGTGTATGCATGTGTGTGAGTAAAACAGTGTGTGACGGAAGTTAAATCAACAAAAATTAATATAAAAAAAAGCAAAAACCTATCGAAGCGCCTTAAAAAATGTTTGAATGAAAAATTTTTTTTTTTTTTGCTGAGAATTAAAATTCATGTTTGAATAGGATTCGTTATGTCATGATATACGCATGCATTGCTTTTTTAATCGGTTTTATTGAGTTGTTTGGGTGTGTGTGTGTATGCTTTTTACATACACACTCACAAATACACAGTTAACTCGCACACACATAGCACATATGGCGACAATTGGTAAGTGATATGCAAACATCCGTTGAAATGAAAATTGACAATTTGTTTAAGCAATTTTCCGGTTGAGCGGCTTTTTACCAAGCCCACTCTTTATCGGTTTGTCTAGATATAGCCACATACGAACTACTTAGTGGGAGTGTGTGTAACACGTTTGGGAAATGTTGCACAAAAGTGTCATTTTTAGCACTATTGAATGGTCGGTTAGAAGCACCAGAAAAACCGTTTAGTACTTTTTTAAAAATTAAAAAAAAATGTTTATAGTTTTCTACATATACAATCGGTTAACCGTTAATCGGTTAACCGATCGATTTGGGTCGATTAACTGTTCGAATAAATTAAAATTTACAAAATTCAAATAACAAATAAATCGTTTTTTTTTTGTCTCAATTAACCGATTAACCGAAATTTCTTGTTTTTAGTACTTTTACTTAGGTTTTGTGTTTAAGTTTTCCAGTTTCAATTCAAATAACGGTTCTGCTGAAAAACTTTCGGGCCTCTAAAAAGTTACCAATCACTAACAAGGAAGGTATCCCACGACAGGTGATTTTGCTTTTGGAGAAATTCCTGTTAGGTTGGCTTTTATTCAGATTGTCCCGAAAGGCCATAATAAAATTAGCAGGTTAAACTTAGTTTTCGGTATTTATTAACATATCGCTCATTTACTTGTATAACGTCATAACTAAAAAAACTTGATTTTTAAGTTAATGATGCAGAATTATTTGTTATATCATGCTTTATATAATCTTGTCAGTGTAACACGTCGTCAAAAACATATTTCATCGAGTTCCTAAAAAATATTTCGATAGCAAAAATTTGTTGCTACACTCAAAAAATTCATTATCTGTTTGTAGTTTATGTTAAAAATTTTACGTTTAGTCGTTTTTAAAAGAAAAAACATTTATTTAATGTTCAGTTTTTATTAATGACTTCCTCTGTTCTTTGTTTCAAAAATAACAAACTAAAATATAAAGACATTCATTTAATTTTTAAAGTCATTTATTTTTGTTCTGTAAGTAAAAACTACTGATTATTCTTTAAATTTTTAATGATTTGTGTAAGTCATTTTTTTTTTTAAATTGTTTGTATTTTTTAATGAGACATCATTAGTTTTTACCTACACAAGTAGGTTATTTTTTTGTAGAAAAAAAATTCAAAAAATTATTTATAGAAATATAAAAACATGTTTGTATCAAGTGACTTTGGCACGATGGGTAGAGTGTCTGGCCAGAATGTAGATGATTGCGGGATCGATTCCACAAAATTTTATTAAAAATTTTTAAAAAAATATTTTAATAGAAAATTGTAAAAAATAACCTACGAAATCATTAATTTTTAATGTTTCGGTAGGTTATTTTTTTGGAATTTGTTGGTTAAAATAACAGAACTATCATTAATTTTTAATGTTTTCGTAGGTTATTTTTTTCGAATATGTTAGTAAAACAGAGTGAAAAAACCGTAATTTTTTAATGTTTAATGGTTTTTATTTTAGAAAATTTTGTTAACAGTAAAAAATAAATATTGATGTTTGTTAAAATAAATGAATAATTATTGTTTTCTGTAAAGACAGTCGAGCTCAGGCTCTAATTATAATTATGTATTATAATTTTTTGATTTGTTTTATATGGTTTTTGAATTGAGAAAAGTGTGAAAGAAAAATTTTAATTTTTCTAAAAATTTAGACATCCTGGTTTGTTTCTTACTAGTTTCATATTATCCAGTTATAATAATCTTCAGAAAAACTTTTAATGTCAAATTTATTTAGTTAATAGTCAATAAAACTCTATATGTGAAAATTATTTACAGATCGCAGCCGACAAGAATTGAACTCATCATCATCTGTAATACTTTCCTATTAACTGCTTGTAACGTACAATCACTCTAGACCGATACGCCAAGTAGGCTGTTAAGCAAGTATCAACTAAATCTGATTTTTTTCAATTCGAGTGTAGTTGTTGCTGTTGTTTTTTCTCACAGAAGACTTGTTATTGTAATGTGTAAACAAATTTTTATTTTTAGTAATCATTATTCTTCTTCCTCTCCTTCATCAATTCTGATCTAAGTACTTATTTTTGCAAACATTGCCAGACATGGTCTATATTTTAGACACAAATGTTAGGTGTTGCCATTTTTCCAAAGATACTGATTGCCACTAAGGGCGACTTATAGTCGTTATTTTTAAATTATTGTTTTCTGTAAAGACAGTCGAGCTCAGGCTCTAATTATAATTATGTATTATAATTTTTTGATTTGTTTTATATGGTTTTTAAATTGAGAAAAGTGTGAAAGAAAAATTTTAATTTTTCTAAAAATTTAGACATCCTGGTTTGTTTCTTACTAGTTTCATATTATCCAGTTATAATAATCTTCAGAAAAACTTTTAATGTCAAAGTAACATCTAGTGGTGCTCAAGGTAAGGTGATAGTACATAGAATAGTATGTGAAACATTAACAAGTGAAACAAAACCAAATGAAGCAGAACAAACATCAAGCGATGAAGATGTTAAACAAAGTAGTAAGAAACAAACCAGGATGTCTAAATTTTTAGAAAAATTAAAATTTTTCTTTCACACTTTTCTCAATTTAAAAACCATATAAAACAAATCAAAAAATTATAATACATAATTATAATTAGAGCCTGAGCTCGACTGTCTTTACAGAAAACAATAATTTAAAAATAACGACTATAAGTCGCCCTTAGTGGCAATCAGTATCTTTGGAAAAATGGCAACACCTAACATTTGTGTCTAAAATATAGACCATGTCTGGCAATGTTTGCAAAAATAAGTACTTAGATCAGAATTGATGAAGGAGAGGAAGAAGAATAATGATTACTAAAAATAAAAATTTGTTTACACATTACAATAACAAGTCTTCTGTGAGAAAAAACAACAGCAACAACTACACTCGAATTGAAAAAAATCAGATTTAGTTGATACTTGCTTAACAGCCTACTTGGCGTATCGGTCTAGAGTGATTGTACGTTACAAGCAGTTAATAGGAAAGTATTACAGATGATGATGAGTTCAATTCTTGTCGGCTGCGATCTGTAAATAATTTTCACATATAGAGTTTTATTGACTATTAACTAAATAAATTTGACATTAAAAGTTTTTCTGAAGATTATTATAACTGGATAATATGAAACTAGTAAGAAACAAACCAGGATGTCTAAATTTTTAGAAAAATTAAAATTTTTCTTTCACACTTTTCTCAATTCAAAAACCATATAAAATGAATAATTGCTGGGATGGTTTTCAGTTGTTTATTCACTTGTTTTAAATGTGTTTTTCATTTGTTTTTGCCTACAAAATATTTTGAGTGTACCACTTTAAAATTGTCTCATAGCACAGCCCACAAAAATATAAAAAGGTTCTGACCCAGAATCACTAATTTTTCACAAATTTTTTATGTATTTTGACCTCCTGAATTCGGTTTCGCCATCAGAATTGTATTCTATCGTTTGGTTTTTCTGTAATTTCGGGTGTGCCGAAGTAAAACAGAATTTATGCTCTTTGGTTCAAATGCATGTAACTTCAACATTTTTTGACGGATATTATTAAAAAACCCTTATTTTCTTTGTAATAAATCAGACTTGAATTTTGCATACAGAAATAAAAATAAACAATTTTTTAACTATACTCAAAATAATACATTAATAGATTTACTAATTTTTTTTCTAATGCTAGTAAGCTAACCTTTAGCAAATTTTTAATTGAGATTAGCATGTTAGCAAAAATAACTTGTAAACTTCATTTAGCGCATTAGCAATTTTAAACTAAATTTGAACTTATTTTTTTTGCTAAATTTAAAATTGAGTTGACCAAATTTTTACAAGCTTTTTTGCTAATATTAGCAAAAATAAATTGTAATTTTTTTTTTTAAGAAAACTTAAATGGCGCTATCTCGGAAACTAAGCCAGATAGAGCAAAATGGAGGCCATTTTTGGTTCTCGGGCTCATAGTATCGCCGGTCGTCTTCACATGTGTGGACCCTAATGGGTCCTAACTTTGGATCCAAAAAATTTAGCATTCCCGAAAATATTAAAATGCCCATATCTCGGTAAATATTTCCGGCACAACAAAAAGTCCAAAAGCATTTTTGTAGCTCTCAACACGCAGAACAAGATCGCAAAATAACCAAAAGCTCTCCGAGTAATATTTTTGAAGTTATCGAGTTTTTTAATTCTCAAAACCCTAGTGGTCCCCTAAAATCACGTATCTCAAAAACTAAGCAAGGTAGAGCGAAACGGACACAAATTTTGATTCAAAAACTATGATGATTTTTATGAAACCCAACTAGGTCTAGGCCCATCGGGGTCTGGACCTATCGGGTCGGAACCCAATGAGGTCCTCAAATGTGTATGAACTAAGTTGAAATAAAAAAAATTCAGTTAACTAATTTTTGGCAAAACATTTTTGCTAATTTTACTAAAATATTGTGGGTTCAAAAGAAGCAAATTTTCTTTTAAGTTTACAAGGTTTTTTTGCTAACATTACAGTTTTTTTTTTTTGAGTGTAGTAATCACGAGAACTCCTTGTAAGTATTATTGCGTCAACAAATTTTTTAATTTACAATTTTTTATTAATTTTTCTCTACTGAAGTGACAAATGTCATTTTGGTTTCAAATTAAAGTCATTCGGAAGACCTATCTAACGGATTCAACATCACGTTGATACATTGCATGTTTCTCACGTTATTGAGGTTTAAACAGGGGAAAGTCTGAATTTTAACTTTTAATGTCATCTTTGTGACCCTTAAACTTATAATTTTTAACACGAATATTTTTTTTTTAACTGGCTAGCAACATTTATTCGTTTTTGTAAAAAAAGGCACCAGAGAAAAATATAAAAAAGAAATATGATTTATAACCTAATTTTTTTTATAAAATCGATTTGAGACAATTGATTCCAACCATCTAAAAATCTTAAAAAATCTCAAAAATCTTTTAGACCATAAGAATTCATATTCATATTCTTATGGAGTTGCAAAAATTAAGAACAAAACGTTTTTGATGAAACGCCCTAGTGTACAGCAGCGGAACTGCTTATAAAATTGAAATTTAATTGCAAAACAACAGAAACAATTAAGAAAAAAAATTATAAAAACAAACATTTTTTTTTGGGTAAAATTTTTTTTAATTTTTATGCCCTCCAACCACAGTATGGGGGTATACTCACTTTGTCATTCCGTTTGTAACGCATCGAAATATCGGTCGGGGATCCATGATCCATTCTAAGACATTCTATGAATGTCCGTCCGTCTGTCTGTAGATAACAGGATGCAGTCCAAAATAAAACAGCAAGACTCCTGAAGTTTAACACAAATATGTCTCATATTCATAGGCAGGTTAAGTTCGTGAACGGGCAAAATCGGGCCAGGGGGAAAAAAGTTCACCCTTGAAGAACTGAAACAACCTCTGAAAAAATACACTTTTTTACATGTTTTTTGTATTTTTGTTAAATAAATGAAACATTAGGTATATTTATCGCGATGGGAAGGTGCTCTCAACGTCCCCCACTGAACCCATCGCCCCCTCCCAAAAAACGCCCCTGGTTTTTTTTATATTTTGGAGGGTATAAAAGATTCGGCACAGACGAATTTAACACCCTCACTTGTTTTCTATTTTTGTGTCTTAATTTTTTCTGTTTTTTTTTAGTTTAAAATAAATATAATAATAATTACCCGTGTAAAAAAATAATTGGATCAAAACATATCTCTTTTGATAAAAACATATATGGATCATATCTAAATGGATATAATCAGCTCTACTCCATATATATTCATATCTGCTTCAGATATGTTTTGATCCGTAAATTGAGTCTATCTGACAATTTTACATATATGAACATATCTGAAAATGTCTGATCATATATGTCATATATGCCAGATAGACTCAATTTACGGATAAAAACATATCTGAAGCAGATATGAATATATATGGAGTAGATCTGATAATATCCATTTAGATATGATCCATATATGTTTTTATCAAAAGAGATATGTTTTGATCCAATTATTTTTTTACACGGGTAATTACAATTTTTTAATTTTTTCTGTTTAAATTTAAATTTTAGTTTTTTATAGTTTTTTGCAATTAAATCTCAACGTTTTAAACAGAACAGGTTCTGAAAATTTTCCAAAATAGAGGTTTTTAATCGATAGCCCATAAAAAATATACAAGAATGTAAATTTTCCAGATTGTGGTGTATTCCGTTATAATATGATTAATATTTACTCAAGGGAACTCAATACAAAAGGTGTGTTCCAGAACTTTCCGGGTAAAGTTCGGTAAAATGAGAGAAAATCAAAAAAACTCTCACGATACCGCAAAAATTCACAAAAGTACGGGAACGCAAAAAACCATATTTCAAGCCCGAAAACTAAAAAAAATGTAAACAATGTTATAACGCTAAAATATTTTCATCAGAAAAAGTACTTTAAAGAAGAAAAAAAGCTGTAAAAGTTTATTTTAATAACAAAATATTCTTTTCTGTTTTGAAATTAAACATTTCTTTTGGTAAGTTCTTTTTTTATTTAAAATTTTCAATTTAGTTTCACGAAAAAAAACAGCTGTTTTCTCAACAGCTGACTGTGACCAGTTCACACGAAAAAAAAGTACGGGTAAGTTCGGTAAAATGAGAAACAAATTTATTCTCTCAAAAACTCTCTCATTTACCCAATTTTTGCGTACGGGAACGCTTTTCGGGCTGGTTTGGGTACCCGCGGGCACCCGCGATAACTTTGTGGAACACACCTAAAATTTACAATTTTGCCACGCCTCCTCTGCCCAGTTTTCAAAAAATTTAAAAACCAACAACGCAAACAGACATTCATTGCATTCATGTTTTTCTGTAGCGGGACATTTGGTGGCCCTTTTTAGCCTTCAACTTGGCTTAAGTAGAAATTTCTCAAATACCAACACTGGTTTGTAATACTACTACAAATCGGATGAATTTAATTTTTTTTTTTTTTGTAGTTTCTTTGTTTTTTATCAGTTATTTAACTCAATTCGTGTATTCAGTCACCATGGTCGTTGTTTTTTTCTGTAGTTATTTTGCTAGTTTGGATTTTGTCGCGTATGCGGATTTTTGACAAAGCGAAAAATTATTACAGCAAATTGGCTGCATATGCAATTTTCCATATTGATGCTGACTTTTTTGTTTTTGTTCCTGCAAATTACTTCTATGTTCATTAGGCCGGCATTTTTTTTTTACAAAGTTTTTTTCTTCCGATTTGCAAAGTCTACACTTAAACAAAATCTTACAAATTACAAGTAAAATGGTTTGTAATTTTATTTTACTAAAGCACTAAAATGTGAAAAAAAAATAAAATAGCGGTTTCTTAAACCACACAGAAAAAAATATGGAGGAAACAAATTTGAGTAATCACTTGTTTAAATTTAAAAACCAAAATTGAGTAATTTTTTAATTGACGCAATTAAAAATTTACTCAAAAATTTTAAAAACAATTTAAGTAAATAATTTAATAAAAATTTAATAGTTTTTTTATTTTTTTTTTTAAACTCTCATAGTTTTTTGAATTCTCGTTTAGTTTATTGTTTTTTTGTGTATGTATATGAAAGTTTGTAATCGTCATTATAAAATTTTCCTATGTTTTTGAGACATAAATATGTTTGGTAAAGTTTGAAAAAACAAGTTTTTTGTTTTTTTTTTTGTAAAAAAATTTAAAACTTTTTTAAACTTTAAGCGTCCAACCTAAATCAAACGGACGTAAAAATTTAAAATTTGACGTGTTTGTTTTTGTTTTTTTATGTCTTGCGCGACGCAATTTAATTCTGGTTCGACCCTAAAAAAATAAATAGATAAATTTTGAAAATTGACACAATTAAAAATTTACTCAAATTTTTTTTCGAACATTTAATAAATTTTTATTAAAAATTTACTCAATACTATTAAATCGTTTACTGGTGCAAAATTTAGTAATTTTTTACTCAATAGTATTAAAAATTTACTCAAATATTTTTTTTATTTTTTTCTGTGCATGTTTCCATCGAGATCAAAAACACTTCATTTGAGCAAAACACTTCGAGCTGTTTCCACTCAAGTTGAAGTGATTTGCAACGTCAAATTAATTACAAATTTTCGTAATTAATTTGACGTTTCCTTTAATAATTAAAACAACAAAATTAAGAAAATAATTACCAAAAACAATTAATTTTGTAGTTTATTATAATTAAATAAAGATGTTTAAACAACTAATTGTAAATTATTTTAATAATAAAAAAATAAAATGTCTTCTTCTTCTAGAGAACACTCACTACGAATGAGTAGCTTTTATTTTCGAATATAAAATACAGTGTTGCACTGACCAAAACAAGTGGTGAGTTTAAAAAGTCGACATGTTTTGTACCAATACACCCAATTTGAGATGTTTTGCGCATATGAAAAATGTATGGGAAAACATGTAGAAAATGACATGATTTCCTCAAAACACTCTGATTTGCGCAAATCATGCCACTGGAAACATACTATTAGGGGTCGGCTGGAACGTTGCCGAACCACACCAACAAAAGGGGGCGGACTGAGAAAACTGACTTGAAGAATAAAAAAATGTTGTTACAGTAGATAAAACTGTAATTTTCTTATCCCCTTGATCAAAGTGCAGGACTTTGAAGTTATTCTGACATAAAAATGTTTCATTTGTTAAAGAAAAATATAAAAAAATTTGTAAGAAAAGTAGAAGAGTTAAATTCGACTTATGTTAGCCGAATATATGAATATCCACGGTTAAAACCCACGGTTAAAGTGATAGTTAGTTTTCTAACTTAAAAAAAAATTAACAATTTTGATTAGAACTATTTTATTTTGAGTAAAAAACTTTTTTTAGTCATTTTTGAAAAAAAAAAATATTTTTCTGACTCTTCAATGTTTTTAAAGCTGGTTTAACGGGGTTTTCAACACGTGAACTAAAGGTGAAACCAATTTGAAATTCACTGTTTTGCTATTAATTTTTGAACCACGAAACCCTATAAATATCAGAAAATCCTTGGGCAGCCACATCGCGGATTAAATAAAAATCTCCAAAAAACTAAACTATACTAAGGAGTTCGGAAAGTTTATATTGAGAGTCTAAATGATTTCAAAAAAAATTTCGTGAAAATCAATAATTTTCTTCTGCTCCCGCATATTTGCTATAGCGCTATAGCGGTTGAAGTATGATTTTTTTTTTAAATTTTTACATAATCCACGATGTGGGATTTTTGATTTTTATGAGACTTTGGGGAGGCATTTGGAGTACGATTTTTCATTTACAAAAACCAAAAAAATTAAAAATTTTCTATTAAATTGTTTTTTTGTAAATAAAAAATGTTTTTTTAGGAAAAGACGTTTCAATACCGGTACGTACCGGTACCGAAGGAAAAGGTTTTTGAATACCGGTATCCGTTACCAAAACTGAATTTCGGCATTGGTACCGGTATTCAATTTATAGGCCATTTACATATGCCTCGAAATCCAAAAAAATGGGTTTTCAATGAAAATCCAAGTAAATCCAATTACTTTTTTGGATTTCAAATGTCAAATCCCATACAAAAAAAAAACTTGGATTTTGGGAAAATCGTAAAATCGCAATTTAAAATCCAAAAAATTTCTACTACTTAATTGTACAACTATGGGTTTTCCCAAAATAATCATCCCTTATGCTTTTTTTACAACGCTGCACACGATTTTTTATCAGCTGTTGTTGTTTTTTATAAAGTAAAAAAACAATTAAAATTTATTTTTTTAAAACTATTAAAAGATTAATAAAAACAATGTTTAACAATGTTTCATTTAAAATTTACCATTGCAAATGGTAAACGCACAATTTAGTTGACTAATTTGGTCTTCCTAACAAAGAAAAACACTCAATGGTGGCGGCCCCAAACTTGGCAAAAATCTTAATTTTCTTGCATTTAAAGAAGCAGCTCTACATAAAAACACATTTTTTGATATTGCGGTCCCAACATATACTAGTGGGAATGAAAATATTGGCTCCGGCAAAGAAAAATCATTGTTTTTAGAAATATTTATAAAATTGGGTAATTTTCCAACTAACAACCCTGTACACAAATCAAAAGAAAATACAGAGTTAGTACAAACAAAATCCCGCTAAATGTCAAAAAAGCATATGTAAACGGTATAGATTTTAATTGGATTTGAAATCCAAATTTATGTGGATTTCGGGGTATATGTAAATAGCATATTAAAGGGTTTTGAAACGGATAACGGTATTGAAAAGGTATCGATTGCCAACATTGGTCGATACACAGAAAAAAATTTAAACGAATTTCAGTCAACAAAAACGCGGATTCAATCAATTTTTTGATTGAAATTCCTCCAATTAAAAAAATTGTTATACCAATCATCAAATTGTAGGTGATTGATTGAAATTTTTTTCAATCAAACATTTTTTCAATTTTGATCAAAAAATTGATCAATATTTTATTTATAGTCAATCAAAATTATGATTGATTTAAAAACGAATTGTAAGCTTATGACAAAATCATCAAAAAATTCATCTTTTTTGCTTTCCAATATGTTGCTAACAATAAAAAAAGTAAAACCCGATTATTTTTAATATTTTTGAATTAATCAATTCAAATAAATTTGTTAATAAATAAATAAATGAAAGTCGTGCATTGGAAATTTTTTTTTTTGTGCAGGCAAAAAAATAAAAATTAAACGAACATAATGAGAAGTAGCTAATCATTATTTCAAAGGTTTTCGGCACCTGAATTCGAACTTGACCTTGAAATTGCTCTATCTCATTACATTAATTTATGTTAAATATTTCAAAAACCTGACGCGATAGAGCAATTTAAAGGCCAGTTTCGGATTCAGCGCGCCAAAAACCTTTAAAAATATTATACATGACCTCTTATGATATTTGTTTTCTTGCCTGTGTTATCTGACTTCATTTTTCAGAAAAATCTTAATTTAGAAATCTTTTTTAGAAAAATTATCATACCTCTGTCAATTGTTATCTGATTTTTTCAGGATAAAGCTCATCGTATTCAGAATTAAATTTTCTTCAAGAATACGTTTATAAATCGCGACCTTGGAACAACAAGGTTCTATTTGCACCAACACAACTATTGAGAAAACTAAGGTTGAATATTGTTAATCGATTTACTAATTCAGTTTTGATTTAACTAAAAAGCGGTTTTTGAATAATTTCATATTAGTCCTTAAATATTATTATCAGGGACAGGACCTTCATGCACTAAAAAACTATGTTTTAGGCGCCTAAAATATGCACTAAAAAGTGTTGAAATATGCACTAAAAATCTTAAAATATGCACTAAAAATCATAAATATCCAATTGGTTTTTTACTTCTATTAAAAAAACATAAAATTTGAATTCAGTCTGCCATTTTAGATATGCATATATACAAGGTGTATAAAATGTTATTAAAAAAATAAAAATTATCTAAAAAAATTTAATAATTGCTGTAAAAAATAAAAATTATCTAAAAAAATTTAATAATTGCTGTAATGCAAAAAAAAAATTTTAAAAATAGCTAAAAATACTAAAAAATAGCTAAAAAAAAACTAAAATTTATACAAAATATGACCTAAAAATATGCATTTATAGCGAAATAATAGCAAAATATGCAAAAATATGGAAAAATTTTAAAAATAGCTAAAAATACTAAAAAATAGCTAAAAAAAAACTAAAATTTATACAAAATATGACCTAAAAATATGCATTTATAGCGAAATAATAGCAAAATATGCAAAAATATGGAATTTAAGCAAAATATGCAAAAATATGCACTAACGAATTGATGGCATTTAAAGCAAATTCTTTGATTCGCAAAAATATCTTGTTTATGCTGTTCTATGACCAAAGGGAAAAAACATGCATTTGCATGAAAGTCCTCTCCTTGATTATTATGTATTTGAAAATATTCGCGCTACTTTATTAGTTTTTGCACTATTTGAGTCTCGAAAATCAGATAGAACTCTGATGCTCAACGATAAGGCACATGAATTTGGACAACATGCACTCAAAAAATTATGTTAGTAAAATCAACTGAAAATGTCAGTTAAAATAACTACTTTGTAAGTTATTTTGGGGTCAACTACTTTTTCAGTTAAATCAACTAACAATGTTAGTTATTTTAACTGACAAAAAACAACTGACTTATGTAGTAAAAACTACTTACATTTGTAGTCAAAACAATTAACATGTAGTAAAAATAAAATAATCAATATTTAATTTTTTTTCCAAAATTTTTCAGAAAAAAAATTGAAGACCTAATTTTTTCCAAGTTTGTTTTTTTTTTTTTAAGTTGTGAAAAATAACAAAAAAGAAAATTTGTTTTTATTTTTTGGAAAAAAACTGAAAATTTTTCAGAGATAAAAAAAAATAAAATTAACTATTTTAAATAACTGTTACTACATTACAGTACTTTTTTGTTAGTTATTCAAAAAAACGACTTAAAATAACTAACAGAAATAGTTGTGTGATATTTTTCATAGAAAAACAACTGACTTTGTAGTTGAAAACAACTAAGTACTGTAAAATATACAAACAACTAACATGTAGTAACTTACATAATTTTCTGAGTGTGGTTCTAACTGCCAAATAGAACTTTGTGTGTCTGTAAGAAATATTTTGTTTGCAGATAGAACCATGTGTTATTTGGGTTTATCTATATATGGGGCATTCCAGACCAAATCACTCACTTTTAGACCCGACCCCTTTCGATTTATTTTTATACACCAATTTTCAGCCTTTTATTCCAAGATGGTGTTGAGTAATCAATTTTTCAAAATGGCGATTTTTTTCAAAAAAATGGAAAAATTAAAATTTTCAATTAATTTTGACCAGTTAAAAATATAGATATCTTAATAAAAGTTGGACAACGTTTTGTTGGTATTTAAATGTAGTTTTAGAAAAAAATATTAACAAAATTATTCGAAGTAATTATCACTTATTTTATAACCTTTAAAAATTAAAATCGACTTTTTGAAAAAGTCCGAAACCTTCGATTTTTTTTTAAAAACGTCTAAAAGTTCTACTCTTAATTACGCAACTTTTAAGCCATAATTCGAGATGTGATCGCAATTTGTTCTATTTTTTTCAAATTTTGAAAATTGCACCTTTTATTTTTTGACTCTGATTTATTTTATATGATGCTCCAAAAAAATTAAATTGGTAGATACTGACCCTTACTTACCCTAGATATATTCATTTCGAGGCAAAAATACGCCTCACAAAAATTAAGAACGATCGGACATGGATAAGGTGTTCCACATGGGTCTTGAAGTTTAGAACACGGATTACAAGGAAAAATATGAATTTTTTTATGTTTTCTCAATTTTTTTGGTATTTTAAGTTAAGTTTTAATTCAAGTCGTTACAGAATTATAATACGGAGTAAAATGCCTCTCTAATAAGGTACCAAAGACTGAAATCGGTTGAAAATCAGCCAAGTTATTACAACTTCCCAAGGCATCTAACGTATGACAGAACACTTGATTAAGCAATATAATACGATTTTGGAAATTCATTGAAATTTTCTACTGTAATAACATTTTTTTATTCTTCAAGTTCAAATGTAATTAGATGACAAGTATTTTTCATATTGCGTTTTGCTAACATTTTTTAAATTAGTGCTAAAAATGCCTGCATTTTCAACACCCTTTTGAAATCTCTATTTTAAAAAAAAAAAATATTTTTTTTGTTTTAAAATTTGGAAAAACCAAAAAAATATTACACTGAAACATGAATAATGAAAAAATGTTATTACAGTAGAAAATTTCAATAAATTAAAAAAAAGGGACTCGTATTTTTTAATCAAGTGGTGTGGCACACACTAGATGCCTGGGGAAGTTGTAATAACTTGGCTGATTTTCAACCGATTTTAGTTTTTAGTACCTTATTAGAAAGGCATTTTACTCCACATCATAATTCTGTAATCAGTTGACCCGAGTAAAAAGGAATTTATATAAATGTATATTATTTTATATGTTTTCATAAAACCATATAAAACTATATGAGTCAAAGTATAAAATTATATCTCACTTTGAAATTTTCCAATTTTTTTAAATGATGTCATATAAAATCATATCTAATTATATTGTTCATAATACATTAATATAAATAGTAGATGTAATCATACGTTGCGCATAAAACTTAATCCGATTTCATACATTATTATACGTGACTTTATATCTAATTATGTGTAGGACTTTACTAAACAAAAAATCCATTATCAATTTATGTATAATTATATATGACTAATATAATACCATTTAAAACTATATATGGTTCCATACTAAAAAAATTTCCAACAAAAATAATAGATATAATTATATGTGTCTTAAACGATAACACCCGAGTAAATAAAAGTTATATGACGCAATATTTAATTTTATATGAACAGATATGCTTTTATGTAAATCCATATTAATTTTGATCCGAAAATTGGCGGATCGAATATTATACGATTATATCAAATTCTATTATTTTTGATAAAATAATATCAAATTTGATTAAGTTTGATCCCAAAAATGGGTCTATCTAATTGTATTAAATCATATCTTATCTGTTAAAATTAGATAAATTTTTATATAATTAGATGAAATCTGGTAAAATTTTTTGGAATTTTAAACGTGAAATTAGAAATTATTTTATCAGATTGGATACATTATCAATTAGAAGAGTTTTTATTGCATTCTTCGGAATTTTTTCGGGACTTAGCAAATTATTAAAAATTTGTAAATTTTTTTTTTTAAAATTATTTTTAAGGGGTTTAAAAATTCCAAAAAATGTTTGTGTCTTAGAAAATTTAAATTTTCGGAACTCAAAAACTTTTCAAAAAAATTAAATTTCTCATAAAAACATTTTCAATGATTTTTTTATTCCAAAAAAATTGCCAAAAAAATTTTGTGTCCGGGACTTTGGAAAATTTTCATAAAATTTTTTAGAACTTCAATTTTTTTTTAATTGTCCGGGACTTAGAAAATTTTGAAAATTTTTTTCGGGATATAATTATAAATAAAATCATATATCTTTTTATCTGCCATATCAACAAAATTCCCGACCTTATATGTCATATCAAATTTCATATATATCAGTATATAAATAGATATGAATATGTATGCTATCATATTAAAAAACAACCCGAGTAAAAAGGAATTTATATAAATGTATTTTATTTTATATGTTTTCATAAAACCATATACAACTATATGAGTCAAAGTATAAAATTATATCTCACTTCGAAATTTTCCAATTTTTTTAAATGATGTCATATAAAATCATATCTAATTATATTGTTCATAATATATTAATATAAATGGTAGATGTAATCATACGTTGCACATAAAACTTAATCCGATTTCATACATTATTATACGTGACTTTATATCTAATTATGTATAGGATTTTACTAAACAAAAAATCCAGTATCAATTTATGTATAATTATATATGATTAATATAATACCATTTAAAACTATATATGGGTCCATACTAAAAAAATGTCCAACAAAAATAATAGATATAATTATATGTGTCTTAAACGGTAACATATCTGTGTTTGTATGGTACTATATATGCGCAAATTTCGTCGAAACTCAATATATATTTATAAATGGTCGCATATGTAATGGAATATATATTTTGATATAATCATTAGAGTTTTTCACGGGAATTCCCGGGACGGGAATTCCCGGGAATTCCCGTAAATTTTCGATCCCGAAATCCCGGGAAATAGAGCGGGAATTCCCGGGAATTTTAGTTTCTTTGAAATTGCTGATTTTTCCACTTCTATTGATAATTTTGTATGTGATTTTTTTATAGATTTTATTAAAATTCTTTATAAATGATGACAGAAACGTACGCAGGGACAAGAAGTACCCAAAAAGTAATCCAAGAGATACCTTCTAACTAAAAAAATTTATAAAATCTGAGACTTACGAAATGAAAAAAGTCTCACAATATCTAAATCTTCGATAGGATACAATTACACAGTGATACAAAATCGAACATTCCGAATCGGAGTGGGATGAAACCAAAAGTAATTGAAAGTTTACATTTTACATAACAAAACCCTCAAAACGTTTTTTAGTTCAGCGCTAGATTATTTTTTTCACGCATTTAAAGTTGGTGATTTTAAAGCCTTTGAAGCTTTTGTGACCTTTAGGAGCCCCTGGTGGGGCACTTATTGGACATGTGGGGTCCAGCGTCTAAACTTAAGCTCGAAATTACGTTAGCTATAACCGGTTTGAATTTCGCTGCAATCGTTGCGTATGATTGTTATTTAAAGGCAGTTACAAAATTAATCATACGCCTTATACCATTTTTTAAGCAATTATTATAATTACAATAAAAGTTCACCAACTTCAAATGCATGTAAAAAAAATATAGCGGTTTGATATGCTTTCATTTGCTTTTGGTTTCATTCCATTCCATTTTTGGTTGTTGCGCCGTGTTATCAGAACCTGACACTTTTTTTTAGAAGCTGAGAACTTTTCTTTCTGAGACCTGCATTATAAAAATTTGAAATATGATTATTTGTTTCTATAGAAAATATTTATGTCTCTGGGCATGATTCTTTTTAAATCGATAAATTGATATAAAATCTGTGTAAGGAATGACTCTGAAATTAACGGGATTTTCTTTTGAAAACAAGAATTTTTAATTTTTTGGGGTAAATTTTCTTATAATTTCATTTCACTGAAACAGTTACATTCAGTTTTTTTCTTTTGAAAACAAGAATTTTTAATTTTTTGGGGTAAATTTTCTTATAATTTCATTTCACTGAAACAGTTACATTCAGTTTTTTTCTTTTGAAAACAAGAATTTTTAATTTTTTGGGGTAAATTTTCTTATAATTTCATTTCACTGAAACAGTTACATTCAGTTTCAGAGACATAATTGAGACATTCAGTTTCATTGTGTTTTAGAGGCAAAGCGCTGAGAACCCATTGTAAAAATAAACTGATATAAATTAGTATAAATGATGAATTTTTATTATTACAACAAGCGATGTGAAATACCATATTTCCTAAAAAATAATTTTAAGTGACTTCGACATATATGGGCTGGTTTTTTATAAAAACTGGGTAACAAAAATTTATATTTTTTTCTCGAAACTTCTTTTTTTGTTTATTTTAAAGGTACTAAATACGATTTTTATGGTGTTAATAAACATTATAAATAGTGTAATCGCATTCATAAGGTTTTTATATATTTTTTTGACAAAAAATTTGGGTTTTTAGTTTTTGCGGGAATTCCCGGGATCCCGGGAAATTTAAAAATGAATCCCGCTTTCCCGGGAAATGAAAAAGTCCGGGAAAAGAAAAACTCTAATAATCATGTATAAAAAAAATATTTTTTCGACCAAACAACTAGCCATATATAATTATATATGGCAGTATTTCAAAATTTATTTTTGTGTGTCAACATATATGGTTATACAAAACTTTTTATTGTATCATATAAGATTACATATGATTTTTGGGAACCAGAGTTCGATTCCCGGCCCAGTCGAGAAAAAAAAGTTTTTTTTTTTTTAAATAGAAAACACTTTTTTATTGCGTTTAATTTTTTTAAAACTAAAAAATTTTCATTTTTGGAATTTTTGCAATCATTTTTAAAAAATTATTTTTCTTTTATATAGTTATATATAACTATATTTGATTTATTATAAAATTATCTATAATTTTTGGGAACCCGAGTTCGATTCCAGAAAAAAAATATATTTTTTTTACTTTTTTTTAAATAGAAAACACTTTTTTATTGCATTTATTTTTTTTAGAACTAAAAATTTTTCTTTTTTTGAATTTTTACAATCATTTTTAAAAAAATTATATTGCTTTTATATAGTTATATATAAGTATATTTAATTTATTATAAAATTATCTATCATTTTTGGGAACCCGAGTTCGATTCCAGAAAAAAATATATTTTTTTATTTTTTTTTAAATAGAAAACACTTTTTTATTGCATTTGTTTTTTTAGAACTTAAAAAATTTTACTTTTTGAATTTTTGCAATCATTTTTAAAAATTTATATTGCATTTATATAGTTAATAATAGCTATATTTGGTTTAAATTATCAAATTATCAATGATTTTTGGAACCCGATCTCAAATCTTATTCTGATTTCCTGATTCAATGAAAAATTTCAAACTTATAAGCCAAAGTCTTATTTCACTTTGGAAGCCTATGACTTGGAAATAAGGCATACCGCCTTAAGCTTACCATGGAAGCCGCTAATAGCGCTGTACGTCATTCCAATTTTTTTTTTTTGCAAATTTTATCAAAAATTTTCTAAGTCTTTTTTAAAATTGTGTACAAGTGAATAACATGTTTAATTGGATGTAATCATATATTACTATATGTTAGATCAATTTGATATAATTAGATACGATCAATTTATTTAAAACTAAGTCTTTTAAAGTTGTTATTTGCTAACAACGTCCGCTGGTCTAGAGGGTAGAGATTGCGATTACAAAACGGAAGACTTGTGGTTCTAATCCCCGTCCGTTCGAAGTTTTTTTTTTTTTTATTTATTTTCAGTTTGACATTATTATATCTAAAAATAAATCTAAAAACAGAAACATTTTTTGGATAAAAATGTATCCAATAATTTTTTTATAAAATCAAGATATCAGATATTATAAGATAACTTTGGCGCGGCCAAATTTCGGATGAAATTACATTATATAATATCCAATTTAATATAAAATCATGATATTGGATATTTTAAGATAACTTTGGCGCGGCCAATTTCCGGATGAAATTACATCATATCATATCATATTTAATACAAAATCATGATAATAGATAATTTGGGATAACTTTGGCGCGGCCAATTTCCGGATGAAATCACATACAATAAAATATTAAACTGTAACTTCATATATTATAAGATGTTATAAGATAACTTTGGCGCGGCCAATTTTCGGATGAAATTTAGCAAAATCAGATCCAATAAATTATATATAATTTTATAAGATAACATGTTTTACCATACAATTTTTTTTTACTCGGGAAGGAAAAATACAATGCTATATATAAACTTGTATGTCCATATCAAAGTTCATGCATAATAGAGCACCCATAAATGCATAATTGTTTTTTTTATCGCTCCCCGCTCATTTTCGGTTGAGTTGGGAGTAAAAAATAATATCTATCCAGAAGTTGGACTTCTAGGTTGCAAACAGACCAAGCAGTTTGAACTTTTGACCTCAAAAATGGGCTAAAAAACCTTTATAGATTAATTTGGCTGTAACTCTTAAAATAAAAGTTTTTCGCAAATTACTTTCATAACAATTTTTTTGTAGATTCAAAATGCAAAGATTTTTCTCTCATTCAGTTTTGATCTAAATATGTCCGATAGCGGTGTTTTTAGCGATTAAAGTCGAAATTTGGGTGAAAACTTTTTTTAAAAAATTGTCATAAATTTTTAAATTGGGGAAAATTTTAGCTCTTTGCATAATTTAATAGAGTATTGAATGTAGTTTTCCAAAAAAATTTTTTTGCAAAAATATATCGACCCTTCCATGAAAAATTGCCAAAATCCTACTCTGAACCACAATTTTTTTGACCTCCAACCACGTTATGGGGGTATATTCACTTTGTAAGTGCGTGTTTTACGCAACGAAAGATAAGTCTAGGATTCCACATAGTATATATGGGGTATTCCATGCCAAATCGGACACTTGGAAAATTTTTAATTTTATATTTTTTCAATTTTGTAGTACCCTTCAAAAACCCATTCCAAGTAAATTTTGATATCTTTTTTGATAATCCGTTCAAAAAATATGGAATTATAAAAAAAAACACGATTTTTTCTGTTTTTTACTTATCACTTCTTTAAAAATGGTTCAAATTCGAAATAATTTGTTAAAATTTTATCTTTTTTTCGTCAAAGTGTTTTAATAAAGATTGGAAGACAACAAAAAAAACTCAAAAACCGCTGAATATATTAATTACCTTTTTATTTTTAATTCTTTTTTATATATTACCATAATCCCACGATCTACTTAAGCTTATAACTTTAAGAAAATGTTAAGTTTACCACAAAAAATTAAAAAAAAAAATCAAATAAAAAATTTTAAGAAAAGATTGAAAAAAAAACAAAGAGTGCAATCATTTAAAAATCGCATATTAGAACACTAAGAAATTTTTAATAACAAAACAAAAATTAAAAAAAAAATGTTGACCATTTTTGAATTTGTTTTGATAGAAATACGGAAAACGATAGTTGTTTTTTTTTTTGAAAATTCGATATCTTTGGAACGGGTAATTTAAAAATTTTGAAAACTAACTTGGATGGGGGTTTTAATGGGTTTTAAAAAAAAATTTAAAAATAATTAAAAAATCTAAAATAAAAATTTTCAAAGTGTCCAATTTGGCACTGAATACCCCATATATATTTAGGGAAATCCTAGACAGATGTTTCGGTGCGAAACTCACGGAATTACAAAGTGAGTATTCGCCTATATTGAGGTTGAATGGTAAAAAAAAGAGATTCAGAGAAGAACTTTGGGATTTTTTCAAGGAAGGGTCGATATATTTTTGCAAAAAAAAATTTTTTGGAAAAGTACATTCAATACCCTAGTGAATTGTGCAAAGAGCTCAAATTTTCCCCAATTTAAAAATTTACGAGAATTTTTTAAAAAAAAGTTCTGACCCAAATTTTGACTTTAGCCGCTTAAAACACCGCGATCGGACATATTTAGGTCTAAACAGTATGAGAGAAAAATCTTTGCATTTTAATTCTACATAAAAATTGTTATGAAAGTTAATTGCGAAAAACTTTTATTTTAAGAGTTACAGCCAAATTAATCTATAAAGGTTTTTTAGCCCATTTTTGAGGTGAAAATTTCAAACTGCTTGGTCTGTTTGCAACCTAGAAGTCCAATTTCTGGATAGATATTATTTTTTACTCCCAACTCAACCGAAAATGAGCGGGGAGCGATAAAAAATACACTTTTGCACATCCCATACATTTTGTGGGTGCTCTAATGCATAACCATATATAAATATAAATAACTATATAATAGCATATATGATTATTAAGGGTGGGATAGTGTCGTGTGAGATTTTAAGCAGCAATATTTGGAAGCGCTAGAACCGCTCATTTTGTGAGGTTGGTAAAAAAAGTGTATGAGCCAAAAAATGGGGGAGGTCGGATAGGATCTAGGGGTCGCTCATCGGGGTCAAAGTTGGGCGTAGAGGGGAAAAAATCCACAAAAAGCCCCAAAACTCCCCTGGTTTTGCTCCTAGAGGGGTCAAATGTGAGACCCCATTACTTTTTCCCCCTGAACACTTTTGCCAAACATACCTAAGCCCTATCTCCAATCCCTAAGGGATGTCCCATACAAAGGTTCAATTTTTAAAAATTCTTTCTTCTACCGCTCTAGTTGTACTAAAAGTCACCCTAGAGGAATCAAATGTATGACCGACCCCCAATATTTTTTCAACCCCAACATTTTTTTAGAACATACCTACCCCCTATCTTCAATCCTTAGGGTGGTCCCCATACATTTTTTTTTATTTTTTCTTAAATTGTCATATTAAATCAGCTCCTACCGGTCCAATGGTGCCTCCTAGAGGGGTCATTATCAAGACCAACCCCCATTAATTTTTAGCCCCCAACACTTCTTCTGAATATACCAATTCCATATCTCCAATTCCTAAGGGGTCTCCCACACAAAATGACATTTTTGTAAAACTTGCTCTCACCGCTCTAACTATCGCAGGGGTGACCCTAGAGAAGTTAAATGTGTGACCGACCCCCAATATTTTTTCAGCCCCAAGATTTTCCCCAAACAAACCTACCCTCTATTTTAAAGCCTTAAGGGCGTCCCCACACATTTTTTTTTATTTTTTAATTTTTTTTTATAAAATCTGCGCCTACCGCTCCCATTCTGCCTTTTAGGAACGGTAAATGCAGACTGACCCCCATTAATTTTTGCCCCCTACATTTTTTCTGAACATACCTACGCCGTATTTCCACTTTGTAGGGGTGGTCCCCTGGGGAAAACTAAATTAGTAATGTATGTAGAGAAGTCAAATGTATGACCTGCCCATATATTTTTTTAGCCAAAACATTTTCTTCAAACATACCTACCCTCTATCTTCAAGGTGTTACCCCACAATTTGTTTATTTATTTTATCGAGAAATCCGAGGTCTTTAATTTGTAATTTAATAGTAACTTTTGTTAAGCGTAAAAAAATATTTTTTTTAACTTGAAAATAATAAGAAATGATAAATAATATAACTAAAAATCAAATTAATTTATTTTTATCGTGTGATGGATATTGTTTCCGATTTTCGGCCACGACTTGAAGCAAAACTATTTTTTCCTCCTCGCTACTGCACATCACGTTGTTATAGTCTTCTATTAATTTTACGGCTCTTTCGGCAGCGTCGTTGACAACATGTAATTTACGTAATATTTGCAGCGCTCGCTGGTAGTCCTGACGATTTTCCCAAGTATTTGGATCGGAAGCAATGAAATTTGTTGTTATTCCGAAGCGTGCAAAAAATTTTGGAGTCTCAGGTGTGACGTAGTGGCTTAAATCAGTTTTCATGAGTTCTTGATTCACTTGTTTCGATGCCATGTTAATTCTTTTCACACCTTCGAATCCAACAACATGTACTGGAGGATTACAATCCTTGTTGCCACTGTCGCCGCTATCCTCTGAGTCATCTTCTTCCCCGATATCATCGTCTTCTTATTCCTCGCTGTCTTCGTTAGACGATTCGTCCATCTCATCGTCAGATAACTCTTCCTCCAATTCCTCTTTCTCTTCTTCAAATATACGAATTGCATTCGATATTTTTCGTTTTATTTCACAAGAGATATTCGGATCAAATAGTGAGAGAGCAACAGCTTCGCCACTGAGATACCAGAGATGTCCACAGAATCTCTTGACCAATCGTTGCGACAGAATCTTATCAATTGAAGCATAATTGGCAATCGCTTTCAAAAAATTCAAATCATTATTTGGAGCTTCTATTGCTTTGGTAGCGCTAAACCAAGCTTTAACGTAAATTGTTGTGATGAAAACGGTCACATCAAGAAGTGCATTTAATTCTTTTTTGGCCAAACCGATATATTTTCGGAACAAAAACATTTTAGGCAATATATGCCTTTTGCCGTCCATCGAGCATGACTGATGGGTCCTGGTGGGCTAAATAAATTATTAGGAATATTTTCGCCAAGGTATAATAAAACAATTTCAAGAAACTCCTTGTAGTCGTCTCTGGGTTGCTTTTCTTTTATTTGAGCCCAACAAAACAACTTGATGTCAGTTTGGACTTGAGCAGGTATGTTGCCTGCTACTTCCTCATCTTATATGCCAAGACTGTACGGTTTGTCTTTTATATTTTCCCACTGCTCTTTAAAACGCGCAAACATTAGCACTCCTGGTCCAGACGTTTTGCCGAATTTGGTTTCAAACACTTAGTTTTCCCCAGGAGAGCACCCCTACAAAGTGGAAATACGGCGTAGGTATGTTCAGAAAAAATGTAGGGGGCAAAAATTAATGGGGGTCAGTCTGCTTTTCCCGTCCCTAAAAGGCACAGTGGGAGCGGTAGGCGCAAATTAAAAAAAAAAAAAATAAAAAAAAAAAATTGTGTGGGGACACCCTTAAGGCTTAAAAATAGAGGGTAGGTTTGTTTGGGGAAAATGTTGGGGCTGAAAAAATATTGGGGGTCGGTCACACATTCAACTTCTCTAGGGTCACCCCTGCGATAGTTAGAGCGGTGAGAGCAAGTTTTACAAAAATGTTATTTTGTGTGGGAGACCTCTTAGGAATTGGAGATATGGAATTGGTATGTTCAGAAGAAGTGTTGGGGGCTAAAAATTAATGGGGGTTGGTCTTGATAATGACCCCTCTAGGAGGCACCATTGGACCGGTAGGAGCTGATTTAATATGACAATTTAAGAAAAAATAAAAAAAATGTATGGGGACCACCCTAAGGATTGAAGATAGGGGGTAGGTATGTTCTAAGAAAATGTTGGGGTTGAAAAAATATTGGGGGTCGGTCATACATTTGATTCCTCTAGGGTGACTTTTAGGACAACTAGAGCGGTAGAAGAAAGATTTTTTAAAAATTTAACCTTTGTATGGGACCCCCCTTAGGGATTGGAGATAGGGCTTAGGTATGTTTGGCAAAAGTGTTCAGGGAGAAAAAATAATGTGGGCCGGTCTCATATTTGACCCCTCTAGGAGCAAAACCAGGGGAGTTTTGGGCCTTTTTGTGGATTTTTTTCCCTCTACGCCCAACTTTGACCCCGATGAGCGACCCCTAGATCCTATCCGATCTGCCCCATTTTTTGGCCCATGCATTTTTTTTACGAACCTCACAAAAAAAGCGGTTCTAGCGTGTCGAAATCGAAAACTCGTGCACTATCCCACCCCTAATGATTATATCAGATCTTTTTTACTCGGGCATATCTGTGTTTGTATGGTACTATATATACGCAAATTTCGTCTAAACTCAATATATATTTATAAATGCTCGCATATGTAATGAAATATATATTTTGATATAATCATGTATAAAAAAAATATTTTTTTGACCAAACAACTAGCCATATATAATTATATATGCCAGTATTTCAAAATTTATTTTTGTGTGTCAACATATATGGTTATACAAAACTTTTTATTGTATCATATAAGATT
Organism: Pegoplata infirma; assembly: GCA_963921195.1. NCBI lineage: Eukaryota > Metazoa > Arthropoda > Insecta > Diptera > Anthomyiidae > Pegoplata > Pegoplata infirma. Next base: position 154,741,491 of record OY992537.1, on the reverse strand, counting down.
ACATATGATTTTTGGGAACCCGAGTTCGATTCCCGGCCCAGTCGAGAAAAAAAGTTTTTTTTTTATTTTTTTTTTAAATAGAAAACGCTTTTTTATTGCGTTTAATTTTTTAGAACTAAAAAATTTTCATTTTTGGAATTTTTGCAATCATTTTTAAAAAAATATTTTTCTTTTATACAGTTATATATAACTATATTTGATTTTTTTATAAAATTATCTATAATTTTTGGGAACCCGAGTTCGATTCCAGAAAAAAAATATATATTTTTTATTTTTTTTAAATAGAAAACACTTTTTTATTGCATTTATTTTTTTTAGAACTAAAAATTTTTCTTTTCTTGAATTTTTGCAATCATTTTTAAAAAATTATATTGCTGTTATATAGTTATATATAACTATATTTAATTTATTATAAAATTATATATAATTTTTGGGAACCCGAGTTCGATTCCAGAAAAAAAATATATTTTTATTTTTTTTTTTTAAATAGAAAACACTTTTTTATTGCATTTGTTTTTTTAGAACTTAAAAAATTTTACTTTTTGAATTTTTGCAATCATTTTTAAAAATTTATATTGCATTTATATAGTTAATAATAGCTATATTTGGTTTAAATTATCAAATTATCAATGATTTTTGGAACCCGATCTCAAATCTAATTCTGATTTCCTGATTCCATGAAAAATTTCAAACTTTCAAGCCAAAGTCTTATTTCACTTTGGAAGCCTATGACTTGGAAATAAGGCATACCGTTACATTAAAATTATTGTTTAAGCTTACCATGGAAGCCCCTAATAGCGCTGTACGTCATTCCAATTTTTTTTTTTTTTGCAAATTTTATCAAAAATTTTCTAAGTCTTTTTGAAAATTGTGTACAAGTGAATAACATGTTTAATTGGATGTAATCATATATTACTATATGTTAGATCAATTTGATATAATTAGATACGATCAATTTATTTAAAACTAAGTCTTTTAAAGTTGTTATTTGCTAACAACGTCCGCTGGTCTAGAGGGTAGAGATTGCGATTACAAAACGGAAGACTTGTGGTTCTAATCCCCGTCCGTTCGAAGTTTTTTTTTTTTTATTTATTTTCAGTTTGACATTATTATATCTAAAAATAAATCTAAAAACAGAAACATTTTTTGGATAAAAATGTATCCAATAATTTTTTTCTAAAATCAAGATATCAGATATTATAAGATAACTTTGGCGCGGCCAAATTTCGGATGAAATTACATTATATAATATCCAATTTAATATAAAATCATGATATTGGATATTTTAAGATAACTTTGGCGCGGCCAATTTCCGGATGAAATTACATCATATTATATCATATTTAATACAAAATCATGATAATAGATAATTTGGGATAACTTTGGCGCGGCCAATTTCCGGATGAAATCACATACAATCAAATATTAAACTGTAACTTCATATATTATAAGATGTTATGAGATAACTTTGGCGCGGCCAATTTTCGGATGAAATTTAGCAAAATCAGATCCAATAAATTATATATAATTTTATAAGATAACATGTTTTACCATACAATTTTTTTTACTCGGGGAATTAAAACTTAACTTAAAATACCAAAAAAATTGCAAAAACAGAAAAAAATTCATATTTTTCCTTGTAATCCGTTTTTTAATCTTCAAGGACCATGCTAAACGCCTTACCCATGTCCGATCGTCCTAAATTTTTGTGAGACGTATATCTACCTCCAAATGAATATATTTAGGTTAAGTTAGGGTCAGTATTTACCAATTTTTTTTTTGGAGCTCCATATAAAATAAATCAGAGCCAAAACATTAAAGGTGCAATTTTAAAAATTAAAAAAAAATAGAAGGAATTGTGCTCACATTTCGAGTTATGGCTTAAAAGTTGCGTAATTTAGAGTAGAATTTTTATGGTTTTTTACAAAAAAATCGAAGGTTTCGGACTTTTTCAAAAAGTCGATTTTAATTTTTAAACATCAAAAAATAAGTGATAGTTACTTCGAATAATTTTTTCATATTTTTTTTCTAAAACTACATTTAAATGGTCAAAATTAATTAAAAATTTTAATTTTTTAATTTTTTGGAGAAAATCGCCATTTTGAAAAATTGATTACTCAACACCATCTTGGAATAAAAGGCTGAAAATTTGTGTCCAAGTTGCATTTAATAAGGACTAAAACATATCCAAAAATAAAATAAATCGAAAGGGGTAAGGTCTAAAAGTGAGTGATTTGGCTTGGAATGCCCCATATATAAAAGAGTGTGGTGACTGACTGACTGACTGATTGGCAATAATCATCGCCCAGCCCAAACCGCTGGAGCTAGAGACTTGAAATTTGGAATGTAGGTTCGGCTCCCGACAAAACCACCCACTAAGAAGGAATTTTTGGAAATTCCGATTCTAAGGGAGGCAAAAGGGGGAAAATAGGGCCCTTTGGGGGATTTTTTATTTTTTGAACTAATAGTCCTAGAAACTTCAAATTTGAACTCTAGGATCCTCTCCCGGAAATAAAATTTCGGAAAATTTTTTTTTGGAAAATTCCGCCTCCAAGGGGGGAAAAAGAGGAAAATAGGGCAAATTGGTACATTTTTTATATTCTAAACAAATGGTCCCAGAAACTTGAAATTTGATGTCTAGGACCCTCTCGCGGAAATAACATTTTGGAAAAAGTAATATTTTGAAGATTCCATTTCTAAGGTGGGGGGGAGGGGGAAAATAGGGCAAGTTGGTATATTTTGTATCTTCTGAACTAATGGTCCTACAATCTTGAAATTTTGAATATAGGATACTCTCGCGGAAATAACATTTTGAAAAAAGTACTTTTTTGAAAATTCCGGTTTTAAGGGGGGACAAAAAGGGCAAAATAGGGCAATTTGGTGAATTTTGAACTAATGGTCCTAGAAACTAGATATTTGAACTATAGTATCCTCTCGGGGAAAAAAATTTTTTTACTAAAATTTTTTCACTCAAAATTTTTTTTCACTCAACATTTTTTTGTCACTCAAAAATTTTTTTTTTTTACAATTTTTTTTTACAAATTTTTTTTTCACTCAATATTGTTTTTCACTCCAAAATTTTTTTTACAATTTTTTTTTTACTCAAAATTTTTTTTTACTTAAATTTTTTTTACTCAATTTTTTTTAATAAAATTTTTTTTCACTCAATTGTATTTTATTCTTCAGTTTTTTTACTCATTTTTTTTTACTTAAATTTTTTACTTAGAAGGTGTTTTCACCCAAATTTTTTTTACTCAATTTTTTTTTACTCAAAATATTTTTCGCTTAATTTTTTGACTCAAATTTTTTACTCAATTTTTTTTTCTCATTTATTTTTTAATTTTTGAGAATTTATTGATTTAATCACTTAAATTTAGGGCGAAATAGGACAATTTTAAACATTTCGATCTTCTGAACTAATGGGTAAAAAATTCCGGTTTGTATCTGATAAACAAATGGGACTGCAATATCCTCTCATGGAAATAACATTCAGAAAAAAGTACTTTTTTGAAAATTCCGCTTTAAAGGGGGAAAAAGTGAGGGGAAAAATGAAAGGTAGGGCGGAAATAACATTCTAAAGGAAGTACTTTTTCAAAATTCTGGGGGGAAATCGGGAAAGTAGGGCAATTTTGAATCTGCTGAACTAATGGTCCTTAATACTTGAAATTTAAACTGTACGATCCTTTCGCGAAAATAACATTCTTAAAGAAGAACTTTTCAAAAAATCCGCTTCTACGGGGAAAAGGGCGAAAGTAGGGAAATTTTGTATCTGCTGAACTAATGGTCCTAGATACTTGAAATTTGAACTGTACAATCCTCTAGCGGAAATAATATTCTAAAGGAAGTACTTTTTGAAAATTCCGGGGGAAAAAGGGGGTGAGTGGGGTAATTTTGAATCTGCTGAACTCATGGTCCTAGATACTTGAAATTTCAACTGTACGATCCTCTCGCGGAAATAACATTGTTAAAGAAAAACTTTTTTAAAAATTATCAGCTTTACCACAAGAAAATAAAATAAATTTAAAATGAGCTTTTAATTTTATTTCCATACAAATTGTTTTTGTTTTTAAAATCGACTTTCAAAAAATGTATTGAAAATTTGAAATTTAAAATAAAACTTTTGTTAAAATAGACTTTTTGTTTTCTTGTGGTAAGGGCCTATGCTTCTACGGTGAAAAAGGGGGAAATTAGGGCAATTTTGTATCTGCTGAACTAATGGTCCTAGATACTTAAAATTTGAACTGTACAATCCTATCACATTCTAAAAGAAGTATATTTTTGAAAATTCGTTTTTAAAGGGGAAAAATGGGGAAAGAAGGGTAATTTCGTATCTGCTAAACGAATGGTCCCAAAAACTTGAAATTTTAACTCTACTCACGCGGAAAAAACATTTTGACTGGTTCCATTTAAAATAGCATAGGCAGTCAGCCGATGGTGGTTCAATTTATCCAAAAATTAGCATATCCATTCTTCTGATTTTTATTGAATTTCGGTTTTTGTTATTTAGTCGAAATTGTGAATGGTTCGCGTTTTATCGCTGTTCAAAGTTGGTATTTTGCCACAATTTTATGAGAAATACATAATGTTTAAATGATCATATCTTTGGAACGCATCATCCGATTATCACGAAATAAAGCGCAAAATAATGGTTATGTCCTGTACTTAATATAGAATTTTGAAAAAGGATAGGATGCTTAGCAAAAAGGACATTGAAATTAAAAAAATTTCCTTAATTTGCAAATATCTCAAAATGCGTATCTTTAATTTTATTTTATTTTTTTGCACATGTAGCCCATAATGTACTTAACAACATATGCAAATCCTAAATTGGGGTGATAAGCGGTTTAATTGTAAACGCGGTTTCATGAAACGGCTCATTGATTTTTGTTAATAACTCTCGTTTACAAATAAAAAACAATTTCTGCGCACTAACCGCGAATAATTTTTTTATATGTATTTTTGATCGCTACACTCACAAATTTCATTAAAACAACATTTCGCGAATACATTTTTGTTAAATGATTTTTTTAGCGTTTTTTGGAGGTATTTTAACTATTTTGCTTATATCTTAAGTTCTGTTTATCTGATCTTCTCGCAATAAAAACCAAACTAAAGATAATAAAATTTCAAACAAATCCTACATTAATAATTTTTCCTCAGTTCATAGCTTTACGCGCAAATAAATTTTTTAGCGTTATTTGGAGGTATTTTGACTATTTTTCTTATATCTTGAGTTCCGTTCATCTGATCTTTTCGCAATAAGAACCAAATTAAAGACAATCAAATTTCCAACAAATCCTTTATTCATTATTTTTATATCAGTTCATAACTTTACGCGCAATAGGCAAACAAGGAAAACTATTTTTTATTAACAACCCAGCAGAAATTTTGCTGAACGTTCAGCAGCTTTTGGAAGGGGAACTTGAGTAAAGGAGCGCATCCAATGGCGCTGAATTCATGCATGATTCTCTAAGGCGATGTCCCACTTTAGAGCGCTAGTTGGATACACAGAAACAGCGCTCTTTAGATGCACTGAAATCACGTGTCTTTAGAGCGCTGATTTAAGCAGAATAAAGATGCTGTAAATTCATGTATCTTTTTAGCGTTGATTTAAGCAGATTAAAGATGCAGTGAATTCATGTATCTTTGTAGAGCTGATTTAAGCAGAATAAAAGTCCTGACTACACCATTTCCATGTTTCAGAAATTTCCAACTGTATTTAAGAAATTTCCATTTTTACTTTTACTGAAATACAGATGGAAAATGTGAAATACATTTGACTATTTCTGAAATACAATTGAAAAATCTGAAATACAATTGAATATTTTTGAAATAAAATTGGAAAATCTGAATTTGAAAATGGTGTAAACCAACCGCAGAAAACGTATGTTTTTAGTTTAGTTTGTAGTATTGTTAAAAAATTTAAATGTTTGTGTGAAAAAAAACTTCATAAGTCCTGACTACTCTATGTATCAGAAATTTCCAATTGTATTTAAGAAATTTCCATTTTTACTTCAAATTTTCGAAATGATTTTTTGGAAAATTTAAATGAGTTTTCTGCAAAGAATTTAGAAAATTTTTAAATACAAAAGGAAGTTTTTGAAAAACAGTTGGAAATTTTTAAAATACACATGGATTTTTTTTTAATTTCAATGGAATTTTCTTAATAGCGATTATAAGATTTTAAAATCCAAAAGGAAATATTTAAATGCAAATGTAATTTTCTGAAAAGCATTTAGAAATTTTCTTAAATACAATTTGAAATTTCTAAAATATTAATTGAAATTTCTGTAAATATACTTCAGCCGTAAATAAATCAACAAGTTATATCACCAGTTGATCATAAATTTTGTTAAGAATGGGTTTATGCCATTTAAAACCACTATCACATTTCGTGGTTTTGGACATTATCCTCGGGGTAGTGCAATAGTGTCAAATTATCGAATCAGAACGCAATCTTTGGAGTTAATTTTTTCAGAAAGAACAAAAATAAATAATGTTTAATAAATAAAAGTCTTTTGCTGCTCTTATCATTGGACGAAATTCACTAATTCAATTTAGATACCCCAAACAATAATTTTAAATAGGGATTTAATAATAACTACATTCTTTATAACAATATTGTCAATCCACTGATGATTTTAATTGACGATATATTTAAGACCGAATATAGAAAAAACATCATCGGCCAGAATTGGCTCGTATTCATCCGAAAAATGTTGAATATGTGCAAAAATATTTGAAATTTCGCCAAAAACCCAAATTGAGTACCCAATAAAAAAATTGTATTAATTGCAAAATAAACAAACCACTTATGAATTTGATTATAAATGGGCTCTACTATCGCCGGATATAAACGCCATTCCAAAAAAATAATGTCTGTATATTCTAAGCTTGAGTAATACGTGTGGCTCTCCTAAAATCGTTATAAGGACGGACTTTTGAGTTAAAAAAAATGTTTAGCCAAAATTTCTTTTCAACAAATGAATTATTTTTATGTTATTTATTAAGTTTTATAAAAAAATTGCAAAATCCGGGTCTATATGCGCGAAATATAAAAGTTGTCCTAAAGATTTATGTAGAAAAATCATGAGTGCAATAATGTAACACTTGCCTTTTTATGGAATTTTTACTATATTTTTTTTATAAAAAATTTTACAGCATATTTCGATAATGTTTATAAATTCTGATCAATTAACTAATAAAATTATCAAAAAACTTCAATACTTTATCTTGTGTAGTTTAAAATATAGAGCAGATTATCTAAGCAATGTGAACCCTGTTACACTTTTGCTCGTCACTGTAAATTGAAATTTCTAAAATAAAGTTGCAAATTTTTGAACTATCAATGGAAATTTTTGAAATATAATTTAAAATTTTTGAGTTATATTTGGAATTTTTTTAAATATAATTGGAGTTTCTAATATATGATTGGACATTTTTTGTAATAAAATTTGTATTTTCTAAAATTAAAGTTCTAAAATTAAAATGTAAAAATGAGATAAAAAACAAAAAAATTACCAATAAATGAAAAAATATTCAAAAGAAGTTATAACAAATGTATCTTAGTTTTTCTGTTTTTTCGTGATTAGAGTTTGTGTTTAATCCAAATCGGTTTATTCATCGAAATAACAAATAAGCTTTGGCTGTTTTTTGGTTGGCCTATTTATCATCATTTAAAATGTGTTAAAGGCCTCTGTTATGTCTTTCAAAACTTTTCAAATCACATGATATTTTCCGAATCACATGAAATCGAGTTTGGTGTTTGTTTACGGGTTCATTCAAAGTCAGACAAGGAAAAACAATAAAATTTAAAATTCGTTATTGATAAAATTCAATTTTGAATTTTTCAAAAAATTCAAGAAAGAATTTTAAATATAATTCTTAAAAATTTTATTTTAAATTTTTAGAAGAAATAAAATTCAAAAAAAATTTATTTAAAATTCTTTAAAAAATTTTATTAATAAAAAAAAAGAATTTTATTTCCATAATAACAAATATATTCTGAACAAATAAATATTCAAACCAAAAGTAAAATAAAATTAAACCAAAAATAAAATTCAAACCAAAAATAAAATTCTTTTTTTTTGAGAATTTTATTTTTGGAAATAATAAAATTCAAATGTTTTTGAGAATTTTATTTAAACAAAAATTTTATTTCAAATACCTTATGAATTTTAAATAAAATTCGTATTTTTTCCTTGTCTGTTCAAAGTTGAAATCAAATAACTAAAATTTAAAAAAATTTAACAAAAAAATTCATTCGTTTTACTTTACAAAACTTTATTTATGTGAAACAAAATGAAAAAAAAAAAAATCGGAAGTGAACATCAAAAAAATATCGGAAATTTTCATTTTCACATTTTTTATGGGATTTTTTTTGGGAACAGCGGTCAAAGATGCTATGATTGAAGCGCTCTTTGCAGCGCTGATTAATGCGCAATAATGATGCAGTCAAATCATGTGTCTTTGTCTAAAACTCATGTCTTTTTATTCAAAAAGTGTTAAAAATATTAAAAAGAAAAGCAAGTGTGAAATTTTATCAAAAAATAATTACACATTATAAGTTTTATATAAAAAATCTTAAAAAAAATTAAAATTTTTTCCCCTTCCTTTTACTGCATCCCTAAGAGCGCTCTTTGGATGCGCTACGGTATGCTATAAACAGATGCTGTGTCGCCAAAATCTCGATTTATTTCTGCTGGGAAAGCTCATTTTTTAAAAATTTTAAAAACAGAAATTGTAAAAAATTACCAATTTTTTTTTTATTTTATCATGTATATTCATATAATTTGTGATAACTTCGGAGTAAACCTATAGATTTTCATCAAATCAACTTTATTATATTTCTAAATGTTCAGGCTTTGCAGATAAATAAAAAGATGTAATTAATTGCAAAGATTTCTATTTCTTAAACTTTTTTTAAAATGATTTGTTAATTAAAAAACTTATTTTAGTCATATGTTTGCCTATTGAACGAAAAGTTTGAACTGATGAATGTAGGATTTGTTGGAAATTTGATTGTCTTTAATTTGGTTCTTATTTCGGAAAGATTAGATAAACGGAACTCAAGATATAAGAAAAATAGTCAAAATACCTCCAAATAACGCTAAAAAATTTGTTTGCGCGTAAAGCTATGAACTGATGAAAAAATGATGAATGTAGGCTTTGTTGGAAATTTGATTGTCTTTAGTTTGGTTTTTATTGCGAGAAGATTAGATAAACAGAACTTAAGATATAAGCAAAATAGTAAAAATACCTCAAAAAAACGCTAAAAAATTAATTAAACAAAAATGTATTCGCGAAATGTCGTTTTAATGAAATTTTTGAGTTTAGCGATCCAAAATACATATACAAAAATTATTCGCGGTTAGTGCGCAGAAATTGTTTTTATTTTGTAAACGAGAGTTATTAACAAAAATCAATAAGGCGTTTCATGAAACCGCGTTTACAATTAAACCGCTTATCACCCCAATTTGGGATTTGCATATGTTGTTAAGTACATTTTGGGCTATATGTGCAAAAAAATATAGGAAAAGTAAAGATACGCATTTTGAGATATTTGCAAATTAAGGACATTTTTTAAATTCAATATCCTTTTTGCAAAGCATCCTATCCTTTTTCAAAATTCGATTTAAAGTACAGGACATAAGCATTATTGTGCGCTTTATTTCGTGGCAATCGGATGATGCATTCCAAAGATATGATCATTTAAACATTGTGTATTTATCATACAATTGTTGCAAAATACCAACTTTGAACAGCGATAAAACGCGAACCATTCACAATTTTTACTAAATAACAAAAACCGAAATTCAACAAAAATCAGAAGAACATATCGTCGAACTATATTCAATAAATGCCAACTCGAAAAAGCTTACTGTTCAGGAGAACTAAAAAACTAGTTATTTCGCATATTATTGCAAAAATAAACAATGTACCTTCCACAAGATGGTTTAAATATTCTAAACAATTTTTACCTATGCAAAAATTTTCATATTTTGCACTTGTTTGCGTATTTTTCAGAGATGGCATTTATTACTATATCAAAAAACAAATATTTTTTTAGAGTTGGCATATTTTGTCGGAAAATAAAAAAACATTTTTTTTGGAAAAATTTTTAAAATTTTTTTTTTTTGGTTTTTGTTATCCTTAGTACGGAAATTGCAAAAACTGAACAAAAAATTAAAAATCTTTGGATATTTTTAAAAGTTACTAGCTCCGAAAGCCTTTTAATCTCAGGGTGGTCAACTTTTTCACTCTGTAACTCACGCTGTATTGCATTAGGGTCACTCCAAACTAGCTATTTTGAAAGCTTATATCATTGACTTTATTTGCGCCATTCATAATGTTTCAATCTGATAAATAGTTTGAAAGTTACATAAATATAAGCAATTTTTTTTTTTGCAAACACTATTTACCGATATTTTCAAAATGGCAATATCTCGAGAACCAGTCATTAGATATCAAAATCTTTACAAGATTCGTATTTAGCATGGCAAATGCAATAAGATGTGTGGTCTAATTTTTTTTTAAACAATTTTTGAAAATTTTTTGGAAATTTACAATGGGAGTTGGCATTTATTTCCAACAAAAAAATATGTACTTTGAGTTAGCAGAATAAGAAAAATGGATGTAAAACGACAACAAATTATTTTTTTGCTCTGAAATTTTTATGGCAGATAGGTATTACATAGGGGAGCTATTTGCCATCGGAAACTCATTTCCGTCAAATTTGAGTTGGCATATTTTGAATATAGGTTCACGATATATACCAATTTTTAAGACAATTTAAATAGGTAAGGCCGAAAAAGTGTTTTTTTGTAGTCAAAAATTTTGGAATTCTTCTTTTGAGGGGAAAAAGAGGGGAAAATAGAGCAATTTTGAATCTGTTGATTCTGTTGATAATTAGACTGTACGATACTCCCGCGGAAATAACATTCGGAAAGAAATACTTTTTTAAAAATTCTTCTTTAAGGGGGAAAAAGGGGGAAAGTAGGCCAATTTTGTATCTGCTGAACAAATAGTCCTAGATACTTGAAAATTGGACTGCACAATCCTCTCGCAGAAATAAAATTCGGATGGAGGACTTTTTGGAAAATTCCGCCTCTAAGATGGAAATGGGTGAAAGTAGGCAATTTTGTATCTGCTGAACTAATGATCCGGGAGATTTGAAATTTGGACTGTACGATCTTTTCGCGAAAATAACATTCTGAAAGAAGTACTTTTTTAAATATTCCGATTTTGAGTGGGAAAATACTTGAAATTTGGACTGTACGATCCTCTCGCGGAAATAACATTCTCAAGGAAGTACTTTTTTGAAAACTCTACTTTTAAGGGGGGGAAAAGGGGAAGGTAGGGCAATTTTGTATCTGATGAACTAATGGTCCTCGATACTTAAAATTTAACTGTACGATCCTCTCGCGGATATAACATTCTAAAAGAAGTACTTTTTTTAAATTCTGCTTCTACGGAGGGAAAATGGAGAAAGTCTGTCAATTTTGAATCTGCTTAACGCATAGTCCTACATACTTGAAGTTTGGACTGTACGATCTCCTCGCGGAAAGAACATTCTAGAAGAAGTACTTTTTCGAAAGTTCTCCTTCTAAAGGGGGAAAAGGTGGAAAGTAGGACAATTCTGTATCTGCTGAACTAATGATCCTAGATACACTCTTATAAATTTTTGTTGAAATTTACCCACTTTATTGTAGGTAACTGTTCTCCTACAATAAAGTGAATAAAAATACTCTATGTGTTTAAATTTCAACATTTGCACACAAAATGTGTATAAATAATAAACATTTTGTGTGTACACACCGCTTTCAAAATTTTTTACCAATAAACATAAAGTGTGTAATTTTAAAATTTTTGTGTTTAGAAAAGCATTTATTTGTGTTTAAAAATGCATTTTAAATTTTTAAAATTGCACATTAAATGTCTTGCAATTAAAATTCCTCTAAAGAAATAAAACCAAATAATAAATTTTTATTATTTTTATAGCTTTTATTTCAACTATAAGCGGTTTAATTATAACAGTTATAACTATGGATACAATATGCATAAATTTAAATTAAATGGAAATTTTTTTAAGAAATGCTTTAAGACTAAAAACTACATAGAAAAGGTGAAATTATATATTAAAATTAATAAAATTAATGAACGCATTGAATTATCTTGCTCCATAAATGTCGCCATTTTCGCAAATTTCTGCATAACGCTTCACTTTTTTCAATTTATGTAAAATCTGAAAAGGGCTGGACCGATTAGACTATTTTTTTTAATGAATATTCATCATATTCCAACTTTGGTTTTTCGAAAAATGAAATTGACCACTGCCACTAACTTTTGTTGAAAATGTTCCTCATAATTTAACTAAGGTTTTTACGGATAGTAAAATTTACCACGCTATACCGATTTTTAAGAAAAAAAAAATTTCCATGCCTTCTTTGACGCTCACTTTTCCCGATATATATATTTTAAATCATGGAATGGCTAGATAAATTTAACTAATTTTGTTTTTAATGTTCGTTATAGTCCAACTAAGGTTTTTCGGAAAGAACAATTTTCCATTTCTACGCCCACTTTTGAATGGATGGACCGAGTTGGTTAAATTCAAATAACGTGTTTACGGTAAGAAAAGTTGTCCACCCACTCTTTTTTTCAATATTTTTAAAATTTTCTCTATAGAAAAATAAAATATAGAATAATAAAATATAAATAAAAATCAAATGTTCGCATCAATTGCGAACTGACCGATTTGGATAATATGTTTTTTAAATGTTCGTCTTTGGTTTTTTGTTTTGGAAAACAAATTAATCACGCCCACTTTTGTGCCCCTTTTTCCGTATATAAAAAATCGGAGAACGGCTGGATCGATTTGACTATTTTTTTTTTAAATGTTCGTCATAGGTTTAAACGGAAATACAAATTTTTCACGCCCGCTTTTATTTTGATATATCTATAATAGAAGAACGGTAAGATAGTAGTATTTGCTGATGTTCGTGATAGTACAACTAAGGTTTTTACGGAAAGAAAAATTGTCCACTCCCACTTTTTTCAATACATCTAAAATCGGAGAACGACCAAGTGGACGATCATTATAATCCAAGTAAGGCTGTTACGGAAATAATTATTGTCCTCCCCCACTTCAAAGCCCACATTTATCAATATCCTTAAAAATTGCAACACTTGAGTACGCCTGGACCGATTTGGCAATTTTTTTGTTTTAAGTGTTCGTATTAGTCCATATAATTGTTCGGAAAGAAAAACTGTCCTCGCCCACTTTTTTCAATGTATCTAAAATTAATTTTTACTCTAATTCGCTATATTAAAAAATATATTTTTAGGGCGGATTACTTAATGAAAAGTTAGCTGCTAACTGCCGATTTAACAAAGCCTTATGTCAAAATTTGTATGAAAAAGTTAAATTTAACGGATAGTAATTTTATAACGGAGCATTGAGTAATCCAGCATTTAAAGATTCCACTTAAACTTGGTACAAACGATTTAAACCTTTGGGCACAGACTAAATACAGACTCGACAGTAGAGTTTTATAAGAAAAAATGGGGAAAAACTAAGCGATTTTAGGAGAAAACACAGCGGTTTTTAGTCCGTTTTACGCTAACATGGTAACACTTTCTACGACTTAGGAGTGAGTGAAACAACAAAAACCGATCTGGCATCCATTTTTCTAATGGCGCGTTATATTAGCTTTCTCTTTCTAACCTAATTCGTAGAATATTTTGAAAATATTAACCATATGGTTAAAGAATACTTTTTTGACACCTGTCACTTATGTCGAGTCTGTATTAGTCTGTGCTTTGGGTATTGTTAACATATGTAGTATTAGTCTGTGCTTTGGGTATTGTTAACATATGTACAAGTTTAACTTACCACACAAATTTTACCGCCCTCTTTTGTCTAAATAAGTCGACTATTAATGACCAGACCGATTTTTTATGTTAATTATAGTTCTAATTAGCTATTTAAGAAAATAGAAAAGAAATAGAGAAAAGTGCCCCTGAAAAATGGAAAATTCGGGAAAACTTTATTAAAAGTGTCCCGGAAAAATGGAAAAATTCGGGAAAAAAATTTGTTTTTGAACTCAACAAGAGCTCACGATAACAACGAAGGATATGCGTAATTTATTTTTGTGTTGTTCGTAATGATACTAAAGAAGTTTAAAATTTGTTCAGTTCGCAAAGTCGAAGACATTGTATTTTTTAGTTCCTAAAATATAATTTTAAGATGATTATCTGCCTAATCGGTTTTTTAATACCACGCCCACAAATTTTTCTAAGCCAAGAAATTCATTACATTTTTTGCAGGGCTATATATTTGAAGCGAGACGAAATATAACACTGATCTTATATTTGGGCCAGCAACGCGGACCGGGCCAGCTAGTATAATATATTTTTTATATACAAAAATTCTCAGAACCTGAGATATGTTTTCTATAAAAAAATTCCCATAATCTGAGATATGTTTTCTATAGAAAAATTCTCAGAATCTGAGATATTTTTTCTATAGAAAAATTCTCAAAATCAGATATTTTTCTATAGAAAAATTCTCAGAACCTTAAATATTTTTTCTATAAAAAATTCTCAGAATCTGAGATATTTTCCTATAGAAAAATTCTCAGAATCTGAGATATTTTTTCTATAGAAAAATTCTCGGAATCTGAGATATTTTTTTATAGAAAAATTCTTAGAATCTAAGACATTATTTCTATAGAAAAATTCTCAAAATCTGAGACATTTTTTTAAAAGAAAAATTTTAAGAATCTACCACATTTTTTCAATAGAAAAATTTTCAGAATCTAACACATTTTTTCTATAAAAAACTATTCTCAGAATCTGTGACATTTTTTTCATTAAAAAATCCTCAGAATCTGAAACATTTTTTCTATAGAAAAATTCTCAGAATCTGAGATATTGTTTCCATAGAAAAATTCTCAGAATATGATATTTTATTTCTATGAAAAAGTTCTCAGAATCGGACATTTTTTCTATGGAAAAATTCCTAGAATCTAAGACATTTTTTCTATAGAAAAATACTCAGAATCTAACACATTTTTTTCATAAAAAAAATTCTCAGAATCTGAGACATTTTTTCTATGGGAAAATTTCCAGAATCTAAGACATTGATTCTAGAGAAAACTTGTTAGAATCTACGACATTTTTTCTACAGAAAAATTCTCAGAATCTGAAAATTTTTTTCTAAAAAAAAATACTTAGAATTTAAGACGTTTTTTCTGTAGGAAAATTCTCAGAGCTTGAGACATTTTTTCTATAGAAAAATTCTCAGAATCTGAGAAACTTTTTGTATAGAAAAATTTTGAGACATTTTTTTCTCACAAAATTTATTTTTCTGAAACCTTTTTTCTTTAGAAAAATGCTTGGAGTCTTAGACTTTTTTCAACGGAAAAATTCCCGAAATCTTTTTCTATTAAAAAATTTTCAGAATCTGAGAATCTGAGATGTTTAGACATTTTTTAATAGAAAAATTTTCAGAATCTGAGACATTTTTTCTATAAAAAAATACTGAGAATATTTTACAGAAAAACTTTCAGAATCTGAGACATTTTTTTTTGAGAAGAATTCTTAGAATCTGAGATATCTTTTGTAAGAAGAATTATTAAATCTGAGATTTAAATTTTATAAAAATGTTCAACATCTCAGACGTTTTTCTATCGAAAAATTCTAAAAATCTCTGAAATAGATTGTTGCTGTACTTACCTTAATGATATTCAATTGCCAAAAATGTATCTTTAATATCACGAACTAATAAAATCTCCTTTAGTTTTTGTTGTATTTGCTGAATTTCCGTTGTATTTCTTCTTTAAATTTACAAGTTTTATAATGGATGTATTACATTTAAACGTATCTTTATATATTCCCATCACTTATATTTTGAATATTTTTCTGTTTTTATTATTTTTTTTTCGCGATTTGCTTTTATTTTGTTGCAAGGCTCACAAATTTTCTTTATTTTAATTTATTTTATTTTAATTTTTGGGTTCTGACAATTTCAATTTATTTTTTATTTACACATTTAATGCTCAATATCGGAAATTAAACAAAAAATGTTTACTATACACATTTAACGTGTA
This sequence comes from Pegoplata infirma, assembly GCA_963921195.1. Classification (NCBI taxonomy): domain Eukaryota; kingdom Metazoa; phylum Arthropoda; class Insecta; order Diptera; family Anthomyiidae; genus Pegoplata; species Pegoplata infirma. The sequence continues at coordinate 154,725,379 of OY992537.1, read as the reverse complement.
ATTTTAAAATTCTTGTGTTTATTTTTCTAGAAATATTTTTATCAAAATACAAAATACTGTATAAAGTGTGTAATTTAAAAATTTTTGTGTGCAAATTAGATTTTTAAACACTTCGTGCTTAATTTTACTCGTTGTGTGTTATTTTACACAGAAATTTACCCACTTTATAGTAGTAATTTTACAAGGAGTTTTTAGAGTGTACTTAAAATTTGAACTGTACGATCCTCTTGCGGAAAAAGTACTTATTGTGGAAAGTTCCACTTCTAAGGCGGAAAGTAGGGCAATTTTGTATCTGCTGAACTAATGGTCCTAGATACTTGCAATTTAGACTGCACGATCCTCTCTCTTGGAATTAACCTTCTGAAAGAAGTACTTTTTTTGAAAATTCTGATTTCAAGGGGGAAAACGGGGAAGGTAGGACAATTTTGTATCTGCTGAACTAATGGTTCTAGATACTTGAAATTCGGCTGAACGATCCTCTCGCGGAAATAACATTCTTAAGAAAGTACTTTTCAAAATTCTGGGGGAAAGAAGGGCAATTTTGAATCTGTTGAACTAATGGTCCTAGATTCTTGAAATTTGAACTGAACGATCCTTTCGCAAAAATAACATACATAAAGAACTTTTTTAAAAATTCCACTTCTAAGGGGGAAAAAGGGGAAAGTAGGGCCATTTGGGGGATTTTGTATCTTTTGAACTAATAGTTTTAGAAACTTGAAATTTGGACTCTATAATCCTCTCGCAGAATTAACATGCGGAAAACAAAATTTTTTGAAAATTCCGCCTCCAAGGGTGGGAAAATAGGGAAAATTGGTGAATTTTTTATCTTCTGAACAAATGGTCCCAGAAACGTGAAGTTTGTCTTTAGGATCCTCTCGCGGAAACAACATTCCGAAAAAAATATTGTTTGAAAAATTCCTCCTCCACGGAGGGAAAGGGGGGGCGGGGGGGAAATAGGTAAAATCGGTACATTATTTATCTTTTAAACAAATGGTTCCAGAAACTTGAAATTTGAACTCTAGGATCATCTCGCAAAAAAAACATCTTGAAAAAAGTAGAAGGGGGAAAGTAGTGCAATTTTGTATCTTTTGAACTAAAACTTTAAGTTTTGATCCTCTCGCGGAAATAATTTTTTGAAAAATACACTTTTTGAAAATTTTAGTTTTAAGGAGGGCCAAGAGGGGCAAAATAGGGCAATTTGGTAAATTCTAAACTAATGGTCTTAAAAACATGACATTTGCAATATAGGATCATCTCGCGGAATAACATATTGAAAGAAGTACTTTTTTGAAAATACTTTTTAAAGGGGGAAAGAAGGGCAATTTTGTATCTGCTGAACTAATGGTCCTAGATATTGAAGTTTGGACTGTACGATTCTCTGGCGGAAATAACATTCTGGAAGAAGTACTTTTTTGGTAAAATCTGCTTCTATAGGGGGAAAAAGAGGGAAAGTAGGGCAAATTTGAAATGTGAATCCTCTTGCGGAAACAACATTCTAATGGAAGTACTTTTTTTAAATTTCGCTTCTACGGGGAAAAAGGGGGAAATTAGGGCAATTTTGTATCTGCTGAACTAACGGTCCTAGATACTTGAAATTTGGAGTGTACGATCATCTCGCGGAAAAAACATTCTGAAAGAAGTACTTTTTTGAAAATTTTGTTTTATAGGTGGAAACGGGGGAAAAGTAGGGCAATTTTGTATACCCGGGTGAAAATGACCATGTATGTTCATACATGCTCATTAGAGTGTCCCTTATTTTGGAAATGTTGGAAATGTTGAGACGGTACCCCCTCATTTTTTTCCTTTTGACTAAAAAATAACTCAGGAAAAATTTTACGCCCCTACGACCACGCCTTCCCTACGCGACGGGGCCTTAAAGAACGGTGCCTTAAAAATAATTTTTCCATACAAACCAAAAATTTTTTTTTTTATTTTTAATTTTTTTGTTATTAATAATAATATTACTTTGTAGCTTATTCATGACAAAAAATTTGATTTTGGTGGGATAAGGCTTTCAGTTCTAAAAATTTTTCGAAAAAAAAAATAGAGCTTTATGGGTCCTACAGTAAAAATTTTTTAAAAAATTTTTTTTTTAGTTTTGACAAGCAACGGTTTTAGTTGTAATGTTGCTTTTAGTGGTATATATTCATAAAAAAATATTATTCATATCTGTGACATCTTGATCGTGTATCGAAAAACATCAAAAATGCATTTTTTACCCTTTTTTAGATCACGATAAAGATGACACAGATAGGAATAATATTTTTTTATGAAAATATATCAGTAAAAGCAACAATTCAACTATTCAACTATTTTTTGTCGTGAATAAGCTAATCAAGTAATATTATAATTAATAACAAAAAAATTAAAAATCAAAAAAAAATTTTTTTGCTTTGTATGGAAAAATGATTTTTAAGGCCCCGCTCTTTACGGCCCCGTCGCGTAGGGAAGGCGTGGTCGTAGGGGCGTAAAATTTTTCCTGAGTTATTTTTTAGTCAAAAGGAAAAAAATGAGGGGGTACCGTCTCAACATTTCCAACATTTCCAAAATAAGGGACACTCTAATGTTCATATATGATGCATATATGGAAGTCCATACAAGTGCATATCCGTAATTTGAGGGTACATGTACATTAATGATCATACATTGTCATACATGAATTTGTATGTAAATTTTTTTTTTCCATAAAACGTCTATTATAATAATAATATAAATAATTTGTACTAATTTATGACACTGATTTTTTTTTTTAACTAACGAATATTTTAAAAATATACTTTGGACTTTATGATACTTAAGGATAATCAAAGCTTCGATGAATTTACCACTTTTCAAATAAATTTACAAATAAAATACATTCGATTTTTATAGTCACTGAATACAATTATCTTTAAATATCAATATTTCTTGGAATGGATTCGATTTTTACCATTAAATCGAATTCTTGTTTATGAGAATTTTAAAAACTGAATGAGACTTTTAAAAATCGAATTTATAAAAACTTACGCATTCAATTTCAAAGTCGAATGAAAAAGAAACCGAATTCATTCTATATTTTTAAATCAAATGTAAATTCATTCGATAAATTGTGTTTGGGGAATGCAATCATTAAAGTTTAATTCAGATGAAATCCTTCGCAACTCTGACAGTAATACCGTCAGAGTGTTCGAATTTTCTTCTAAATTTGGTTGTTTACGTTAGTACCGTTCATATTCGCCTATAGAATACAAAAATTATAACCAATCTTGATGATGTATGATTACCCTGACCAACTGCTTTTGACTGAAAAGCGGGATCAAAAGGTTGAAAAAGCGGGATTTTGATCTAAAAAGCGGGATTTTTTTAATAAGTGAAAATAGCCTTGAACGAACCCACAAATACCCTCCAAAATGCACAAAATTCTGGAAATACTTTTAAAGGATTGTAATTTTTTTTATGTAAAAAAATGCATAAGAACTTTGACTAGAAAAATTTTATTTTGATTATGTCAGCAAACATAGTCTCTAGTCTAAGGAATATTTTTACCAACCTTGGGATAAAATATTTAAGAATCAAAAAAATTCCATATTAGAATCAAATGCTTTTTGAATCGTAAAAATCAAATAAATACTTCCAAAGATATGGCAAAGTAATCATACATTTTTTTGTATGGAAAAATCTCAAAAGTAGTTTTTAAAAAAATTACGAAAGTTGGAAAAACCGAAGGCCCAAAATTTTTATGTAAACAATGGTATTCTTTCGATTTATGCTGGTTTCAGAAAAATCGAAGGGGGATAAAGTTTTGAAAAATGCATCTAAAAATTGCATTTGAATCACAAACGTACTTTTTAAAAAATATATTTTTTTAGTGCATTGATACAAAAAACGGAGATTGTTAGAGTCGAATGCTTTTTGAATGGTAGAATTCGGATAACTACTTTCGAAGACATGGCTTTTCAAAGTATCACACTTTTTTGATTTTTTTAATTTTTGAAGAAAATAAAATTCGCGAAAAAATCGCAATTTTTTTGAATTAAAAAAAAACTGAAAATGGATATGTTTTGTTGGCTCCATAGTACAAATGTGTACAAAAAATTTGACAAAGACGCTTAGGTCAGATTTTATAAAATCTCTTGTGGAATTCGTGATATACTTCTTGGGGTCCTAGATCAATATTTTGATGTACGGAATGACAAACTTATATATACCCTCTATCACCAAAGTGGAAAAATGTTTGCTTGTACAAATTTTTTTTAACTTTGACCTCAAAGGGGCACGGGTTAAAGTTCTCCGATTTGACTGAAACTTTGTCCACATCAGTTTTAGACCATATGACACAATATTCCGCCCCGACCCTTTTCAATTTCAAAAAAATCGCCCTCACATTTCGCTGCCATCCTACTGTATAGTGCAAAGTAGGAGCAGAAAGGGGTCCAAAAAGTTTCTATTGGATGTCCAATGACTCCATAAAATTTTCGTAAAAATTAAAAATTTGTTTACCCTCTCGCATCGCAGTTGAAGTAAAAACCTTAAAAAATTACACATTTAATCTTATTTCTAGGCAACCATTTTTTTGTGGGTTTTATCTATTTTGAAATATATGTCTTCCCTGTCTAAAAAAGATAAAATTCGAAAATATTAAAAAAAAAATCGAGTATTATGGCACTTTTAAGCATACTGTGGGTGGAGGGTATACAAATTGCGAAATTGTAACTTTATTAGCGAATTCTCCGAGTTAAGCCACATTAAAAAATTATGCTATGGTGGCAAACCTTCTGCTGGAACCCTAAATAACTCCCCCGAATTCTTTAGAAATCAAAAAAAAAAATTGGGCAAAAAGCCATACTTTAACAGCAATGCGGGAGTAGAACGAAATTTTTGATTTTCACGAAATTTTTATGAAGTCATTTTGACTTCCAATAGAAACTTTTTGGACCCCTTTTTTGGGAATTTCCAATACTTTGAATTACCGAATTTGCAGACAACTTGAATATGATATGCTGAAAATTGGCATCGCATCCTAAAATCAGCCCTAAGTCAATGGTTCCCAACCTTTGAATCTCGCCCCACTGGGGGGCAATTTTAACGCTTCAGGGGGGCAAAGAGCAAATTTTCAAGATTTTTTTTTTGTTAAATAAACTAAAAAATTATTATTTTAGTTAAATTATTTAGTTGATTGTTGAAAAATGTTTCTAAAAACTTCGTTTAACGATGATTTTAACATAAAGTTTGCTTAACCACAAGTAAATTTTGAATTTTAAAACAAATTTGAAAAATTTACAAATTTTTCTGCAGTATTGGGGGACATTGTCGTTTTTTTAACTCAAAAGTGGGACATGGCGCAAAAATGGTTGGGAACCATTGCCCTAAGTTGATGGCCTCAGAGTATCGTATGACTCTAATTAATTCCACTGAAGGTAGGGCATGTTATTACTTTAATACTTTTAGCCTTGAGCAAAACAAAAAATATCCTTTCCGATTTTTACCCTAAAGACAAATTTTCCGCGCTTGAATTTCAGGCTAAATAAGCGTTTCTGGGAAGTGGAAACAAGAAAATTCAACAAGGTTCAAAAGAAGGGACACGCTAAAGTATTTTTTTTTGTATATTTTCTGTATGTGTGGGTGCCAACTATTGAAGCAAAAAGAATCCGGATAAGAAAAATTACCAAGTGTATATGATAAAAGCTTAAGTAAGGGACAGTTAGTTGGATGGTGGGTTAGTTGGTTGCTTGGTTTGTCAGCTGGTCATTGGGTCGGTCATTCGGTTGGTAAGTTGGCTTATATAAAATATTTAAAATACCGTAAACGTAATATTGTGTCGTAAAGCATGGTTAAAATGTTCAGCTGGAATAAATGTTTCATGCATGTTAAACAGGAAGACGAAAGCTTTGTTTGTGTTCGTATGTGTCAGCAGAGTACAATATTAAGTGGCAAAAATACATATGAAAATTGTCCTTTTATACATGGACCACAAATATATTGGGCATTTAAGCGAAAACACACACAAAATAAATGTGATGAGATGAAATTAAAGAAAAATGAAAAAAAAAATACCAACCTGCATTCCATATAGGTACATAGTTGACAATTAACATACTATCAGGATATGGAATGTTCATTTCTACAAACATAATACGTACATTAGGGGTATAACAAAGATATATTTAATAAATTTATAATAGACCGGTTCCATTTTGAATAGCACAGGCCATCGGCCGATGGTTGTTCAAAGTCGTATATAAAAATCCGTCCTAAGTAAAGCCGCTTTTGGTTAACCAAAAATAAAAAATCAAGTAAAAAATAATACATTTTTGTTAACAATAAAATAGATTTTATTTGTCAAGCTAAAATTAAATTTTATAAGATATCTCTCTAGATTGTCAAGAAAGTAAATGAAAATTCAAGCAAATGTTTGTTTTGCATAAAACAAAAAATTAAAATTATTTTCCATGATTTATTGTTTCCACCATCTTATTCCGGAAATGAACCGGATTTTCCATTTTCTATTGGCGTGACATTTTAAATTTTTACATTTTGTAGTATTAGACAAGAGCTATTTGTGGATACGATTTAGTCTTAATTTTAAGTTTTGGAAAATTTCAACCAGGAAATTTAACTGTAACCAATAACAATTAACTACGCATTTTTTTTGTTTTTAATTTCAACATACTTATGTATAATTTTGATTTGCACTGGTTTTATTTTATTTTAAATTTATTTTCAAAGTCCTAATTTCTTTTTGTAATGCATTTTTTTTCATGTATTTTAAAACTTAAAAAAAACATTTTTTTATTATTTTTTAAAGCCTAAAGCCGAAGCCTTTATTTGTAGGCAAATAAAAATCGCTGGTTGAAGCAGAAAAACTTCATATTGATCTCATTACTATCCATTCCTTTTGATGTTTTTATTTTTCTAAAAAAATATAGTGTACATAAATTTTCAAAACGAAAAGACGCGTGCGTGTTGTTTTCTACAAAAAATATAAAATAAAAATAAAAAAGAAATAATATTTATATTATTTAAAAAATATATGTTAAAATATATAAAATAAATTAATATTATTAATTTCAGTAAGGATATTTATACAAGATTCCTGTTGGAATGTAACTGCAAAAAAACTACCCATGTAAGTATAAAATTATGATTTCAATTTGTGTTGTTTGTTAACCAAAAAATATTTTGTTTTTTAGCGCTAAAAAAGGGCAATGAATCAATTTCAAACAAATAACATCCCAGCAAAAAATAAACGAAGTGGTTCAAAAAGAATTAGTGGTTTCACTTCGTACAAAGTAGCGATAGGTGCCGAACTTCATATTCCGTAGGAAGTACTTTTAAAATCACTTCCAAAAATGCTACAAAATAACAATAAAAACATCTTTCACATGTTCTTAGGAATTACGTCATGTTTTCGACAAAATTGAGGTCAAAGTTCTCAAAAAACGTGTTTTTGCCCATTTTTGAGAGCTTATAACTTTTAAACGGGTTGTGATAGAACGAAAAATTTGGTACCATTTTGTTAAGCTAAAAATGCCCTATAATTGTGCATATTTAAAAAATAAATTTTAAAAGAAAATGGAAAAACCTTATATTTCCGCCCTCTGTGGTGGGTTTTTGGAACTTTTTTTAAGAGTTTGAAAAAAGGCCGTTGTATTATTTTTTGCTGTAGAATCGACTGGCGAAATCAGATTTGCAATATATTCAGCCGTTTTTTCTCTGCAGAAAAATCAGCTCAAAATCCGCGATTTCAAATGCTTTGAACCACCCCAAGGAGTGAAAATTTTTCCAAAAAAATACCGGCATTCTTTTTAGCTCCCCTAAATCCTTTAAAAAAAATATGATATCCGCAGATCAAATTTTCAAAATTAACTCTAATGTATATATGTACGTTTGATTTTCAATGAAATTAATTGTTCTATCACGTAAGGTTTTTAAGATATTCGCGTTTGAATATTGAAATATTTGGGTATCCTCTGTAACGTATTCTTAAGTTGCTCAAACACAATAGTACTCGATTTAGTAAAAAAAAAAATACATCTTTATTCCAAATCTGGCATCCAAATTTTTCTATCGCGTACTGTTTTCGAAATATTGGCGTTTAAAAAACTCAAACTCCACTGTTACGCACTTATATTCTTTATAAATCACACTAAAATGTTCAAACGCGAATATCTTAAAAACAGAACATGCTTGAAAAATTTGGATTGCAGTTATGGAATCAGGAGGTCCATTTTATATGAAATCAAGTCCTATTTGGTGGAAGCAACGTATTTAACAGCGAATATCTCAAAAACGATACGTGCTAGACAAATTTGGACGCTAGATTTGGAAGCAGGAGACCAAAATCTATAAGGACCAGTTAGAAATTTGACTGTGGGGTTTTTGCTATCGAACAGTGTTTTTAGTGCAAACATTACAAAAAAAAAAAATTTCAATCCATCTTACAAAAAGAAGTGAAAAAATCACTTCTAATTTAGAAGTTCTAAATCACAAAATAAAATGACATAATGACATGCCAAGAAATATGTACTTCTAAAGAAGTGATGAAAAAAAAACGCTTCCAAAAGGCCAAGTTATATTAACATCCGGATCACTACTTCAGAAGTTGTGATAAAAATGTTAATACATATGTACACTAGCTGTTTTGCGCCCGGCGTTGCCCGGGTTAATAAAATATTATACAATGAATTCGAAATAATTGACTATTAACTGAATAAATTTGACATTAAAAGTTTTTCTGATGATTATAATAACTGGATTATATGAAACTAGTAAAAAACGAACCAGGATGTCTTAAATTTTTAGAAAAAAAAATTTTTCTTTCACACCTTTCTCAATTCAAACAATATATAACATGATTAAAAAATTATAATACATAATTATAATTAGAGCCTGAGCTCAACTGTCTTTACAGAAAAACAAACAGAATTCGTTTTTTATTAGCGAGTTTATCTACTGCTTCATGACTTTTCACTGGTGAACATTTTTTTATTTCGCTTAGAGCCGGGCTTGGAACAGTTGCCTTTTAGGGTCAATATTAACACAACAAAATATTGGACCTATGGGGAACTTTTTTTGGGTTCCTGTTTTGACTTGAAAATCGGGAAGCTCCGAACAAAGTGAAAAAATGTTTAATTTTTTACTGAAAATATATTTAAATATTAGGACATTAAGCCGATGACCTTTTTATTCATGTTTAGTTTTTGTCTAAGGCATTGTATTTTTTCACGTTGAAACGTAGAGAAATTCTGTTTCTAATAAAATTTAGTACTGGTGAAAATTTTAATAACATCGGGTTCGCGTTTCAGTTTGATTACGGAATAGGCAGAAAAAACTTACTATACATTGCAAAAGTTGTGGAAATTTAAACCTCTTTGTACAATCGCCCGTTGATACAGACTGAATTTCCCGCCTCGTTTAGTACTATATGTGGAGAAAGTTTTGTTTAAATCGGTTTAGTCGTTTACCTGTAATTAAGGAACAGGCAGAAAAAACTTTCAGTATAGTAAAAAGGCGCGAATCAATTTATGCCACTTTGTCCAAACGCACTCTATTTTAATCTAGTATAGTTCCCGTCTTGGTTAAAAATATCAATGGAAATACAGTTGATATTTTTCGAATTACAATTGGAATCTTCGAATTACAATAGAAATACAGTTGATATTTTTCGAATTACAATTGGAATCTTCGAATTACAATTGATCTTTTACGAATTACAATTGATCTTTTACGAGTTACAATTGATCTTTTTCGAATTACAATTGATCTTTTTCGAATTACAATTGATCTTTTTCGAATTACAATTGGAGTCTTCGAATTACAAATGGAATCTTCGAATTACAATTGGAGTATTCGAATTACAAATGGAATCTTCGTATTACAAATGGAATCTTCGAATTACAAATAGAATCTTCGAATTACAATTGATCTTTTTATTGATTACATCTGTAAATGGTGTAGTGATATATGTTATACTTAAGAGTCAAAGAACATACTTTGTGTGTCACGCCCATATTAAATTCATCAATGTTTCAGTTGAAGAAGAAGTACATCTGGTTCATAAGTTGTGGTGAATTTTGTAGTGAATGGTAAGCTCTTTTTTTGCTGGGATCAACACTGTTGATTAAAAAGGTATAAAATAAGAAGCATTTTTCTTTATGGATGTAAAAATTTTAACTTTTTATTCTATGGAATACTTATTCAGTCATGCAAAAATTACATAAAATGAACCGTAACACCATATAATTTCAAATGAAGGAAAATTACCCAAAAATAAAAAATGAGCGGTACGCCATCTAATGTCAAATGAAGAAGAATTACCTAAAAATAAAGATGACCGGTAACGCCATCTAATGTCATATGACGAAGCATTATCCAACTGCGAAAAGAAGAAGAATTTGCCAACATTCAAAACGCCATCAAGTAAAAAGTTAAAGAAACACAAGTAACAACATAGAAGAAATTACTACATGTAAACATTTTTTATTTAATATTAATAAAATCAACATGCTTTGAAAATTCACATTTCTTTTTAGTTTTATCAGAATTTTGGATTTTATTTAGGTTCCCAGTAAAAACTTGGTAATAAGTCCACATTACCGCCTGCATTCTATGTAATGAGGACTCGTTACCTGCTCGATTACTTCTTGTTAACAAATAATGAGTTACCGATAACCTCATACAGAACCGGTTACATTTTATTAACAAATAATGAGTTACCGATAACCTCATACACACTCAAAAAAAAAACTGTAAGGTTAGCAACAATTTAGTTAAATTTAACTAAAAAAGCACCTGATTTTGGGTCTACTAAATTTCTAATTAATGCATGTAGCAAAAACAAGTGAGAGTGTTAAATTCGGCTGTGCCGAATCTTTTATACCCTCCAAAATGTAAAAAAAAAAAAATTGACAGGGGCTTTTTTTTTGGGGGGGGCGAAGTTGATAGGGTCAGTGGGGCACGTTGAGAGCACCTTCCCATCGCGATAAATATACCAAATGTTTCATTTATTTAACAAAAATACAAAAAACATGTAAAAACGTGTATTTTTTTAGAGGTTGGTTTAGTTCTTCAAAGGGGAACTTTTTTCCCCCTGGTCCGATTTGGCCAATTTCCGAACTTAACCTGCCTAGGAACATAAGACATATTTGTGCCCAACTTGAGGTTCCTATCTCTTTTATTTTGGACGGCATCGTGTTAACTACAGACGGATGGACGGACAGACGGACGGACGGACGGACGGACATCGCTAAAATGTCTTAGAATCGATCACTGATCAATAATATATATACTTTATGGGGTCCCCGATCGATATTTCGATGCGTTACACATGGAATGACAAAGTGAGTATACCCCCATACTGTAGTTGGAGGGTATAAAAACCGTAACTTTAACTGAAAATTTCGAAAAAATTTTATGTACATATTTACAAAAAAATTAGTTGAATTCAGCTAAAATTTTTGTTACTTTTCGTATTTTTTTTTTTTACATGTTTAGGTTGACATTTTTTTTTTATTTCACCGAACACTTTAAACACCTACACTTCACTTATTTTTTTCTATTTTTTCCCAGCATTAAGTTCAGCTTAAGTAGAACTTATGAGATTTGCATAGGAGGCTACACAAGAAATTTCTTAAATAGCAATCACTCTTTTCACTTAACAAATATGTTACGAAATCAGCAAATTAATTAGTAAAAATTCGTTAACTCAGTTTTAAAGTCAACAAAAAAAAATTAATTCAAAATTTGTTCAAAACTAGTATTTTCGTAAATTGAAATTAACTAAAAAAAGTAGTTAAAACTCTGATTTTAACTTAAAATTTGCTAAAAAGCCAGTTAACTCAACTTAATAAAAAATGTTAACTTTACAGTTTTATTTTTTTTGAGTGCAGGACCGGTTACTTCTTGTTAACAAATAATGAGTACCGATAGCCTCATACAGAACCGGTTACTGGTAAATACGATTTAAATTATTTGATAAGTTGTCCAAATAATTTTTTTTTATTAAAATTAAAAAAATGATAAAGAAAATTTAGAAAGAACTTGCACATTTAGCTTAAAAAAGATTAACATTTCTCTACTTTCTCTAATAAAACTCCGTTAACAGAAATTTAAATTTAGGAATTCTGATTAAAATTGGGAACAGGCTAATTAAAGTTTAGAAAACCAAATTGATATTTAAAAATCTGGATCTTGCTGACACTTGATAGTGATTTATGGGCCTTAATTAGTCTCTACATAACTTCTATTGAAGTTTTCTGGATTTTAATTGACTTTTTTTAAATTGTAATTGTTTTTCTAGAAATTTTGGGGCGTTTTCCAAATTTTAAATTGACTTTTTTGTTTGCCTTGTTGGTAAAAAACCATCATAGACAGTATTTCCCTTAAAAACTTACTCACTCTTATATAGACTTAAACTTAAGATGGTGTTTAATGTATTTTCCATGGGCTGAGCAGCAGTCGCTTCTGTATATTTGTTTTTGGTCCTGTCCTAAGCTGCCAAATGTCCCTTTCTACGATGTTCCAAGATATATTTTAGGTCCTAAGCAGCCAAATGCCCCTTTCTACGATGTTCCAAGATATATTGTCGGTCCTTGTATTATTTGAATTTTACAATCAAACATTTGGAGGGATGGACATTAGGGCGTTTCATCAAAAACTTTTTTTTTGGATTTTTGCAACTCTTGAAGCGGGATATGAATTCTTATGGCCTAAAAGATTTTTGAGATTTTTTTCAGATTTTTGGAAGGTCGGGATCAACTCGCTCAAATCGATTTTATCCAAAAAATGAGGTTATGAAACATCATTTTATTTTATTTTTTTCCCCTGGTGCCTTTATTTACAAAACTGGATACATTACTTCTAAATGTTGTTAGCCTCCTAAAAAAAAATATTCGCGGTCAAAATTATAAGTTCAAGGGTCACTAAGATGACCTTAAAAGTAAAAATTCAGAATTTCCCGTGTTTTAACCTCAATAATTCGAGAAATAACCTATGTATGAACGTCATGTTGAATCCGTTAGATAGGTCTTTAAAACACCTTTCATTTAAAACCAATCTGACTATTGTCACTTTTGTAGAAATGTTAAAAAAAAATAAAAAAAACTGGGAAAAACTCATTTTCTCCCCCATTTTATCGAAAATTGAACTGGTGCATTAGGTAGTTTTTTTTGTAAAGCTAAGTAAGTTGTTCACCGGTGAAAAAAAATGTTTCGAAACATCAATTAATTTGTAGCGAAAATTTGACAGTCATATGTTTGGTTATGTTTTGCGCGTCAGAATACATAAAATAACTTTAAATAATATTTTTTCTTAAGTTATGTGATATTATTAATGTTTACAGTCCCAAACACTTATAATTACTTCATTTTACATCTTAATGTTAAATTTCACCGCTTTTTTAATGGTCTGTACAATTTAAAAAAATGTTGCTTATAGTGTTGATGCGTATTGATGCAACATATACCGGGTTATTTTTCCGGTTTTTCACTAGTGAACAGAATACCTCTTCAGCGAAATTTTTACGCTTTTGTAAAGCCAGTGTGAAATTTATGTTTTTTTTATATGGAGTTTGACAGATTTTCACGTGAAAACCGATCAACTTACCCACCTTAAAGTTAAAATAATACCTTTAAAAGACTTTTTATAGATTGTAGTTAGTGTTTCCAAGCCGGTTAACCTAAAAACCGGTTTTTTGTCAAAAAAAACCGGTTTGACAAAAACCCGGTTTTCCGGTTTGGAAACACTAATTGCAATCAAAAAACTTCTTTTAAGTTTATTATTTCAACTTTACAAAAAAACTACTAATGGATTCCATTCGATTTTTTGTAAAATGGGGGAAAAAATGAGTTTATCTTAGTTTTTTAATATTTCTACTAAAGTGACAAATGTCATTTTGGTTTTAAATTAAAGGTATTAGAAAGACCTATCTAACGGATTCATCATTACGTTCATATATTGCATATTTCTCAAATTATTAAGGCTGGAACACGGGAAACTCTGAAGTTTTACTTTAAAGGTCATCTTAGTGACCCTTGAACTTATTATTTTGACCGCGAATATTTTTTTTAGGAGGCTAGCAACATTTAGAAGTATTATATCCGGTTTTGTTAAAAAAAGGAACCAGAGACCAAAAAAAAAAAAAATTTGTTTCATAACCTCATTTTTTTGATAAAATCGATTTGAGCGAGTTGATCCCGACATTCCAAAAATATGAAAAAAATCTCAAAAATCTTTTAGGCCATAAGAATTCATATTCCGCTTCAAGAGTTGCAAAAATCCAAAAAAAAGTTTTTGATGAAACGCCCTAATGGACATCAACGTAAACATTGGTTCCATTTGCTTTTCTTACGTTTAGATTGTAGAAATTTTCCCGCTTGGTTGCTCTTGAAATAACCGCGTTTAACATGAACTTTATCATCCTGACGCATAGGCATGAAGCCAACATTTTACTTTTGACGCAATTCCTTGCTGAGGGAAGACGGCTAATTTTTAGGACTAATGTATGCTGCTATTTGGTAGCATTTTTGTAATATAAACACTTTTTAGTACAGACGCCATTAACCAAAAAAAAAAAAAACGAAGAAATTATGCACACTTTCACGTTTTTCGAAAAATACGGTCGTTCAGAAATTGCTTAAACTTTTAAAATTCCTATATTTACAGTGCTTAGTGTTTTGAATCCTTTCGGGGCGATATCAATTTTTTTCTGAACACAAATCAGTACGCCAAAATTGTTATGATCTTTTTTTTCTAGAAATAACTCTCGGAAAACTTTTTTCTATGGGACAACACTGATGATTTTTCAACAAAAAATTTCGGTTAAACTACCAATATTGGGGTAAATATTTGAGTAAAAACATCTGTTAAAAATCAACTGTTAAAAACTGTTGTCGTTTATTTTGCAGAAAATTTAGTTGGCAACATCTTCATTTGAATGCGTATAACTATCTAAGATTATATTATTGATCAGTGATCGATTCTATTACATTCTAGCGATGTCCGTCTGTCTGTCTGTTGAAATGGCGATCACGTAGTTATCGCTGTAAATTAACGTATTTACTTGTTATTTCGAGAGGTTTCGTATTGCGATATCGGTTCAAAAGTTTTGAACGAAAATGTAAGGACACCTTGAAAATTGTGGTACATTCGACATAACCTAAAATACAATTACAGAAATTTTTTTTCCAAAATATATTTTTTCAACAATTCTTTTTTTTTTTTTTTTCAAATAAATTTTTTTGCAATAATCTATTTTACATTGTGGAGGGTATCCATACATTCAGCAAAGCCGAATTTTAATTTTGATTACTTATTTATATAACATTTAGGTTCTAATTATGTAAATTACTGGCGTTGAACACATCACCAACGCTAATGTGAGGCTCAAAAATATAATTTTGTAAATCACTACATTATTGCGTTATATTTTTACGTTATCACATGAAATGTCAATTATATTAGATTGGTGTTGCCAAACATTCTAAAATTATTAAAAACACGTAAAAAGGTTAAATTCGGTCTTGCCGAATGTAGTGATACCCTCCACAATTTCAAAAAGATTATTGCATAAAACTGTATTTCAAAGAAAATTACTTTTGAAAAGAAAAAAAATTTCCGCGAAAAATTGATTTTGGTATACCATTTGGTGTTTAATTGTGTTCACATATGTCAACCAGCAACCGAATTAAAGCATTTTGTATTTTTAGGTTATGTTGAAAGTACTAACATTTTTGAGGTGTCCTTACATTTAAGTTCATAACTTTTGAACCGCTGAACCATTATCGCTCTAATGCAATACCAAACTTCTCGGGAGAACTTCCAATAAATATGCTAAGTTTCAGCCGTCTCCGAGTAATATTTCGGCCGTGATTACCATTTCCGCAGACAGACAGACGGACATCGCTAGAATGTCTTAAAATCGATCGGGGATAATGAATATAGGGGTTTTCGTGGCAACTGACACACCTTTTCAAACCAATATCCTCCGATCGGGATGAAATTTAAACAAACGTTAGTCCTATTGGATAGTAATTCAGACACAATTTTTCAACGAGATCGGTCAAGAACTCTCTGAGTTAGAGGGGGTCGAAATTTTACATTTTGGCCAAAGAGTTGTATATTCTCATCCATGTAACTTCTTACCTATTGTTTTTAGCAAAATATGTCCCAAACAGTTTAGATAGCTATTTCTTCAGTCTTTCGAAAAAAAATTATAAAACAAGTAAAAAAAAAAAAATTGATTTTTTTCCCTAAAAATCCAAAATTTTTTTGACTTTTTCCTCAAATTGGGCTCTATCTTTTTTTTTTATTCAAAAGAAACCTTAGGTGATTTCCTTTAAGAGCTATGGGGTCGCTAAGTGGGATGCGAGTGGGCTATTACCTATTATTTTCAGCAAAATGTGTCCCAAAGAGTTAAGATAGCTATTTCTTCAGTCTTTCGAAGAAAAAATATAAAAAAATAAAAAAAAAAAAATTTTGATTTTTTTTTCTTAAAAATCCAAGACTTTTTTGACTTTTTCCTCAAATTGGGCCCCTTTTTTTTATTCAAAAGAAAGCTTAGGTGATTTCCTTTAATTTTATAAAAATGTCATTTTGGAAGTGGAAATAAAGGTTAGGTATATTCAACAAAAATGTTGGGGGCAGAAAATAAATGGAGGTCGGTCTCACATTGCACTTCTCCATGGGCAGTTCTAGGGCATTTGTGGGGCTTTTTGAGGATTTTAACCTCTTTACGCCCAATTTTGATCCCGATGAGGAGCCATATGGCCCCACCACACCGCCATTATTTTTCGGCTCATGCTTTATTTTTCGAACCTATCAAAATTAGAGGGTGTCCCGGATCGAAAACTGGTGAGCTATCCCACGCCTAATAGTCCAAATTAAAGAACCGTTTTTTGTGTTCCAAAGTTAAAAAAAAAAAAATTTCATAGATATCCGACTCGCATCCTACTAAGCGACCCCAAAGCTCTTAAAGGAAATCACCTAAGCTTTCTTTTGAATCCAAAAAAAAACCCAATTTGAGGAAAAAGTCAAGTACCCTCTATTACTAATTGTAAGTGGAGGATATAAAAACATTGTTTTTTTTTTGAATGAAATGCTGTGTAAAAAACAATCTATATATATAAAAGAGTAATGTGACTGACTGACTGACTGACTGACTTATTGACTGATTCATCATCGCCCAGCCCAAACGGCTGAAGCTAGAGACTTGAAATTTGGACTGTAGGTTCACCTCCCGGAATATAGATCCACTAAGGCTGGATTTTTGCCAATGTTGATTCTAAGGGGGTAAAAAGGGTAAAAAACTGTACTTTTGGTACTTTTTATATCTCCTGAAATAATGGTCATAGAGACTTGAAATTTGGACTGTATGTTCACCTTCCGGTATATAGATCCACTAAGGCTGGATTTTTGCCAGTGTTGATTCCAAGGGGGTAAAAAGGGTAAAAAACTGTACTTTTGGTACTTTTTATATCTCCTGAAATAATGGTCACAGAGACTTGAAATTTGGACGGTATGTTCACATCCTGGAATATAGATCCAGTAAGGCTGGATTTTTACCAGTGTTGATTCTAAGGGGGTAAAAAGGGTAAAACACTGTACTTTTGGTACTTTTTATATATCCTCAAATAATGGTCATAGAGACTTGAAATTTGGACTGTTTGTTCACATCCTGGAATAAAGATCCAGTAGGGCAGGATTTTTGCCAATGTTGATTCTAAGGGGTAAAAAGGGTAAAAATTTGTACTTTTGGTACCTTTTATATTTTCTTAAAAAATTGTCACAGGGACTTGAAATTTGGACTGTATGTTCAGCTCCCTTATCGCTGGATTTTTGCCAATGATGATGCTAAGGGGGTAAAAAGGGTAAAAATCTGTACTTTTGGTACATTTTATATTTCCTTAAATAATTGTACTAAAAACTTGAAATTTTCAATGTCGGTTCACCTCCCGGAAAAAAGGTTCAGTAAGGCTGGGTTTTTGCCAATTTTGATTCCACGGGGGTAAAATGGGTAAAAAAGAGTACTTTTGGTACTTTTTGTTATTTACTGAAGTAATGGTCATTCAAACTTGCAATTTGGAATGTAGGATCCTTTAGTGAAATAAAACATTCTGGAACAAGTTTTTTCTGAAAGTTATGTACCTTTTATAAAAAGTACCTTTTAAAAAAAAGTACCTTTTATAAAAAGTACCTATTATAAAAAGTACGTATTATAAAAAGTACCTTTTACAAAAAGTACCTTTTATAAAAAGTACCTTTTATAAAAAGTACCTTTTATAAAAAGTACCTTTTATAAAAAGTACCTTTTATAAAAAGTACCTTTTATAAAAAGTACCTTTTATAAAAAGTACCTTAAATAAAAAGTACCTTTTACAAAAAGTACCTTTTATAAAAAATACCTTTTATAAAAAGTACCTTTTATAAAAAGTACCTTTTATAAAAAGTACCTTTTATAAAAAGTACCTTTTACAAAAAGTACCTTTTATAAAAAATGCCTTTTATAAAAAGTACCTTTTATAAAAAGTACCTTTTATAAAAAGTACCTTTTATAAAAAGTACCTTTTATAAAAAGTACCTTTTATAAAAAGTACCTTTTATAAAAAGTACCTTTTATAAAAAATACCTTTTATAAAAAGTACCTTTTATAAAAAGTACCTTAAATAAAAAGTACCTTTTACAAAAAGTATCTTTTATAAAAAGTACCTTTTATAAAAATTACCTTTTGTAAAAAGTACCTTTTGTAAAAAGTACCTTTTATAAAAAGTTCCTTTTATAAAAAGTACCTTTTAAAAAAAGTACCTTTTATCAAATGTAACTTTTATAAAAAGTACCTTTTATAAAAAGTACCTTTTATAAAAAGTACCTTTTATAAAAAGTACCTTTTATAAAAAGTACCTTTTATAAAAAGTACCTTTTATAAAAAGTACCTTTTATAAAAAGTACCTTTTATAAAAAGTACCTTTTATAAAAAGTACCTTTTATAAAAAGTACCTTTTATAAAAAGTACCTTTTATAAAAAGTACCATTTATAAAAAATACCTTTTATAAAAAGAAACTTTTAAAAAAGTACCATTTATAAAAAGTACCTATTATAAAAAAAACCTTTTAAAAAAAGTACCTTTTATAAAAAGTACCTATTATAAAAAGTACCGAAAGTACACTTTTTGGCACTTTTTTATTTCCTGAAATTATATATATATAGAAACTTTTTATATTTCCTAAAATCTTAAAATTTGTAATGGAGAATTGTAAAAAAACATTCTGGGAAAATACGTTTTTAAAATTCTGCTTCTTATTGGGGTAAAATGGCTAAAAAAGTGTATTTTCGGTACCTTAGATATTTTTTGACATAATGGTTCTGGAAACTTAAAATTAGGAATGTAAAATGTTTTTTGTACTTCAAATATTTGCTAAAACAATGATACAAGAAAATTTAAATATGGAAAAGAGGATCCTTTTATGAAGAAAAAAAATCTGGAAGAGGTTCTTTTTGGAAATTCCGTTTCTAACGGGGATTTTTCTTTCTTTCTTCACTGAAATATTCATTCAATCAAAATGCCGATATAAGGGCTCGAAAATTATAAAAATTTTATTGTTTAAATTATTCATTGAAATATTATTTTATGAAAGACTTAAACGTGCACAAGTAAATAAAACAAAGACTACGTAGGGGAATTTTCTTGAAATCGGCAGAGTAATTCTGATTCTTCTATTGTCTGGTATCAGTGGCGGGTACAGCTTTTGGCTTTGGGAGGGGAAATTTTTTTTTTACTTCAAAGAAAAAAAATCATAATGCTTTATCGGACGAGCAAAAACAGGGATACGTTTCATTTGCAAAAAAAAGTGTTGGGAAAGCTATAAAATCATTAAATTTATTAGTTTTTGCCGAAGGAGGTTTGTTTTTCATGATATACATATGATCATGAAAAGCAAACCTCCTCCGGCAAAAACTAATAAATTTTATGATTTTATAGCTTTCCTATCACTTTTTTTAAATATTTTTTTTGTATTTTTCTAAATCAGAGAATTTTTCAAAATAGAAGAAAATATCAGATGATCAAAAAATGATTTTATATAGTGCAAATGTCTCAGAATCTAAGACTTCTTCTCAGATTCTGAGACAGAAAAAATCTCAGATTCTGAGAAATTTTACTATAGAAAAAGTCTCATATTTTAAAGCATTTATGAGATATTTTTCCCATAGAAAAGGTCTCAGATTATTAAATTTGTTCGTACTGAAAAAATTTCAGATTCTGAGACCTTTTTGTCGAGAGGAAGCCTCAGACCTTTTTTTCTGTAAAAAAAGTCTAAGATTCTGAAACCTTAATCCTAAGAAAAAAGTCTCAGACTTTCATACCTTTTTCCCGTAGAAAATGTCTCAGATCTGAGAGCTTTTTCTTAAATAAAGAAAAGTTTAAAATTCTGGTAATTTTCCCCCTAAAGAAGGCGTGACAGATTCTGAGAAATTTTTCCTTCATAAAAAGTCTCTGATTGTAAGAATTTTTTCCTGCAGAAAAAGTATAACATTCTGATTCAAAGACCATTTTTCTATAGAAAAAGTCTAAGATTCTGAGACCCATTCCAAAAAAAGCCACAGATTCTGAGACGTTTTTCCTATAGAAAAAGTCTTAGATTCTAAAACCTTTTTCTTATATTTAAAGACATTTTCTTCTAATGAAAACGTCTCAGATTTGAGACCTTTTTCCTATAGAAAAATTCATAGATTCTGAGACCTGTTTCCCAAAGAAAAAGTGTCAGATTCTGAGACATTTTTCCGATAGAATAAGTCTAAAATTTTTAAATTCTGAGACCTTATTCCTATAGAAAAAGTCTTAGATTCTAAGACCTTTTTCACATAGAAAAAGTCACAGATTTCGCGATCTTCTTCCAACTAAGTAAGTTTGAACTTCTGAGACTTCTTTTCAACAAAAAAAGTCTCAGACTTTGAGACCTTTTTCTTTTTTAAAAAGATTCAGATTTTGAGACCTTAATCCTTAAAATAAGTCTCAAATTCAGAGATTCTGAGACCTTTTTCCTATAGAAAAAGTCTCAGATTCTTAGACCTTTTCCTATCGAAAAGTCTCAGATTCTGCTACCTTTTTTCCTATAAATAAGTCTCAAAATTTGATACCTTCCTTCCGTAGAAAAAGTCTCAGATTCGAAGACTTTTAGAATTTGGAAATTCTTCTACAAAAATCCAAAAAAGAAAATATTTGAGGATGTGACAATATTGAGTGTTTTTTCGTTCCTTTTTCTACGGAAAAATTCTCAGATTCTGTGACCGATTCTAAGACATTCTGACAAAATTTTCCAATAAAGTTTGAAAAACTTTAGACTACCAACATTTTTACGATTTTAAGATATTCTCCTTTTCCTATGTAGTACACTCAAAAAAAAAAGTTTGTAAAATTACAAGTAAAAGGTCTTGTAATTCTATTTTACTAATACTTTTGTCTTTTTACAAAAATTGTTGTATATTTAATAAAACGAAAACTACAGTTTGCTTTGTAATTTTACTACTATATGTTGGTAAATTTATTTTACAAATTTTTTAGGTAAATTTACAAAAAAGTGAATTATTTTACAAATTAAAAAAATATAACAAGGTGTTTAGTTTTTTTACACAAGAAAAATGTTATTGTACAACAAAATTTTACTTGGTGTTATTTAGTCTTTCTACCAAAAAAATGTGTTATTACAAACATTTTTTTAAGATCGTTTACAAGGTTTTCAGTTTGAAATGTATGTATTGAAAAGTACAAAATTCCAATGTAATTTTACAAAATTTATTTTATTACTAGAATTAATGTTGTTAAAAAAAATAATTATTCAACAATAGGACACGCAAAAATTTTCTAAGTTCAGTTTTTTTTTGCGTTTTGGAGTAAAAAATTTAGTTAGTAATTTTTTATAAATAAAACATTTCATAAAAAAAAATTTGGAAATTTTTTAAGTTCCGGACACAAACATTTTTCAACTAATTGTAAGCTTTAGCAAAAAAATTGAATTTTTACACCATTTTTTGGTAATTTGCGTTAAGTAAAATACCACAATTTTTATGTGTTTCTATTATATAATTGTTCTAGTTTTTTTTTGTATTTTTACCATTTTTTTGGGTAATTTTTCCATATTTGTTTGGTAATTTTTTTTTTTTAATTTGGCACCTAAAATGTCAATAAAAAGCTGCCAATTATGAAAAATTAAGTTTTTCTTATTTTAACAGGTACTTAAACATCCAATCTACAATATCCAAAATTTTTTTTCTGATTTTTTAAAAATACTTGTGAAAATAATTAAAAATTCAAAAAAAAAATTGTTATTTTTTGACAAATTTTTCCTGAAAATATAAGAAATTTCTTGTGTAGCCTCCTTCGCAATTCTCATATGTTCTACTTAAGAAAAACTAAATGTCGAAAAAATAAAAAAGTGCAGTGTTATACATTAAAAAGTTTGTTAAAAGTGTTCAAGTGAAAAAATATCATTTCAGGTTGTTGAAGTGCTACTCCAGCTGCCGAAGAAGGAAAAATAAGATGCACCAATGGAAAAAAACCTTTAAATTTACAAAACAAATATGTAAATAAACCAATTTTTTGTAAACTTACAAAACAAATATGAAAATTTAAAAAACAAAATTGTATACTTACGAAAAAAGTTGTAATTTTACAAAAATGAAGAAGAAAATACAAAAACAATATTGTTAATTTACAAATTTTTTGGTTAAACTACTGTTTTTACGGCAAAAAAATAAGAAAAAATGGTATATAACAATAAAAATTGTAAATTTACCACTTTTTATTGTAAATATACAAGTTTTTTTTGCCATCAAAAACAGTAGTTTAACCAAACAATTTGTAAATTTGCAATTTTGGTTTTTGATTTTCTACTTTATTTTGTAAATTTACAACTTTTTTTTGTAAGTTTATAATTTTTTTCGTAAATTTTAATTTTTTTTTACAAATTTACAATTTTTATTGTAAATTTACGTGTTTTTCAATATTTTTTCCGGTAAAAATAGTAGTTTAACCAAACAAATTGTTAATCTACAATTTATTTTTTTCATTTTCTATTTTTTCTTTGTAAAATAACATCCTTTTTCAGTAAGTTTACAATTTTGGTTTGTAAATTTACCAAATTTTTTGTAAACTTACAAAAAAATGTTCACCTCGAAGTTAATATTTTACAAAAAAAATTGTAAATTTACATTTTCTTTTGTTAAATCAATTTACAAATTATCCCCGTAACATTACGGGGATTCTTGCTAGTACATATTTTACAAAACCTGCCCCGTAAAATCACGGGGATTTTATGTCATTTTACAAACTTTTTTTTTTGAGTGTAGACAAACATTTTTTATGTAAACCAAATTAATATCCTGAAACATTTTCCTGTACAAAAAAAAACATATTCTAAGTCATTTTTCATACCAAAATTCATAATAAGATTGACAGATATTTTTTCACAGAAAATTTTCAGATTAAGTCACATTTTTCCCTTAAAAATTTTTCAAATTTTCCCTATAAAATTTTGAAGATTTTTTTCTCTGAAAAATTTTTGATTTCGTTTTTTTTTTAGAACATTTCCTTCTTTCTTTTTTTATTTTTCTTTCTTTTCCTTTCTTTTTTCTTTTTTTTTTCTTTTTCTTTTTTTTTTCTTTTTGAAATTTGGTCTGGGGGGGGGAAATTTCCCCTTTCCCCCCCCCCCCCCCTTGTACCCGCGCATGTCTGGTATTCAATACAACCGGTAACGAAGTACCGGGATGGTATGCTAGTATTTTTATAAACAAGTCTCTAGCTACTTTGGATAATTTTTCTTTGGCCGGACAAGATTTTTTCACATATTTATTAATATAAATTTAAAAGAGGCTAATAAGAGGTTTAAAAAACAAATTTTGTATGGAAATTCGATTAATAAACCTGTTATTAAACGGTTTTATTTTTTCTGAATTTTGTCGTAAGCATTTATTACTTTTTGAAAAATTGTTTAAAAGTAATAGCCCTAATGTTGATACATGTGCTGGAGATCCTATGTATTTCGTAAGGGATAATATGGTAGAAGTACTGAAGCTTATTAAGGTAATTATGGTTGACCTTAACTGTATCCACCACATTCACTGAGATATTTTGTTTTCTCATCTCTACATTATTGAAATTTAATCAAGCATTAACTGACGACATTTGATTTGACATTTTGCAAAATATAATATGGAAATATACAGTTGTTGTTGCTTAACAGCTCCACATTTAAAAGCGTTTCCTGCTTCAATGGGCAGAAAATATGGCAAGTCGTTGTTTCATAGAACATATAATGCAGGGAGAGTAGTAACTATATATAGGAAGCTTGTTGGCAACAATTAAATTTTAAAAAAAGCGATTTTATTAAATTTCTTATTAAAGTTAGTTAAAGGCAAAACAAGTGAGAGTCGATCGGCATACTTAACGGTGGGTCTAGGACCAATACTTCGGATAGTTACTTACAAACATCAGCAGGGTATAAAAAGCCAGAATATTCATTAACTTTGAAAAGGGTGCTACATTTTTAAAGAGGGGCTACATCTAGCACCCAAAGTGCTAAAATGACAAGACTGTTCCCAAACAGTATTGATCAATATCTTAACCATAAACAGTTTAAACAAAAGAAATTATCACATTAAGAGTTTCGAAATTAAAATTTTTTTGGAAACACAAACATTTTAAAAAATACGAGCTTTAACCGGCCACTACAGGGAAGGTACTGTACGTAAAAAACTTGTTTTTATTGTTGACGCAGATTTTTTTATAGTTTATCGCTACACAAAACACTTTAATGAAGTTTAAATTTAAAGTTTTCAATTTATTTTGTGTTATTTTAATAAAGATCAATAGCCTTGTATTTTGCAGATCGGATTAAGATTAGGATTAACTGTATTTAGTTAAAAAATGGGTCAAATTAAGTCCAAATTTTTTATTTTTTTCTAAATCTACATACAATTAGTAAATATAAATAGGAACAAAAATTAATTTGGTATAAAAAAATCCTAGGATTTAACTAAACTTATTTTTCATTCTTTGAATTTTGGACAAAGCTTAATTTGTTTTTCTGTTTATATTTACCAATTGTATGTAATTTCAGAAAAAAATTATAAAAAAAACTTTTGGACTCGATTTGACCGATGTTTTGACTAAATAAAGTTAATCCTAATCTTAATCCGGTCTGCAAAAAACAAGGCTAATATTTAAAACAAAATTTAGCAGTTTTGTCATAATTTAGCTTACAAACTTTTTAATGCCACACTCTAAAAAGTCCATGTAAAAATACTACTATCAAGTGGGTAAAATTTTATGTAAAAAAGCACACATCGCCTAAAATTAGACACCAAGTGTTTAAAAATCTAATTTGCACATAAAAATTTTAAAATTACACACATTATATAGTATTTTGTGTGTTGATAAATTTATTCGTTGAGAAATAAACACATGATATTTAATAGTACACATTATGTGTGTAAATTAAACATTTTGTGTTTAATATTCTGATATTAAGCATAAAATGTGTAATTTTTAAAAATAATTTAAATTGTCAAAAAAAAAGAAATAAAGAAAAATAATATAAAATTTGTATCGTTTGCAGCTAGAATAAAAAAAACGCGAAGAAAAGTAATAAAATACAGATAATGAATGTATTAAATATAAAAGTGAATAATATATTTATGGCTACGCGTAAATGCACTAAAATTCATTTCGTTATTAATAAATTTAAAGCTTCCCAAAAGCATTTGAAAAATTAGACACAAAGAACGAATTAAAGCGGAAATCTAGTTAATTCGTAATAGTGAAGAAAAATATTTGCCCAATCAGAATGGTAAGTACATCAACAAAAGGTTTTTTGGATTCTGAGAATTTTTTTTTACAAAGTTTCTAAGATTCTGTGAATATATCTTTAACAAAAATTTTATATTAAATATATTTAACAAAAATATCTTAAAAAATGTCTCAGATTCTAAAAACATTTTCGAATCACAAAATTCGTCTTATTTTTCTATAGCAAAAATTTTTCTATAGAAAAAATGTCTCAGACTCTGAGATTTTTTATATTCAATCAAAATCAGAGGAGCTTAGTATTTTTATAGGAAAATATCTCAGATTTGGTAATTATTCTATAGAAAAAATATCTCTGATATGGAGAACTTTTATATAGAAAAAATATTTTTCTAAAGAAAAAATATCCCAGATTATTTGCATTTTTTCTATAGAACAAATATACAAAAATTTCAGATTTAGACAATTTTTCTTTAGAAAAAATATCTCAGAATCTGCGAGTTTTTCTATAGAAAAAATCTCAGATTCTAAAAATTTGTCTATTGAAAACATGTCTCAAATTATGAGAATTTTCCTACAGAGAAAAATATTTACGAATCTGAGAACTTTTCAAAGATTTTTAGCATTATCCTGTAGAAAAAATTTATCAGGTGTTGAGAATTTTTCTATAGAAAATATTAAAGTTCTACTTTTTTTATCTATTTGCAGAATCAGATGACGCAGCAAAAAATTATTTTAATGATGAAGAAAGTAATGTGCAAAAAATTGCATTGGTTTGTAAAGGATTTTTTTATCAAGAAAAGCAATTTAATTTATTAATAATCAATAATTCGACTTTTTAATATAGTGATTAATAATATTGTACTATGTAATTCTTTGTTATTTTTTATTTTATATATATCTGTCTTACACGAGTTTTAAGAAAAAAACTGTTCTATTTCAACTAAAATTTTTGCATATTATATCTATTATAATTCAACTATAGTTAAAATAAAAGCTTTAATATATTAAAAAAACATATGTTTTTGTTTTATTTTTTAGCAGGAGTTTTATCTGTAAAAAAAATATTTAAAATGCGATTTTGAACATTTTAAATGTATTTTTTGCACACATTGGAATGCTTTTTTAAGCACAAATATTTTAAAATTACACACTTTATGTTTATTGGTAGATAATTTTGAAAGCGGCAAGCATGTATGTGTACACACAAAATGTTTATAAGTTGTACACATTTTGTGTGCAAATGTTGAAATTTAAACACATTGAGTATTTTTACCCACTTTATTGTAGGAGAACAGTTACCTACAATAAAGTGGGTAAATTTCAACAAAAATTTATAAGAGTGCAGGCCAAATCTGTTTTCAGATTAACTAATCCATATTTAACTGACAAGGGAAGTCTCCCTGGTGTCACCCTCCGATCTTCATGAAATTTCGATATGTTGTTAAGAACGAAAATTAATTCGACACGTATTTTTTTTAGCGGCCCAAATTCATTTTTTAGAGGGGTCGATTTGTATGGGGGGAAATTGACGTTTTTCAGTTTTTCACGATTTAAGCCTATTTAAACAAAATTAATATAGGCATGTGTGGTATCAGATTAAAGGTATAAAAAATACCTATCTCGTGGTGTTAACAACGGGCCATAGAAGTTAATATTTTTCGACTTATTAACAAAAATGTCCTAAAATTTTAGTATTTTACTCAATATGACGAAAAGTTTTGCATGTTTGGACACGTTCTTAGCACACGTAGATAGGTTTTTCAAAGACCTTTCATTTGGTATGCAACATGACTAGGTTTCTTTGCATAGTATAGGAGATAAACGAAAAAAACTGAAAAATGGCCTTGTCTTCCCCCCTCCTTTTTACCCCCTAAATATGAATTTGGGCCGCTAAAAAAAAATACGTGTCCCTTTATT
This sequence comes from Pegoplata infirma, assembly GCA_963921195.1. Taxonomy (NCBI): domain Eukaryota; kingdom Metazoa; phylum Arthropoda; class Insecta; order Diptera; family Anthomyiidae; genus Pegoplata; species Pegoplata infirma. Next base: position 154,697,687 of record OY992537.1, on the reverse strand, counting down.
TTTTCTGCTCTACAAAATAAAACCAATTCCATAAAGATCCGCGGGTGACACTAGGGAGACTTCCCTTGTGAGATTACAAATACTCGGTCTTGCTTGTTCATACACTCAAAATAAATTCTCTGTCCAATCAGCAGAAAAATCTGCTGCAAATACACCCATTTTGAGCCATATAAGAAATCTGCTGATTTTAGCAGATACGGTTTGCTAAATATCTGTCATAAGAGGTGAATAATTATAACAAAAAAAAAAAAAAAAAACAAAAACATACGCCGCCAGCCAGCATCGAACTCGCCACCTTCCGATTTGAAAGTACACTCTTAACCACTACGCTACGGAAGCTTATACTTTTATCTGGCGTTTTAGTTATTAAACATGTGTGTTGTTCGACAGCAGAGAAATCTGATTTTAGCAGAAATATCTGCTGAATTTAGCAGAAAAATCTGCTGATTTTAGCAGAACAATCTGCTGATTTGAGCAGAATAATCTGGTGATTTCAGCAGAGCAATCTGCTGATTTCAGCAGAACAATCTGTTCTGCTTTTTTTTTATATAAAAAAATTTCTTGAAAAAATAATGAAATTCAGCAAACAAAATCAGTATAAAATGTTTGTTATTTTCTTAAACTGAATGACAGAGATTTTAGTAAAAATATCCTTCTCAGCAGAACAATCTGCTAAAAGATTGCTAATTCAAATTGAAAGTCGTTTTACAGATTTTTTGACAGAGTTTTTCTTTTGAGTGTACTAATACTATAAAATTATTACCTCAAAAGGAAGCTAGGTGCAAAAATTCGACAATTATAGATCGAATTTGAAATAATTAAAAAAAATTTAAAAAAGTTAATATTTTATATTAGGCTCTTAAAATATATGATAGATTTTAATATTCTAATAACATCGTCCGTCCTCTCGGACGGACATAGGCTAGGTTTCATCGACCACGCCCACTTCTACGCCCACTTTTTGCAAAAAAATTTAAAATTTAAAAATCTCCAAAACTACTAATCCGATTTCAAAATTTTTTTACTAATACATACTTGGAAGGGTCCTTCATGATGGACATATGCTGGGTTTCATTGACCACGCCCACTTCTACGCCCACTTTTGCCAAAAAACTTAAAATTTAAATATCTTTGAAACTACTCATCTGATTTAAAAAATGATTTTACCAATATTTAAAGTGCTCCTCCAGGGTGGACATAGTCTAGGATTCATCGACCACGCGTAATTCAACGCCGACTTTTGGCAAAAAACTTAAAATTTAAATACCTATGAGACAACTTATCCGATTTCAAAAATGTTTTCAACAATATTTAGCGTGTTCCTTCAGGGTGGACATAGGCTAGGATTCATCGACCACGCCCACTTCTTCGCCCACTTTTTGGCCAAAAAAAATAAAATTTAAAAATCTCCAAAAATACTCATCCGATTTATAAAATTTCACCAATGCTTGGTATGGTTCTTCAGAGTGGAAATATAGTGGGTTTCATTGACCACCCCCATTTCTACGCGTACTTTTGTAAATAAAAAATTGTCTCCAATATTAAGAATAGTCATACGGTTCATCGGCGAAAAAATTTAAAATATACGAAACTTTTCATGATGTTTCAAAAATGATTTCACCGATATTTAGAATTCTCCTTCAGGGTGAGTTAGGGTAGGTTTCATTGACCGCACCCACTTTAAAGAAAACTATGGGTCAAAAGACTTCAAATTTAAAAACCTCCAAGACTACTCAATGAGTAGTACTCATCCGATTTCAAAACATTCTGAAAAATTTCCTTTTTGGAAATTCCGATTTTAATGGGGCAAATAAATTCAAACTAATTAACTTTTTGACGCCCTATGTTCACACTGAACTTTATTTAAGTATTTATGGTGTTCAGAAATGTAATTCTATTTATATTTAGATAAATAAAGGACATATATATGGACTTTTGTCATTAACTTTTAACGCTTGTGATATTTTACTAATTTCGCAATAACATTTTTATTTGTAAACTGGGTGGTACCTGTGAATGTAGATATGTTAAGGGAACCATAATGAGTAATTCTGCAAAGGCTCAGCGCAAAAAGTCTCATTATCTCATGGTAAGGAACGTGCAAAGTTGAAAAATGTAAAAAAATCGCTTGATACTCTCATGAAATTTTTCGTTTAAAGTTCCATATTGTTGGGTGCGTTAAAGCTATAGCTCCAAATTTAATACCGTTTAATCAGTAGACTTGGGCAATTATTTCGTGTAGGTTCAGTGGATGTGCCATCAATAAGAAAAAAGTTACATGGACCTAAATCTTTGATACCAATTTTTTTCAATTTTAAATTTTTCGAGGTTTTTTGATTGTAGCTTTTGGTGCAAACTGTAATTTAAAAATTCAAATACACATGGTAAAAGCCCTTGTAAAAATGCACAATCTGAGACTGATTCGAGTGATGTGCTCGCAATGGTTACGACGCTGCAGCTCTCCAAATATGGGAAGAAAAAACGTGAATTTTTTAAAAAGTCTGTTTTTTGCGAGGCACACTCTCAGTTTTATTCCGAATGGTTTCGAATGCTTTGTGAACTTTATAATTTACCATTTCCCATTTGATTTACAAACGCACCCAAAAAATATTCAATTGCAAAAATTTTATGGACTTTTTAAATTTTTTGCAAATTTTCGATATTTTAGTTTTGCATTATTTGACAGCCAAATGTGCATGGCTGAAAGTTGAACATGTAGAAACAATGGTATGTGCAAATATAATAAATCATGGAAAGCAACATTGATCAAAAGTTAATATTGGCGAATTCCGCGGTGTTTTTCAGTTTTCACTTTTTTGTAAGGCACATCCAGGCCGCTTATAGAAATTGGTCGGTGAAAGGCACGTTTGGTAGTCTTTTTAATTCTCTATCTTCAATTAATTCGCACCCGAAAAATTTTAACGTTTAAGCGGTTTTTCGGTGGTTTTAAATTTTTGATACCTTTAAATTTAATGGTTATATAAAATCTTACATTACTTAAATAAAGTAGAAAATAAATGTATTTTGATAGATTTTGACATGTCTTATTCAAATAATATTTCAAAATTAGTCCATTGATTTTTGCAGTCGCGAAAATCGCGAAAAATCGCTAAAATTTTTTATAACCTTGATAAAATTAGTAATAACGTTAAAATATTTCGTAATAACCTTAATATTAGCATTATTAATCATACTTTGAATAGTTTCAATATTCAGTGAAGACAACACTGTAAAATCAGACATTTAATATTAAAAAAAAAAAAAAAATTCAAAATTTTAAAATTTTTTTTTTCAAAAATGTTCCCTTTAAACCACTGCTGTTTCTTACCTATTAGAGATAGAATAATGGTGTTAACTAAGACTTTGTTGAGATTTTATTAATACACTAGCTATACCCGGTCCGCGTTGCTGGCCCTAAGAAAAAAACTGTTTTATATTGCATCTTAATTTAAATATAGTGTCGGACAAAATTAAAGCACGGGTCCGGGCCCAGCTAGTAACCTTTGGTTCTACCCTCAGTTAGCACTATCTATAGAGAAATCTCAACAAAATCGGTTCAGCCATTTTTGCGTGATTTCGAAACAGACAGACATAACGTTAAGCATAGTACAAAGGGGCGTGTAATTTAAAGCATTTTTATCGAATCGTGATAGTCTCAAGTTCCATGCTGCATCCTCGATTAGTACTATCTGTGCTGCAAATTTCATTGACATCAGTTCTGTCGTTTTTGTGTGATTGCGAAAGTGGAGGAAATAACTTTTTATTTATGAAAAACGGGAGTGATATTGTAAATCCTTTTGCCGAATCGCGCTATACATATGACCTACAGTTCCCGCTCGGTTAGTTCTATCAGTAGTGACAGATTCGGCTTATCCGTTTTTGCGTGATTTCAAAACAGGCAGATATAACGTTCAGTATAAAACAAAGGGACTTGTCAATTTACGCCTCTTTGTTCAATCGTGGTCAGTATAGTACTAAGGGCGTTGCAATTTTGATCTCTTTTTCCAATAACGATCTTATATGGCCTACATATGCACTTGGTTAGCACTGTATGTAGTGAAAATGTCAAGAGAATTGGTTCAGGCAGACAACGTCCAGTATTGTACAAAGAGGCGTGGCATTTTACGCCCCTTTTTCCAATCGTAGTATAACATGGCCTATAGTTCCGCACTCGGTTAACACTATCAGTGCTGAAAATTTAATTAAAATCGAATCAACAGTTTTTGCGTTATTGCGGAGCATGCAGAAATAAAATTCAATTCAATACAAAGGGGCATGGCATTTTACGCCCATTTGTCCGATCACGCTCTTATTTGGCACAGTTAGTACTTGCTTAGTACTATCGTTGGTTTAAATTTCATCAAAATCGGTTCAGCCGTTTTTTATATATAGATGTCATTAGTGGTGCAATGTAAAAATTCGATTTTGCCCACCCCTCCGCCCACTGGCAAAAAAGCATGGCATTTTACGCCCATTTGTCCGACCACGCTCTAATTTGGCATATAGTTAGTACTTGGTTAGAACTATCTTTGGTTTAAATTACATCAAAATCGGGCAATCCGTTTTTTATATATAGATGTGATTAGTGGTGCAATGTAAAAATTCGATTTTGCCACACCCCTCCGCCCACACGCACAAAATTAAAAATCTGACTGCTCAGTGTTACTCCCTAGACTATTCTGAATATTCCCTGAAAATTTCATCAAGATCGGTCCAGCCATTTTCGCGTCCATAAGGAACATACATATAACCGTTTTTTGCATTATTGAAATAACTTTCAATTCAATACAAAGTTTCATGGCATTTTACGATACTTTGTCCGATAACGCTCAAATTTGGCACATAGTGAGTACTCAGTTAGTACTATCTTTGATATAAATTTCATCAAAATCGGTCCATCCGTTTTTTATATATAGATGCCATTAATGGTGGAATGCAAAAATTGGATTTTGCCACGCCCCTCCGCCCACAGACGAAAAATCAAAAATCCGACCGCTAGATATGTTCTTGCAGCATATCGGTATATAAAATTATGTTTTCTTTAAATCTGAGGTGTAGGGTATGTTCAGCATTTTTGTAGAAAATATTATGGCAAATATTTGCCTCTCATAACAGTATTTTTGGAGTCTATTCTAACAAATCGTAAAAAACACCCCGAAAAAGGGGGAGGGTGGGGATGAAATGTTCTACAAAAATGTTGCCAATAAAATTTTACTATATACGTCAGAGCACACGAAAGCCCAAAAATTAACACAAACACCAAAAAATAGTCAAGTTCTATGTTTTGCTTATGAAAAAGGACGGACGGACAAATCTTCATGTCGTTAGGCGCGGTATAGGGTTTGATTTTTGAAACATGGTTTCTTTGGGAAATGTTCTTAGAATTTGTTGTAGATTATGTTTTTGCTATACGATTTTTGACAAAAAAAAATCGACCCGCCCTATTGTTCATACTAAGTAATACTATAAAATTATTACCTCAAAAGGAAGCTAGGTGCAAAAATTCGACAATTATAGATCAAATTTGAAATAATTAAAAAAATTAAAAAAAGTTAATATTTTATATTAGGCTCTTAAAATATATGATAGATTTTAATATTCTAATAACATCGTCCGTCCTCCCGGACGGACATAGGCTAGGTTTCATCGACCACGCCCACTTCTACGCCCACTTTTTGCAAGAAAATGTAAAATTTAAAAATCTCCAAAACTACTAAACCGATTTCAAAATTTTTTTACTTTGCCCACTTTTGGCAAAAAACTTATATATCTTTGAAACTACTCATCCGATTTAAAAAATTATTTTACCAATATTTTAAGTGCTCCTCCAGGATGGACATAGTCTAGGATTCATCGACCACGCCTAATTTAACGCCGACTTTTGGCAAAAAATTAAAATTTAAATACCTATGAGACAACTTATCCGATTTCAAAAATGTTTTCACCAATATTTAGCGTGTTCCTTCAGGGTGGACACAGGCTAGGATTCATCGACCACGCCCACTTCTTCGCCCACTTTTTGGCCAAAAAAAAATAAAATTTAAAAATCTCCAAAAATACTCATCCGATTTATAAAATATCACCAATGCTTGGTATGGCTCTTCAGAGTGGAAATATAGTGGGTTTCATTGACCACCCCCATTTCTACGCCTACTTTTGTAAAAAAAATAGGCGAAAAAATTAAAAATATACGAAACTTTTCATGATGTTTCAAAAACGATTTCACTGATATTTAGAATTCTCCTTCAGGTTGTGAACCATTGCCTTAAGGGCAAAGATCGTATCTGGAATATCAGATATCGATCATAAACGGCATCCCACGAAAAAGTCTAACGATTTTAAGTCGCAGCTTCGAGGGGGATAATACTGATAACTGTTTAAGCTTTTCGAATCGCATCTTTAAAAAAAATAAGGGTCGCCCTAATTTATTATTTTAATATAAAATTTAAAACTCTTTAGACATTAAATATTTTTATGAGACACATTGACTTTTGTTCACACAGCCAGAATATCTAGTCTTCGTTGTTATCGTTATTTATTATACGAGTGCTCTTAGCGTTATTTCGACTTAATTCGTGCATTCATTAATTTTTGTTATTGTTTTCACTACTTTTATATTTTTTTTCCTTCTCCTGTTTCCTTCCTATTTGAAATTAATATTTATTTTTTTTTTCTGTTTTGTACTGTTTATTTTATTTTATGTGCTGCATTTTTGCAGCCACAATCGTTAAAACAATTTTTCGCATGTTGCACTTCGAATTGCAACTGACAGGCGTCATTGTTTACAGTAGCAAATTAGCGATTCTGTGCTAAAAACACTCCTTCCAACTCTAATAAGGGAGAATGAGTTGGAAACAATGGCTTCATAGATAACACTTTGCTTGGTTATAGTGATGTGGTAATCGGTTGGGCGATACAACTTAATGTGGGGTATAGTAGATTCCGCCCTACCAGGCGCGAATCCAGCTCTCGGGTTTGTGGGGAAAATTTTGTTAACTCAAAATTTTTTTTACAGGGAATTTTAGGACGGGCTAATTTACATGATTAATTATTTTTTTAGCGTATACCGCTTGTTAAGCGTTCACTGATAGAAAAACGTTTCATATCACTAATCACTGGAATTCATTAACACTGTTTAATTACAACAATGAAATATTTCCTATGCCGAATGAAATTTCATACATATTGTGCAAGATTTTCATTAATTTTTCTTTGTGAAATTTACAATGAATTTTTATTTTTATGCCAAATTTAGTTAAATTGAAGCAAAATTGTCGATATATCGATTAATAGCGATTAATAATGTGAAAATCTGATTGAAAAATGTTGTATGTAGGGTTGATAGACCAATTAATTACCTTTAATTTAAAATCAAAAACAATGCAATCGATCAATTTGTTCCGGAGATATTTTAGTTTAACTAAAACCACTTTTTTAAAAAGATGAAAATTTGAATAGTTGGCTATATCTCGAAAACTGTTCTACTTAAAAAGTAGATTTTCGGACTCAGCGTAAGATTTTACATAAAAAATAAATGCAACATGTCGTGGATCGATTTTTTTTATTTGAAAACTACTATTATTAAGCAATAAAAGCAATAAATTTTTAGTTTGTTGGTATCATAGATAGGAATTTTTAATTACCATTGAAATTTAATTCCCATTGGTTGATATCAATGGTAATGAAAAAAATGTCATTACCATTTAATGGTAATTAAATTTTTTTTAATTGAAAAAAATAATTACCAATGGTAATGAAAGCACCAATTGTTGAAAAACACCAATTAAAATTGGTTTCAAAACCATTGGTTTCCACATTTTGGTTTTTTTGAAAAGTTATAAATTTAAACATCAAATTATGTTTGCAAAAAAAATATGAAAATGTTAAAGACAAAAAAAACTCAAATAGAAATTTCAAATATTGTGTTATACAAAAGCAATCAATGTGTTTTTGGTTTATAAAATGAGAAAAACTGAAACACCATATAACAAAAAACATTAGATATTTCCAAATATTAGTGATTTTGACAATATTGTGACGAGTTTTACTAATGGTAATTATTTTTTTTTTTTAATTTTCAGATCATATATGAACATATATGGAGGCATATATGATAATATATGGTTATATAAATCCATATATGATCCATATATCTTCATATATGATCATATATATTTAATTTTTACCCGGGATAGTAATTAAATTAATAAGTAATTAAATTGGTTCAATTGATACAACCAATGGTAATGAAAAAAATTTCATTACCTTTGACATTAAATGGTAATTAAACTATCAATTAATTGGTCCCCTTAATTAATTAGTCCCATCTGTGGTTGGTATTTATTTTTAATTTTTTAATTATAATGATTTACTTTAAGAGTATTATGTTATGTTCCACGGTGTCCTTGAACCAACTTTTAATGAATGGTCTTATGGTGTTTTCTTTTCTGAAAAAAAATGTTTGCCTTTTTGGGGTATACATTTTTAAAATGTTTAACTCACACCTTCAAAAAATTGAATTTTATTTGACTGGAATAGAACACAACATACCTCAATACTCTGTATTTTTTCAACTTTTTTTTTTAATAAATCCGCTCTTACCGCACCAAGAGGGCTCCTTGAGGGATAAAAAACAGTGACCAAATCCCCTTAACTTTTAAATTTTTTCGGAATATACTAACAACCTATCTTCACTTCCTAAGGGAGTTTCCATGCAATATTCAAGACATTATGTGAAATTTCTTAAAGAATGGAATGGGCAATATCTTATTGAATGGACGATACATATTTTTAGCGTAATATGGAGTTCACACTAGCTGTTTTGAAGTGTTTAAGAGTGAGATGTTTAAAAAAGTCTTTGTTCCGTGTCCATTACGTTTTTATTCTGCTACTGGTGTTTTGTTGAACAGCATGTTTAAGGCCCTAGTGTGAACTCCATATAAGTCTCCTTGTTGATGAAATTTTTTTTATTTCACCAATTTAAAGCATTTAAAAAATTTAAATATTGATTTTTTTAATAGAAAACGAGTAATGTTTTTAAAATGAGTTTATTCAAAAACGGCTCGACAACTTATGGGCTATAATTTTTTTACACACTATTTAAAATGTAAATAACCCAAATCAGTAAAAAAAATGATGTGTTAAGACCCTTCATTAAAAGTTGGTTCAAGATCATCTGATTATTTTGAAGGTAAGATACGATTCGTGTAAATCAATATAGCCAAGGAAAATAAGGAGCAAAAAAGGGCAATCTGCGGAAAATCGGATAGGTTCTCTGAAAACTTGCACAGACCTTTGTTTTGACAATCTAAATATGAAAAAAAGTCCCAAGAAATCACCTGTGTCCTTGCTGAGATATTGAGGTCAAAGGTCACAATAACCGGGTTGTTTACATTTTTTGCTAATATCTCGCTTGATATGCGTCATACGCTTTAAGAGTCATTTACAAAACTTGTAGAATATAAAATTATCTACAATATGTTTCTTCATCCTTTTTTCGTATCTCTCACCGTTTCTGAGATATTAAGGCCAAAATTCACAAAAAACAGATTTTTTACAGTTTTTTGCTAATAGAAAGAACTCATAGAATATAAAATTTATGTACAAATTTCTCTTTAAAATTTTTTTCGTATCCCTCACCGTTTTTGAGATATTGGCGAATTTATCTTTAATTTATGAATATAATAGGGGGACACAAAATAATGACACCAAACATGAAAACTGAAAAGGGCATATCTTTAAAGAAGAATGCCAAAATTTTTGACTACAAAAAAACACTTTTTCGGTCTTACCTATTTTAATTGTCTTAAAAATTGGTATATATGTTCTTCTGATTTTTGTTGAATTTCGGTTTTTGTTATTTAGTAAAAATTGTGAATGGTTCGCGTTTTATCGCTGTTCAAAGTTGGTATTTTGCAACAATTGTATGAAAAATACACAATGTTTAAATGATCATATCTTTGGAACGCATCATCCGATTGCCACGAAATAAAGCGCAAAATAATGGTTATGTCCTGTACTTAAAAAAGAATTTTGAAAAAGAATAGGATGCTTTGCAAAAAGGATATTGAATTTAAAAAAATGTCCTTAGTTTGCAAATATCTCAAAATGCGTATCTTTAATTTTCCTATTATTTTTTGCACATATAGCCCAAAACGTACTTAACAACATATGCAAATCCCAAATTGGGGTGATAAGCGGTTTGTCTATAAACGTGGTTACATGAAACGACTTATTGATTTTTGTTAATAATTCTTGTTTACAAATGAAAAACAATTTCTGCGCAATAACCGCGAATAATTTTTTTGTATGTATTTTGGATCGCTAAACTTAAAAATTTCATTAAAACGACATTTCGCGAATACATTTTTGTTTAATTAATTTTTTAGCGTTTTTTGGAGGTATTTTTACTATTTTGCTTATATCTTAAGTTCTGTTTATCTGGGGGCTAATTCTCGCAGTCGTGATCGAAATTATTTTGTTTCGAGTTAAATATCGATAGTTCGAAATTTGCGGATGATGGGACTCGTTACTTTTCGATTCGATTTTATGTTTCAGTGTTTTTGTATTTTTTAAAGCAAAGTTTTAGGCATGCAATAAACGTATGATTTGTTTTTGTTTTAAATGTAAAACATGTTTTTGTCGCTCAGCCTAAACATATGCATTTATAAATATTTAGTTTTATTTTAATAATTTCGAATTATAAAAGGCCTTTATTGTTGGCATACTTATCAATGTTCTGCCATACAAAGTTCACGGGTATGTGTTAACGTCGAAAATTCGGGTAGATAATATTAAATGCAACATATTGTAAATGAGTTTTTAATTGTAAAAAAATGTTTTGCCGTCAAGCTGAATTGTATTAAATAACCAAATTTTATCTCTTCTTTTTTTTAAAATGTAAAGTTATTTACACGCTTAGTTTAATTAAAAAAAATAAGTGAAGGGTTAAAATTGTCCGATTAGACTTAAATTTTAATTATATAATTTTTAGACTAACTCTTGATTATACATTTTGACAAACAAACTAATTTTATATCGTATTCTATCTTACAAAATTATTTCGTTTGTATGGTGGCGCATGGGTGTATGATACTTGTCTTTTTTTTCAAGATATTAGTTGCTAACTTTATTAGCATTTTTTATGAAAATTTCGATAACTTCAACCGATAACTTATTTGAAAAAATCAAGTATCATACAGAGAGATGGGCGTGTGAGTAAATTTTGACTCACAGTCACTTACGCTCGAATCACTCACGTAAATTTTTTGTTTTAATCACGCTCACTTACTAATCACGTGAGTAAAAAAAATTGTTCACGCGTGACTAATGCCAGATTTTTTTCAACTCACGCTTACTCACAATCACGTGATTAAAATAAAAATCACTCACGCGTTATTCACGCAAATCACGTGACCAGCGTCCATCTTTAATACACACTTCAAAAGCATTAAATACAAAGTTCAACTTGTTGAATAGATTTTCCTATAATGTTTTTTTTTTTGTATTTGTCTCTTAAAATATGTTTTTTGAAATTTTATACAAAAATTTGATACAGTAATATCATAAAATATAGAAATAAACGGAATATCGAAAGCTAATTTGCTATCGAATGAAATACCGCACGATAACGTGTAAACACTCGCGCGATATCGAATGACATCATTAGAAATTTCGATACACATAACTCGATCACGAGTGATATCATCCCAAAAGAAAAAAACTTGCACGTTCGAGTAGAATTTCGATTGCTATCGACTGCGAGAATTAGCCCCCTGATCTTCTCGCAATAAAAACCAAACTAAAGAAATTCAAATTTTCAACAAATCCTACATTCATCATTTTTTATCAGTTCATAGCTTTACGCGCAAACAAATTTTTTTGCGTTATTTTCATTTTTTTTCTTATATCTTGAGTTCCGTTTATCTGATCCTTCCGAAATAAGAACCAAATTAAAGACAATCAAATTTCCAACAAATCCTTCATTCATCATTTATCAGTTCAAAGCTTTCCGTTCAATAGGCAAACATATGACTAAAATAAGTTTTTTGATTAAGTAATAATTTGATTAATCATTTAAAAAAAGTTTAAGAAATAGAAATCTTTGCAATTAATTACGTCTTTTTATTTATCTGCAAAGCCTGAACATTTAGAAATATAATAAAGTTGATTTGATGAAAATCTATAGGTTTACTCCGAAGTTATCACAAATTATTTAAATATACATGATAAAATCCAAAAAAAAATGGTAATTTTTTACGATTTCTGTTTATAAAATTTTTAAAAAATAAGCTTTGTTAATACAAAAATAGTTTTTCCTTGTTTGCCTATTGCTCGTAAAGTTATAAACTGATATAAAAATAATGAATGAAGGATTTGTTGGAAATTTGATTGTCTTTAATTTGGTTCTTATTTCGGAAGGATCAGATAAACGGAACTCAAGATATAAGAAAAATAGTCAAAATACCTCCAAATAACGCTAAAAAATTTATTTGCGCGTAAAGCTATGAACTGATGAAAAAATGATGAATGTAGGATTTGTTGGAAATTAGATTATCTTTAGTTTGGTTTTTATTTCGAGAAGATCAGATAAACAGAACTTAAGATATAAGTAAAATAGTTAAAATACCTCCAAAAACGCTAAAAACTTCATTTAACAAAAATGTATTTGCGAAATGTTGTTTTAATGAAATTTTTGAGTTTAGCGATCAAAAATACATATAAAAAAATTATTCGCGGTTAGTGCGCAGAAATTGTTTTTCATTCGTAAACGAGAGTTATTAACAAAAATCAATAAGGCTTTTCATGAAACCGCGTTTACAATTAAACCGCTTATCACCCCAATTTGGGATTCGCATATGTTGTTAAGTACATTTTGGGCTATATGTGCAAAAAAATAAAGGAAAATTAAAGATACGCATTTTGAGATATTTGCAAATCAAGGACATTTTTTTAATTTCAATATTCTTTTTGCAAAGCATCCTATCCTTTTTCAAAATTCTGTTTTAAGTACAGGACATAACCATTATTTTGCGCTTTATTTCGTGATAATCGGATGATGCGTTCCAAAGATACGATCATTTAAACATTATGTATTTCTCATAAAATTGTGGCAAAATACCAACTTTGAACAGCGATAAAACGCGAACCATTCATAATTTCGACTAAATAACAAAAACCGAAATTCAATAAAAATCAGAAGAATGGATATGTTAATTTTTGGATAAATTGAACCACCATCGGCTGATTGCCTATGCTATTTTAAATGGAACCAGTCTAAAACAAAATCGTGTATTACTAAAAAAATAAAAAATGCTACGTAAATAATTAATCTAGCTTTTATTTGAGTCTGTTCTAAAGCAGATTGTGTAATTAATGAAAATGCTGCGAAGGTCGAATTGTAAATTTAAGTTATTTTAAAATATTTTTTAGATACAGGTAACTAACAATAAGTGTAAAGTAATTAAAAAAAGCAACAAAAAATATTTCTTGTGTTATAAAAAAAGTTGGAGGTCATTAATTAAGAGTTTCAGACAATCCTGGTCTGAAATTTTTGTTAATCGGCAAGTTATATGATACCTGAAGATAAACAAAAAGATTATATTGGGAAACCTGTATAAAAAAAAAATGAATATAATTTTATTTTCTAGCTCTACTCTCGTAGCATACACTTAAAATAAAACCTATGTCAAAGCTGAAGAAAAATCTGCCAATTTTGAGCTTAATGAGAAAATCTATCGAGACAGCAGACAAATCTTCTTATTTCAGCAGAAAATTTACTGATTGTAGCAGAAAAATCAGTTCATTTTAGCAGACAAGATCTGTTGATTTCAGCTAACCAATCTAATGATTGGTTGAAAAAAAAACTTTTTTTAAAGATAGTTGCTAAATATTTCTGTAAAATTAGAAAAATAATCTGCTGATTTCTATTATTTTCTATACTAAATGACGGAAAACTTAGTAAAAATATCCATTTCAGCAGAAAAATTTGCTTAAAGTTTGAAGCTGAAAGTTGTTTACAGATTTTATGACAGTGTTTTTTTTCGTGAGTGTATTCATTAATTACACAATCTGCTCTAGATCAGACTCAAGTAAAAGTTAGATTAATTATCTACGTAGCACTTTTTATTTTTTAGTAATACACGATTTCGTTTTAAAGATATGCCCTTTTCAGTTTTCATGTTTGGTGCCATTATTTCGTGTCCCTATTATATTCATAAATTAAAGATAAATTCGCCCATATCTCAAAAACGATGAGGGATATTAAGATTGCCCCCTCTTATTAAGATTGCCCCCCCCCCCCCTTATTAAGATTGCCAAAACTAATATCTGTGCAAATTTTCAGAGAACTTATCCGATATTCCGCAGATGACCCCTTATTTTCCTGGGCTAATAACTATTTTTGCATTTCCGACATTCAAATTTTTGCCATCTAATTGTTAACACGTTTTGAAAAATAAATCTTAATTAAAATATTAAATCACATGTTGCTTTATTACAATTCAGGTGTGGGTTGATCAAAATGCCAAAATATATTCATAAACAGAAAATAATTGATGCTTTAAAAGCGGAAAATATCATATTTGATGAAAATGTTACATTGCCTGAATTGCGGAGAATTTATGATGAAAATTTTGAAGCTGAGTGTAGTGGAAGTTCGAATGCGATGAAGATTTATGAAAATTCCGAATCCAATCAAATTGATGAAGTTGATGAAAGTAAAGAGAAATTTTTTATATAGAAAGTTCTAAGATTCTGGAACATTTTTCAATAAAAAAATTCGCAGGTTCTGAGATATTTTTTGTAGAGATATTGTCAGATTCAAAGAAATTTTTTCGATAGAAATTCTCAGAATTTGAGACATTTTGTCACAGAATTTAAGACATTTTGTTTGTAGATAAACATTCAGATTTTGAGAATTTTTTTACATAAAAACTCTTATACCCAGTTGGCAACGTCCTCGAGCCATCCTCAGTGACGGAGCGGTGACATGTCAGAGTCACTGCTGACACACACAAGACATCTCTATGTACTGGGTTGAGGACAGTTTCATACAAATTTTCAAAATGTCCTCACTCAAAGTCAGCAATGGTCAGGGCTGACCTTATGGGGAAATGTCACCTAAGACTTCTTTGGGGAAATGTCTGAAGTAGGTCATGCGAAAATACAAAAAATTTTCGTATTTCCTTTAGTTTTTACTTTTATCCATTTTCCTTTATAAATTATCTTTCTCATATTTAGAAAAAACTTTTCGCTTTTTTTAGTCCCAACTGGATTTGAACCCGGAACCTCCAGTTTATTAGTCCCACACCTTACTACTTGTTCCAAACTTTATTTTGAAAAATGTTTGTCTATTTAATACTTTTATTCTACTTGTTAGATTTTGATTTTATTTTAAATAAATTGTTAATATTGCCATCGTTTTCTTGGAAATTGAAGAGTTGCCCAGATTTTAAATTCTAATTTAATATACTGATATTCTGAAGACATTTCCTTTAAGACGTCTTAGAGGAATTGTGCACACTATTAAAGCAAACATTCAGTGCTGACAATGTTAGGACATGTCATCAAGGATTGCCTATGATTTGTCAGAACCTGAAGACATTTCCTCAAGGAATCACTGTGGAAATTTCCTCAGTGACACATTTTCCAACTGGGTATTCTAATAAATTTTTTCCATAGAAAAAATAGAATTTTTGATAGAAAAATTCTCAGATTTTGAGACCTATATTTTTTTTTAAAACTATTAAATTCTAAGAGACATTTTCTATAGAAAAAATTTAGATTTTTGCTTAAGATCGATTTTTAGATTCTAAACCATTTATTCCATAAAACGATATTTTTTTACAAAATATTTCTTAGATGCTGAGGAATTTTTTCTATAGAATTCTGAAACATTTTTTTTTTTTTGTAGAAAATTTATTAGATTCTGAATTATTGTTATTATACTTTTGATTAATTTTAATAAAAACTCTTTAAACTAATTGTGTTTATATCAATGTTGGCAATCGATACATTTTCAATACCGTTATCCGTTTCAAACCCCTTTAAATTGAATACCGGTACCAATACCGAAACTCAGTTTTGGTATCGGATACCGGTATCCAAAAACCTTTTCCTTCGGTATCGGTACTGAAACGGTTTTTCTTAAAAACCATGATTTTAAAAAAAATAATAGAAAGTTTGTAAATTTTTTGGTTTTTGTAAATGAAAAATCGTACTCCAAATGCATCCCCGAAGTCTCATAAAAATCAAAAAAATCTTTTGGCACCCACATCGTGAATTAAATAAAAATTTAAAAAAGAAAGAAAATTATTGATTTTCACGAAATTTTTATGGATTCATTTTGACTCCCAATATAAACTTTCCGGACACCTTTTGTATAGTATAGTTTTTTGGGGATTTTTATTTAATCCGTGATGTGGGTGTCCAAGGATTTTTTGATATTTACAGGACTTCGGGGAAGGCATTTGGCAGGAGGTTTTCCACCATAGTACAATTTTTTGAAGTGACTTAACTCGTAGAAATCGTCCATAAAAGTCCCATAATTCGCGAAAAAAATTGTTTGCAATATTTTTGAATTTGATCTTGTCTAGAAAGGGAAAACCTATTTTACCAAATAGATAACACCAACAAAAAAAATTGGTTGCCTAGAAATAAGATGAAATATGTAATTTGTTGAGGTTTTTACTTTAACCGCGATGCGGGAGGGAAATAAATTTTACGGAGTCATTGTTGCACCTAATAGAAACTTATTGGACCCTTTTCAGCTCAAACAAAAAAGAAAGGTAAAAATCGATACGGCCTTATATTTATGTATTAAAGACATAGGAAAATGTCCAGCAAAAGCGTTCGTATTGAATTTCAGTCAAATCGGACCAGTGCACAGAGGGCCAGACAGATCGATTTCCGGCCAAAAGTCCTTATTTGTAAATTCTCAAAAAAAATGTTTACCAGTTTGTTGGGCATATATAGAAGCAGGTTTTCTGAACTTATCTTTATGATCCAATTACACCCTTTCCTTTGACAGGTCTTCAAAGTTAAAAAAGTTAGTAAAAAAATTTTAAAAGTTGAGATAATTTTTTAATTTTTTTTCCAAACTTCTATTGCTAATGTTTAACTTTTTGTTTGAGTGGTTCAACCTTATATATAAGCCTTTGTAACGAAAATAACATGGACAAATGTAACTCATTTTCCTGGTTGCTATTCGCGTTTTTTGTGAAAAAAGTTATAATTTTTTAGCTATTTACCTCGCGCCGAAAAAATCCTCAGCGATCCTCAGTTCGATACAATCGGTCTATATTTTTTTTGATATAGAATGGATCCATATCTTTCGAAAAAAGTTGCCCAAACTTGCTCGAAATGATAAATGGTGAAATTACAGCTATATATGCAGTGGTCCGAGATTTGTTTTTAAAAAAATAATTTAACCCAAAATAATGTTTTACGGCTTGAATAGTTTTTTTTATCGTCAGAGAGTGCCTTAAGTGTAGGAAAAAAAAAATATCTACATTTCTAGTTTCTTGTAGAATTATGGAAAATATCAGTTACACCATTTCCAATTAAATTCAAAGATTTATTATTGAATTTCTAAAATAAAGAAAAAAGTGAATAATTTGTCGTCACCATTTCCAAAAGATTTTCTGAAACATTTCCATATTTATTTCAAAAATAAAAAAATATATGGACTTTTGTCATTAACTTTTAACGCTTGTGATATTTTACTAATTTCGCAATAACATTTTTATTTGTAAACTAGGTGGTACCTGTGAATGTAGATATGTTAAGGGAACCATAATGAGTAATTTTGCAAAGGCACAGCGCAAATAGTCTCATTATCTCATGGTAAGGAACGTGCAAAGTTGAAAAATGTAAAAAAATCGCTTGATACTCTCATGAAATTTTTCGTTCAAAGTTCCATATTGTTGGGTGCGTTAAAGCTATTGCTCCAAATTTAATATCGTTTAATCAGTAGACTTGGGCAAATATTTGGTGTAGGTTCAGTGGATGTGCCATCAATAAGAAAAAAGTTACATGGACCTAAATCTTTGATACCAATTTTTTTCAATTTTCAATTTTTCGAGGTTTTTTGATTGTAGCTTTTGGTGCAAACTGTAATTTTAAAATTGAAATACACATGGTAAAAGCCCTTGTAAATATGCACAATCTGAGACTGATTCGAGTGATGTGCTCGCAATGGTTACGAAGCTGCAGCTCTCCAAAGATGGGAAGAAAAAACGTGAATTTTTTAAAAAGTCTGTTTTTTGCGAGGCACACTCTGAGTTTTATTCCGAATGGTTCCGAATGCTTTGTGAACTTTATAATTTACCATTTCCCACTTGATTAACAAACGCACCCAAAAAATATTCAATTGCAAAAATTTTATGAGCTTTTTAAATTTCTTGCAAAATTCCGATATTTTAGTTTTGCATTATTTGACAGTCAAATGTGCATGGCTGAAAGTTGAACATGTAGAAACAATGGTATGTGCAAATATAATAAATCATGGAAAGCAACATTGATCAAAAGTTAATATTGGCGAATTCCGCGGCGTTTTTCTGTTTTCCGTTTTTTGTAAGGCACATCCAGGCCGCTTATCGAAATTGGTCAGTGAAAAGCGCGTTTGGTAGTATTTTTAATGCTTTATCTTCAATCCATTCGCACCCAAAAACAATTGACGTTTTAGTGGTTTTTGGTGGTTTTAAATTTTTGATACTTTTAAATTTAATGGTTATATAAAATCTTACAATACTTAAATAAAGTAGAAAAGAAATTTATTTTGATAGATTTTGACATGTCTTATTCAAATAATATTTCAAAATTAGTCCATTGATTTTTGCAGTCGCGAAATTCGCGAAAAATCGCTAAAATTTTTTATAACCTTGATAAAATTAGTAATAATGTTAAAATATTTCGTAATAACCTTAATATTAGCATTTTTAATCATACTTTGAATAGTTTCAATATTCAGTGAAGGACAACACTGTAAAATCAGACATTTAATATTAAAAAAAAAAAATAAATTCAAAGTTATTAAATTTTTTTTTCAAAAATGTTCCTTTTAAACCACTGCTGTTTCTTACCTTTTAGAGATAGAATAATGGTGTTAACTAAGAATTTGTTGAGATTTTGTTAGTACATTTGCTAATATTTTTCTAAAAAAAAAAAAAACAGCTGGAAACATTTTTATTTCCAAAATATTGGAAAATGTGCCGAAAAAAATTGGTTAAATGCAAATATCTCGATATTTAGCAAAGATTTTATGCATGTTTGAATATGTATTTTAGCTCTGGGTAAGCATAATACAAAATGGTACGTTTGGTTAACTTCGGATAAAAAATGTAATTTTGACAATTTTTTTAAAAATGTTAACTTTAAACCGCCATAGTTTTGGGTGCGATCGCTCAAATTAATGCACGCGGACGGATTTGAATTACTTATTTATAATGTTATTTACCTACAAAGTCTTATCAATGTGCCACGAAAAAAAAATCGCAATTTTTTTTTTCTTAAATATTAAAAGTTAATGACAATTGCTTATATATATATAAAAATAATGTGCGCAGATTTAACTTCAGACACTCTTAATACTCTTAAAACTAATTTTTAGTTAGATCAGACAAAGTTAAAAAATCTAGTAGCCATATTGTTTCCGCCATATTGAATTTTATCAGTTAAATTGATAACAGACCCGGAAATTTACTAGGCCAAACTTTTAGCTAGGTTCAACAAAGAAAAGGAATATAACTGTTTTTTATTACTTGTAACAAACAATACTAAGCATATTTAGTCCGCCATTTTGTTTTTCAAAATTCACGCCAGTAATTCAGATTCAGTAACTCCAAGACCCCCTTAAAACAAAATTTGAGTTAAATCGGACAATTATTAAAAAAATTTGTCAGCCATATTTGATGCGCCATTTTGATTTTTTTCGTTTTTAGTTAAATTTTGAAATCAGCGACACCGAAATACTTATTTTCAGCCGGATCCAACAACGATAAAGACTTTTGGCCGGAGTTGGATCATTCTTTAAACTTTAAGAAGCATATTTAGTCCGCCATTTTGTTTTTCAAAATTCGGAGTAACAAATCTTATTCAGTAACTCCAAGACCTGCATAAAACAAAATTTGAGTTCAATCGAACAATTTAAAAAAAAAAATTGTCCGCCATATTGGATTCGCCATTTTGATTTTTTTGGTTTTTAGCTAAATTTTGAAATCAGCGACCTCGAATTCCTCTAGAAGCACATTTTCAGACGGATCCAACAACAATAAAGACTTTTGGCCGGAATTGGATCATGCTGGCCCTGTGTGCAGTGGTTCAAAAGTTTTTAAGAAAACTGTGAATTTCAGATTGGTGTCGCCTTAAATTCACTTGTTGAAAAAACCGTTAAACCAGCTTTAAAAAAATTGATGAGTCACGAAAATATAAAGTATTCTTGTCACTCACAAAAATTTTTATACTAAAACAAAAAAAACTTACACTCGAAAAAAAATTTACACTCAAAAAAATTATTTTTTTTTTTTTTGACAAATTACTAAAAAAAAGTTTTTTGCTCAAAATAATATATTTCTAATCAAAATTGTTAATTTGGTTCACGTTAGAAAATTAACTATCACTTTAGAAGGGCATTGTGGAGGGTATTGATGGATTCGTCCAAGTCGAATTTAACTTTTCTACTTGTTTTTAAATTTTTTTTTTAAGTTTTTATATTTTTTTTTTATATTTTTAGCATTTTTTCTATAATACCGGTACGTACCGGTATTGACGTTTCGGTATCGGTAATACCGTAACCGATTCAACACAAATACCGTAACCGATACCGATACCGAAATAAATAACAAAACGATACCAATACCGATATCGATACCGTTATTCGTTTCGATTGCCAACCTTGATTCCGAGGAACAAAAATATGTTCTAATTTTTCTTACAAATACCTGTTGCTTTTGGGACAATCCCTTTGTGAAAAGAATCGCTGTTGCACAAGAATTAGAACAGGTTCTAGGGAAGTATAAGTTGTTCCACAATTGGTTCTTTGCAACCGAAAATTTTGCTGGGCAGTCTGGCATTTTAAGCTTAAATATACATATATACAGTGTGTATAAAATTTTATAAAAAAAATAAAAATTATCTAAAAAAAATTTAATAATTGCTTTAATACAAAAATAATATCATAAACAAATCTTAAAAATAACTAAAAATACTAAAAAAAATAGCTAAAAATCTAAAGTTTATACAAAATATGAAATAAAAATATGCATTTATAGCGAAATAATAGCAAAATATTCAAAAATATGCATTTTAAGCAAAATATGCAAAAATATGCACTAACGAATCGATGCCATTTTAAAGCAAATTCTTTGATTAGCAAAGATATCTTGTTTATGCTGTGCTATGACCAATGGGGAAAAACATGCATGAAAGTCCTCTCCTTGATCATAACCGTTTTCATATCGAAACCGTTTTCTTAGGCGTTTTTGTGGTTCTACTGCTACTTATTCGTAAGTTAGCGCGTTCCATTATTCAATTATCGAAACATTCAAGTTTGAAGAATCAAAAAAAAAAAAAAAAAATCGTATTTATTGCTTCACGTAAGAGTCATAAGAGACATAAATGGGAATTTTTCATTACCATTGAAATTTAATTACCATTGGTTGATATCAATGGTAATGAAAAAAATTTCATTACCATTTAATGGTAATTAAATTTTTTTAATTGAAAAAATAATTACCAATTGTAATGAAATGCACCAATTGTGGAAAAACACCAATTATAATTGGTTTCAAAACCATTTGTTTACACAATTTTGTCTTTTTGAAAAGTTTTAAATTTAAACATCAAAGTATGTTTTTTTTTTAAATATGAATAAAGACAAAAATCTAAACGCAAATAAAAAACTTCAAATATTGTGTTATACAAAAGGCAAACGTGCGTTTGGTTCATAAAATGTGAAAAATTGAAATACGAAATAACAAAAAACAACAGATATTTTCAAATATTAACGATTTTGACAATATTGTGACGACTTTTACTAATGGTAATTATTTTTTTTAATTGATGACATACCAATGGTAATTATTTTTTTATACCCTCCACTCTAGTGATAGAGGGTATATATAAGTTTGTCATTCCGTATGTAACACATTGAAATATTGGTTTAGGACCCCATAAAGTA
The DNA here is from genome assembly GCA_963921195.1 of Pegoplata infirma. Lineage (NCBI taxonomy): Eukaryota > Metazoa > Arthropoda > Insecta > Diptera > Anthomyiidae > Pegoplata > Pegoplata infirma. The sequence continues at coordinate 154,675,510 of OY992537.1, read as the reverse complement.
TATATATTAATGATCCTTGATCGATTCTAAGTCGATCTAGCGATGTCCGTCTGTCTGTCTGTCTGTCTGTCTGCCCGTCCGTCTGTCTGTCTGTCTGTTGAAATCACGTTTTTGGCTATAATCCAAAACCGATTTAAACGCCTGGGGTACCAAAAGTTGCGTAATTCTCCTAGGCAGAATCTAATAGTTTTTTTTTTTTTAAATCGGTTAAGTATTTTAAAAGTTATGAGTGAAAATGTAAATTTTGATGAGTGAAAATGTGAATTTTACACAAAATAAATGCTATAACTTGACACCCGTTGAATGAATGTAAACGAAACTTTGAATTTAATGTAATTTTATCATTCCTAACACTCACAAAAAATTTGGGCCGAATCGCACAATGGGGCGTGGCACCAGCCATTTAACCCAAAATTTTAAAATGATTTATCTTGGCTCATGGTTGACATATTCAAATAAAATTTTAAATAGGTTCTTATTTTATTGTTCTCAACGTTCTTCTGGTTATTTTGGTACCAATTATGGCAAAATCGGTTCAGGGGTTAAGAAGCTATGAGCAATTGAGATGAGTTTCAATATAAACCTCTATGATATGGCGTGGCAGCGCGTTTTTGTAGTTGTTGATGGTTGTTTGGCTTGTTGTTATTTGTATCAAAAGAAGTTAAAAATACGTAGTATGTGTCATACACGTGCCACGTGGTTGCTGTTATATAATTTTTATATAATTTTCATACATACATATTTATAAAATATTTTTTTTGTTTTTTAAATACATATTTGCATTGCACTATAGTTCCGATTATCACTTTTCTTGGCCAAAATTACAAAAATGGAAAAAAATTTTGGTTTTAAATAGGTTTTGTGGTAAAAATTGTTATAATTTTTTTGTTTTCCATGTATAATATTATAAAAAATTTTTTGTATTTAAACTCAAAAAATTAATTGAAAAAATTTAAAAAAATACTTTTTTTTTTATTTTTAGCTAAATTTGTTTTTGAACAATAAATGAGTTTGTACAAAAATAAAATATGTTTTCTGTTGTTTGTAAGTGTTTACGACTTTCTATAAAATCCATTTTGAGAAAATTGAATTTTGGCCAACAAAGGTCGTCCGCGAAACCATAGTGCATTGGTTAACATTGTGGAGGGTATTTAAAGATTCGGCACAGCCGAATATAGCTTTCTTACTTGTTTTAATTTTCATTAGTAATTAAATTGATTAGTAATTTAATTGGTTCAATTGATACAACCAATTGTAATGAAAAAAAATTCATTACCATTGACATCAATTAAATGGTAATTAAACCATCAATTAATTGGTCCCATTAATTAATTAGTCCCATCTATGATAAGAGAGAGCCATAAAAATTACTATTTTGACAGATTTTTTGGCTGACTCGCGTCTGCTAAAATCAGCAGACCCTCATATAGATCAAAATTTTTGAGGTTTAAGTATTTTTGATTATGGTTTCAAAAATTTGTTCATTTGTGCAATTTTAACCCAGAAAAAGTGTGAGGTTGAAAATTTTAGTTTAAATCTAAAAATTTTTGTTAGATATTCCCAGTGGGTGTCAAATTGGTTGGATGCCATTTATTTTGCTCTCACAATAAGTTGGTTCTCTTAATGTTGCCTATGCTATTGCATGTAAAAACTCTCTTAAACATTAAGAGAACCAATTTATATAAAGTAACATATTTTTTTGGGGCCTATCAAAATCTCTGATCTTCTTTACTCTATGGATATTCCTTATAAAAATTAATATTCAAATGCGATTTTCTCGAAAAAAAAAACGAAAAACACGCGTCTTAATTGTTTAGTGATGATAGACAAACATCTAAACTTAAAAAAAAAATATTAAAAAATAAAAAATAAATTAAAATAATAAATAAATTAACTTTTGAACGGGTTCTGAAAATTTTTCAAAATAAAAATTTTTAGTCGATAGCCCATTTAAAAATATACAAGAATACAAATTTTTAAGATTATGGAGCATTCCGTTTTAATTTAATATTTAATCTAGGCAACTCGACGCAAATTTGACTATTTATTCAATATTTAGCCACGCCTCTTAAGCCCAGGTTTTGAAAAATTTAAAAACCAAAAACGCAATTTTCTAAGTTCCTTCCCAGTTAAAACTTGGTAATAAGTCCCCTTTACCGCGTGCATTCTATGTAATGAGGAATCGTTACCTGCTCGATTACTTCTTGTTAACAAATAATGAGTTACCGATAACCTCATACAGAAGCGGCTACGGGTAAATACGATTTAAAATATCTGATAAGTTATCTAAATAATTTTTTTTATTGAAAATAAAAATATGCTTAATAAAATTTAGGAAAACTTGCACATTTAGCTTAAAAAGATTAATGTCGCTGTTCCAAAAAAGTAATGAAAAATGTGAAAATGAAAACTTCCGAATTTTGTTGTTGTTCTAGATTTTACATCCGAAATATTTTTTTTCACAAAAATAAAATTTGGAAAAAGTAAAACGAATGCACTTTTTTCCTTATATTTTTTTAAATTTTAATTATTTCATTTCAACTTCAAATGAAACACACTATACTTGATTTCATGTGATTCGGAAATTTTCATGTGAATAGAAAAGTTGTAAAAGACAGAACAACATAGGCCTAACATTAATCCTTTATTCAGGAATTCCGATTAAAATTGGGACAAGGCAAATTAAAGTTTAGAAAACCAAATTAATATTCAGAAACCTGGATCTAATTTAAGCTCATAATTATGTAAATACTAATTTATGAGTTTAAATTAACGATGTTTAGGTTGAACTTTAGTGTCGACGAAAAGCGTAAGCGCAGTTTGATTTCTACAAGATTAAATGTCACAAAACTGTTAACAACGAAATCGTAGCTGCTCGCATTCGCGAGAAAACGCGAAATTAGTGTTTTTGTATTTTTTAAATTTTTGACATTGAAGTTTTTTAAATATTTTTAAAAACTGAGTATACAGTTTTTTTTTGTACTTATTTAAAGGTCACAAAACAGTAAACATAAAAATCCTATCTTCTTTAGTTCGCGAGAAATCGCGAAATTAATTTGTTGCTGGTTTTGTTCTCGTTTTTTATCTTTAGATAGGTTTCTTTAAAATTTCGAAAAACATGGTATGCAGTTTTACTTGTGCTTGATCAAAGGTCACACAGCTGTTGACATCGAAATTGTAGGTGTTAAATTTCGCGAGATATCGCGTAATTATATATATTTTTTTCATTATTTATTTATATTTTAAAACCGGTTCTTTAGAAATATTAAAAAAAGTGGTATGCAGTTTGATTTGAACATGTTGGAAGAAATTAAAACTGTCCACAAAAAAATTATAGCTGCTCACTTTCGCTAGAAATAGCGAAAAACAGCTTTTTGGGGGTATTTATTGTTTTGATTAATAAAAGACGTTTCTATAACATTGTTGAAAAACACGAAATGCAGTTTGATTTGCTAGCGATTAAATCTGATACGGCTTTTACCATTTAAATTCTAGCTGCTGAATTCTTCGAAAAAACTCGCTAAAGTACTATTTATTCATTGCTTTGTGTTATTTTTGGTCTGTTAAAACATTTACTTCAATTAACGACAAAAATGTGCTATGCAGTTTGAATTCGTGGTTATTAAAGTTGACAAAACTGCAAGCATAAAAATTATGGATGATTATGGATTCCCGAGAAATTGCAAAATTACTGTTCAAGCTTTTAGATTAATTAATTTATTTTTTCTTTAGTGTCTAAAATAAAGGAAAACAAGTATACCCTCCACAATTTCAAAAAGATTATTGCAAAAAACTTTATTTAAAAGGAAATTACTTTTGAAAAAAATTTAAAAAAAAATTTCCGCGAAAAAAAATTTGTCAAAAAAAATCCGCGATTTTTTCGCTTAAATGCAATACCAAACTTCTCGGGAGAACTTCCAATAAATATGTTAAGTTTCAGTAATCTCTGTGCAATATTTTGTCCGTGACAGCATTTTCCACAGACAGACAGACAGACAGACAGACAGACGGACATTGCTAGAATGTCTTAAAATCGATCGGGCATCATGAATGTATATACTTTATGGGATCCCAGACCGATATTTCGATAAGTTAAGTCTATCACTAAGTGGAGGGTATAAAAATCAAGAAACGACAAACATATTGTATGCAGTTTACATTTTATGTGGTTAAAGGTGGTAAAACTGCTCAATTCAATATCTTGACTGCTAATTTACGCGAAAAAAATTCTTTTTCCAATTTTTTAATTTTGCGATTTCTTGCGAAATTGAGAAGATATGATTACGATGCTAACTGTTTTGTGACCTGTAAATAAATACAATTAAATCTGCATACTCAGTTTTTGGAGATATTTAAAAAACTGCATTGTCAAAATTTTAGAAAATACAAAAACACTAATTTCGCGATATCTCGCGAATGCGAGCAGCTACGATTTCGCTGTTTTAAGACATTTAATCAAGTAGAAATCGAACTGTGTTGACACTTTTCGTCGACACTAAAGTTGAGATATATTTTCGGTCCTTTTATTATATGAATTTTACAATCAAACATCTGGAGGGATGGATATCAACGTGAACATTGGTTCCGTTGGCTTTTCCACAATGCATTGTATCTTTTCAATGAAAGCGACGAACTTCTTATATTTGGATTGTAAAAATTTGCCCTCTTGGTTGCATTTGAAATAACCGCGTTCAACATAAACTTCATCATCCTCACGAATAGGCATGAAGCGAACATTTTACTTTTGATGCAATTCCTTGCTGAGGGAAGCGTACATAAGACGGCCAATGTGGGTAGGAGCCTGGAAATAGCGCTCTTTTTGTGAGATTATTTTTGGGACTAATGTATGCTGTTATTTGGTAACATTTTTGTAAGGAGTGGGTAACGAGTTATTTTTGGGCGACTAGTAGCCTATTATTTGTGGTACTAATGTATGTATTTTTTTTAAGCGAGTGGGTATACGGTCATTACTCCAATGACATCGCCATATTAAAATAATGAGTGTTTCACCAATCTAGTAGTTAGCTTCCACTATCTATTTTAAGGCGAAAACCTCATTACTTGGTAATAGATGTTTTTACTGGGATATAAGGCTATCAATACAACCTATTCAGAAATTCATGGAACACAAGTTTTTCTTTAGCGGAAAATTTGGTATGGAATGTCTTATATTGTGCATCGGAAGTATATTTAACCCACATATTTACTTACAATGGGGAGTTATTTAAAAAATTATCATTCCTATTTATAGAATCATTACAGACACATAAATATTAGAAGTATTTATACCTATTATATGGGATTTAATTTAATTCCACTACATTAAATAACAGTTTACATGTAATAACATTATTATCATTATTATTGTTTTTAAAGAGCCATGATGCACTCATAATTATTTGGTACTTAAAATCTCGTGGCTAGACAGTGCATTTTTGTTGCAAGGTTGCATTTCAGAAAACACATGCCTAATCGCTTCCCCCAATTTCGTTCCAATTGGTTTCAAAAGCTTAACATAAAATATTACATTTTTTACAATGTTTTCTAGTGCCGCTTTAACCTGAGTAAGTTGCTCGGGTTTCATGTGAATATCTGTCAAATTCCAATGTCGTCACCTAAATTGCAAAACAACTTAACAACACTATTTCGTCACCTAAAATGCAAAAGGCCCAAACTAGCATTTTATTAATTTTACAGGAGAAGCAAAGAACTGTATTGAATGATATTTTAAATTTGTTAATAACTTTGTTATTTTTTAATGAATTTGGTTAAAACTTTGTGAGGACGTTCTTTTAATAAATATGAATCAAAATAAATCAAAAAATATTAAAAAAGTTTTTTATTTAGTTACGTCCATTAGCGATTGCCCAAATCAAATATTTTTTAATTTTGGCTATGAAATCGGTAATTTTTATTATGCAGCCCTTATTCTTTGTGGAGACGTGTATGTTGATAAAATAATCAAGAAAGAATTTTTTAATTTTTTGTTAGTTAGGGCCTTTTGCATTTTAGGTGACGATTTGCTGTTTTACAGTAGAAGCGAAAAATGTTTTTAAGCATTTTTATAATTTTGTTCATAAGTCCGTCATATTATGTCGGATAAGTCTGAAATTTTGAACATTTTTTTGTGTAACTAGAATTTTGATAATTTTATAGGGGAACCAAAAAACTTTTTAAAGTACAAAATATTTTTGAATTTTGATCTTACAACTTGAATTTGTTTAACGTAGAGAACTAAAACTTAGTGGGGATATGTATTTTGAGATAAAGCATCACGATCAATCAATAACTCGATTTTGATAAAAAGTGTTGTTACGTTGTTTTGCATTTTACGTGACGATATAAAGAAACAATGAATTTACACTGGCTTTAAAAAAGCACACAACTTTCACTGTAGAGGTATTTTGTTCGCTGTTAAAAATCCAAAAAAATAAACTGGTAAATGCTGCATCAATACACATCAACACTATTGGCAACATTTTTTAAATTCTTTTTTCACCGATGAACTACTTACAGGGCTTTAATGCCAATTTTTATAAACAGACCAAATTTCAATAAATTTGCCTGTGAACTTTATTTCAATTTGATTGAAATTACATATTATGTCACAATGGATCCCTAGGTTTTTTATTTACATTTCGATCACATACTTGCAAATGTAAGTATTTGATGGATTTTACGGAATAGGAAATATCTTCGAGAGTATTTGCGAATACAAAAATATCCAACGATTAACAACTTTAATGTTCTGTTTATTCATCAACGACGATACTGCAGATAACCGACAATTTCCGATAATTGAGTCTGCTCAATTATCGATCATACGTTATTGTTACTTAATTTACGAAAGGTGCTATGAATTCTGTTCTTATTGTTAGTAACAACCTTATGTCAGACTTCTAAGTACATACTAAACAAAAAAGGATTACGCATTAGCGTGAAATCAGAAAATTTTGGAATTTCTTTAGGGCATACCCCTAGAACGATGCTTATTGAATATCATCTTCATCAACCAGTGTTTAAACTTTGCATCCTTTGTGCATTGGATAAAAGAAAAAATACTTTTATTTATTTTTAAAACTGGTGCCAATAGATTCGTTATGTAGGGTATATTGAGGAGAGATTATTTAAAAATTTTAAAGATATGTAATTTATTTTACCCGTTTTACACAAAAACTTAAAAAAACTCTTGCAAACTCTGTTTTACACAAAATCCTAAAAACATGGGATAAATTCTGTCGCAAAAAGAAAAAAGTGCATAAGTCGAGTTAATCTTGTTTAGTTAATTATATTCGATTACTCTTTACATTTTAACCCCTATCATGATTGTAGAGATAATCTACAGGATATGTGTTATTAAAAATGTCAATTAAGGGTACTTTTCACTATCACACATTTCCATTATACAAGCGTAATTTCACCATGTTAGCGAAATATTTTTTTAAAAAATTTGGCCGGAAATTGTTCACTTATTAGATACGACTTGGTTTCAATCAAAAAAGAATCCAAAAATCTTTAGGAAGTTGGTAAATTTTGGTGTGTATAATGGAAAAGTGTGATAGTGGAAAGTACCCTTTAACCCATTTCGATCCTCTGTTCGATTTTTAGAACAGTAGAGAACATCTTTTTCAAAAAAATATTTATGTATGAAAAAGGTGGAATTTCGGGTAAATATGGTTACGAATGTTAAGTCTCATATTTCTGCAATTAAAAAAAAATATCCCCACTTGACCACAGCAATTTGTATGTCCATGACACGCAATGCAAATCAGCACAGAAATTGTTTCAAGCAAAAACGAAAATTTTTTTGATTTTCGGCTTTTAATTTTTTTGATCAATTTTAAATATTAAAATTGCATAATAAGTTGAAATGCAGGCTTTTCTTGGATAACGGCACCATGAAAATTTTTTTTGACAAGATTTTTGGGATCAGCGGGTGCAATTAACCTAAAAAAGTACCTTTTTCCAAAAAAGAAAAATAAAATTGGATCTTGGTCCAAAATGGGTTAACAGTGATTTTGTATTAAAAAATTTATATCTTTAAAGTGCTTTCGAAAAAAATTATGAAAAAACACTTATGCAGTTTTTTCTTTTTGCCACAGAATTACTCATTTTCAAAATTTGAAAACGTTGTGCTAGACCAAAATTGCTCAATAAAAACTTTATATGTACATATTTTTTCCTCAATTAACTTTACATAACAAAAATTTTGTCACCAATTCTAAAAATATAAAAAATAAAAAATATTTTATTTTTTACAAAATGCAATACGAAAGCAAACTTTATGCGCTGCACTCAAAAAAATCTTGTAAAATTACAAGAATAGTTTGTTTTTTTGCTACCTCCTATTTGACAAGAGTTCCTTTTTATTTTACAAGCTTTTTACCAACAAATATTTTTCGGGCGATAAAACTTACAAGGAGGTTCCTTTACTTCATTTTTGCTACCTCCTATTTTACAAGATTTTTTCCAATAAAATTGTAAACTTACAACTTTTTTGGCGAAATACAACTTACAAGAAATTTTCGTAAATTTACTAAATTGACTCTGACATGTCACCGCGTCGTCACTGAGGATGGTTCGAAGACGTTGCCAACTGGGGATGCTTATTAAAGAGCTGATTACGGGAAAATAAGATAATTTTTGGAAGTTAACCTCAGAGCACAACCACACTCAAAAGAAAACTTTGTCAAATTACTAGGAAAAGTTTCGTAATCTCATTTTACCAATATTTGACAGTTTTCCTTGTTTTTTAACAAATCGAAATTTACATTTTCGTTTGTAATTTTACAAAATTTTTGTAATTTTACAAATTTCCAAGATAATTTTACAAATAAATCTAGTAAATTCACTAGAATTTCTTGTAGTTTTAATTGCGCCAAAAAACTGTAAATTTACAATTTTTGTTGGTAAAAAGATTGTAAAATTACAAAATTATTTGTAAAAAGCTTGTAAAATTACTAGGAATTTTCGTAAAGTAGGAGGTATCAAAAATTCTAATAAAATTACGAAACCTCCTTGTAAATTTTATCGTGTCAAATAATTTGTAAATTTACAATTTTATTGTTAAAAACCTTGTAAAATTACAAAATTATTGTTAAAAAGCTTGTAAAATTACTAGGAATTTTTGTCAAATAGGAGGTAGCAAACAAAAAAAAGTTACAAGTTTTTCTTGTAATTTTACAAGTTTTTTTTTTAGTGTATTATGTTATCTCTTATAGGTTAGAAACACCTGTGGTTTGAATGGAAAATTTTTGGGAAAAAATTTATTAATTTTTATATGGTTTTGAATTGAGAAAAGTGTGAAAGAAACATTTTAATTTATCTAAAAATTTAAAACATCCTGTTCCCAATTTCTGTAACTATGCGAAAAGTTTTCGCATCGAGAAAAAATAAATAATATTGTAGTCATTTAGTTTTCTACAAGGTGAGTACAATGATGCTACCCAGCAAAAATAAATCGAGATATTGGCGACACAGCATCTTTTTATAGCATATCGAAGCGCATCCAAATAGCGCTCTTGAGGATGCAGTAAAAGTAAGGGGAAAAAATTAAAATTTTTTGTTAAGATTTTTTATATAGAACTCAAAATATAAAATTATATTTTGAAAAATAAAAAAACTTCAGTTATAAAATATAAAGTCCAACAATATATAAAAACAGAATTAAAAACTCAACTCATAAGGTACAATGCAATTTAGTAATATTTCTAAAAATTAGAAATACGAAATATGAATTCAAACCTAACGGACATTTTTCAAGACTTGAAAAGTCCTACTTAGGGTTGCAACTCTGAGAAAATCTACTACAGTGAAAGAAATTACAACTGTGTTAGAAAAAGTTAAAAATAGATTGATTAAGTTCGTGCTACATGCAGTGTTGCCATATATCAAGATTTCCCTTTTTTTGCAAGTTTTTTGAGGTGCTAAAAAGATTTCAAGATTTTTTCTAAAAAAATAAGTTTTTTGGAAAATAATAAAGTTTTTTCAAGTTTTTCTTAATTAGTTAAAAAATACAAAAAGCATAATTTTTTTTGTAAGTACCCGAAATATTGGTCGTAGACCAAGCTTTTAGTATACCGACCGATTCAGAATCACTATCTGATTTGACTTAGCGTGTCCGTCCTTCAGTCTATGTAAACGGTTACAATTAAATACGTCTTTATTCTATGAAAATATGAGATATTCGATTACAATTTTGTTTTTAGCTTGGTAACCTTATTAAATACATTTAAAATCAGACCATTCTTTGACTTGGTCGCCATATGAAAATTCCACACGATATTCACTTAAATCTGTAAGTTGCCAACATAGAATAATTTTTCTCTTAAATTGTTGGACTAATAAAAGATTTTGCCACATATAGAGCCAATCCGTCATATATTGTCGAGCATGCACCGGTGTTTGATATTTGCTTACTATGTACAATTTTCTGAGCCTTCATAAGTTATGACTCTTTCAAGGCTCCAAAAAATTAATAGAACGCTCGACATTTGGATTCCTGAAAGATTCATGTTCGACTCTTAATTCTGGATATGTAAAAAATTCAAAATATGTTTTTTTGAACATTCATAAAAGAGTCAGGAAAGAATACGAATATATATTTTTCAGAATCTTTTATGAGTCATATAAGGCCTCTGTAGGTTAGTTGGGAGCATGCTAGCCTATGAAACAGGGGGTCGTGGGTTCGATTCCCATTAAACCATTGTAACCAGTTCTCGGTTAAGTTTAATTAATTATTAAAAATGATTTGTAATTAAATTGCGAAAACTAAATAAAAACTGATCGTTGGATTAAAATTATTATTATGATATTATAAGAGCGCTAAAAAAAAGGGATTTTGTTTTCTGAACGTCTAAGAACTCTTTTATGAGTCTTTTCGCTTGGTTGTTTTTTTTATTATTTTTTTTACACTTGATATAAAAAATGAATTGAAAATACATAATAAAAATACATACAGCCTTACCACAGAAAAATAAAATAAATTTAAAACTAACGTTTAATTTTATTTCGATACAAATTGTTTTTGTTTTTAAAATCGACTTTAAAAAAATGTATAGAAAATTTGAAATTTAAAATAAAACTTTTGTTAAAATAGACATTTTATTTTTCTATGGTACGGGCCATAATGTATTAATTTTTAATTTTTTTAATACTTTTGTAAAAAAAAGATTTTTTAACAAAAAAAAAAGATTTTTTTTCAGAAATAAAAAGTTTTTTAAAAAAAATATATGGCAACACTGGCTACATGTAACATATGGGTGATGAAATGTGATATAATTCTCGTCCTTTTTTTCGCCTTAATGTACGTTTAAATAGCTGATTTTAATCTTACACACCTACAGTGACAATAGAAGAGTGCTGACGAAGGAAGGGTGGCTTCCTTCGAAAGCAGCCTGTGTTGTCAATTAATTTTTTCAGATTTTCTCATTGTACAACAAAAATAATTATTATGCAAAGAGTGCTTCAATCATAACACCTCACATTTTAAATGAAAAAAAATTGAGTACACCATTTCCACTTTAGTTTCAGAAAATACAAATTATATTACAAAAAATGTCCAATCATATTTTAGAATCTCCAATTATATTAAAAAATGTCCAATTATATTTCAAAAATTTCCAATATAATTGGAAATTTTTGAAATGTAATTAAAATTTTTCTGATTTTCAAAATTAGTCAATTGTATTTAAGATTTTCCAATTGTATTCAGAAATAGACAATTCGTCAGCTTATTATTGTTTTGCTCCATACGCCAACAACTCCGTTTCGAGAAAAACGATAAAATAGTTTTACCACAAATTTTCTCGAAAAGTAATCGATGGATTTTGTTTTAATGTTTACCATTTATTGCTACATATATTGTTAACAAAGCTTCTAGTTTTCAGACTTGTACATACAATCCCAGCAGAAATAAATCGAGATTTTGGCGACACAGCATCTGTTTATAGCATACCGTAGCGCATCCAAAGAGCGCTCTTAGTGATGCAGTAAAAGGAAGGGGAAAAAATTTTAATTTTTTTTAAGATTTTTTATATAAAACTTATAATGTGTAATTATTTTTTGATAAAATTTCACACTTGCTTTCCTTTTTAATATTTTTAACACTTTTTGAATAAAAAAACATGAGTTTTAGACAAAGACACATGATTTGACTGCATCATTATTGCGCATTAATCAGCGCTGCAAAGAGCGCTTCAATCATAGCATCTTTGACCGCTGTTCCCAAAAAAAATCCCATAAAAAATGTGAAAATGAAAATGTCCGATATTTTTTTGATGTTCACTTCCGATTTTTTTTTTTTCATTTTGTTTCACATAAATAAAGTTTTGTAAAGTAAAACGAATGAATTTTGTTGTTATATTTTTTTAAATTTTAGTTATTTGATTTCAACTTTGAATTTACAGCATCTTTATTCTGCTTAAATCAGCTCTACAATACACATGAATTCACTGCATCTTTAATCTGCTTAAATCAGCGCTAAAAAGATACATGAATTTACAGCATCTTTATTCTGCTTAAATCAGCGCTCTAAAGACACGTGATTTCAGTGCATCTAAAGAGCGCTGTTTCTGTGTATCCAACTAGCGCTCTAAAGTGGGACATCGCCTTAGGGAATCATGCATGAATTCAGCGCAATTGGATGCGCTCCTTTACTCAAGTTCCCCTTCCAAAAGCTGCTGAACGTTCAGCAAAATTTCTGCTGGGATAGATCAAAAGATTTTAAGCTTTTAAGAAAATAAGATTTTATGGTATTATGCTCCATATCCAATTTTGCTTACACATTTGGGACTTTTGTGTGATATGGAGCAAATGAGTTCTCAACGCCAAACAAAATAACAATCAGGTTGCATGGTATTAAAAATGGGGAAGATCGGTCAATGGACACGCCTACCTCCCACACAACCTAAATGGCAAATATGACATTACTTGAAATGTTTAGAAGTTACGGTATTAAAATTAGTACGAAGAATAGTACCAACATAATTAATCTTCATTCCAAAAATATGCAAGATCCGTTAATTTTTAAATAATCTAGAGCCTTTTCTATAACGAAAATTTTCAAAAAACGTCAAAATGGTGTGTTTTTTCTTAGAAAATGCTGGATATCTCAAATTTGAAAAGATGTTTTAAAAAACGGACTTCGGAATAACAAAGATGATATTTATATTATATATATTCCATTCCTAACTCATTTTTTTCAAAAATGGCGTATGGAGCAAAACAATAATAAGGTGACGAATTGTATTTCAGATTTTGTAATTTGTATATCAGAAATATTCAAATGTGCTTCATCTTTATTCTGCCTCAATCAGCTCTAAAAATATACATGAATTCACTGCATCTTTATAGCGATTTTTCAGCGCTCTAAAGAGATGTGAATTCAGAGCATCTTAAGAGCGCGTTTCCGGTGTATCCAACTAGCGCTCTAAAGTGTGACATCGCCTTAGAGAATCATGCATGAATTCAGCAGGTTTAGATGCGCTCCTTGACTCGAGTTTCCTTTTCAAAAGCTGCTGCCAGTTCAGCAAAATTTTTGCTGGGTAGTGTTAAAAACATCGAATACAAAAAAGAAATCAAAGCTTTTTTCTGAATCACTCTGTGACATACTGGATGACTATAACGTTATTTTATTTTTTTCGATGCGAAAACTTCTCGCATAGTTACAGAAATCGGGTACTGGTTTGTTTCTTATATAACAAATACACTGCGAATCACATTAAAAAGGAATCGAGTTTTTCACTTTTTAATCGAATATATCTTTGTAACGAATAAGCGGTAAAATATAAAAAAATGCACTGATAGAGACCATTATCTAGCTAATAATGTCAAATAAAAACAATAACACTATGCTACAAAAAACACAAAATCGAATATACTTTTAAAATGAGGCAGTTAAGGTTGTAGGTCTCGTCGAAAAGATCACAAAAATGCCCATCAAACTTGCCAGACACCCGCAAATTTTAAGGTTATTGTAAAAAAACGCTTTTTTGGGACTTTTTTCATTAAACCACGTGTAACTTAAACATTTTTCAACCGATTTAAAATTTTTTAACTGTTTTGGATAGACGAAGGATAGGGCTTTTCACGTGTGTGAATTGGTCTATACATATAAGAAAGATATGTATTGATTTTTTCAACAATATCTAATATTTTGTTATTTTTTGAAAATTTTTTGAGTTTATCGATTTTTTTCTGCTATAGTTTGTTCAACAACATTTATATTAATAAACGTATTGCTAAAGAAAATTTAATTGTGAATACGATGAGCTCTATGCCAAAAAAATCGGATAACAATTGACAGAGTTGTGATAATTTTTCTAAAAAAGAAAATTAAGATTTTGTATGAAATTGCCGTGCGAATAACCAAGGCAAAAAAAATAAAAAAATTAACGAACATACTGAGAGGTCGCGCATCATTATTTTGAAGGTTTTTGACCTCTTGAATTCGAATTTGACCTTGAAATTGCGCTATCTTATTAAGTTTTTGATATATAAATTTATGGTAAATATCTCAAAAACCTGACGAGATATAGAAATTTAAAGGCCAGATTCGGATTCAGCGCGTCAAAAACCTTTAAAAATATTGTACATGACCATTTATGATAAATTTATTTTTTTGCCTGGGTTATCTGAATGGCGATTACCTGCAAAATCTTAATTTTCTTTTTTAGAAAAATTATCACAACCCTAGTAAAAAAAGAAAAAAAGTTCATGACTAATTATATCCCAAATATGGCGGATACAATTACTTTAATAATTATCTACGGGTATATTTTATGATCTAGCGGGATAACCTTATATATAATGTGATACGTGAATTGGGTCTATATAATTATATCAGTTGGAGAAAACTGATACGATTAAATATAATTTAAAACCATTATGACTGATCTTATATTGCTCCTTATAACTTCATATAAGTTGGATAACATTGTATATAATCATATGCACTTTATATAATGTTATATACAAAAATATGTGTTTTATGTAGAACAATATCTAACCATATATATTTATGTCTTATAGTCTCAATTTATTTCATATTGTATCAGTCCGGATCAAACTGATAAAACCAGATAGACCCATTTTGCGTATCTTATTATATATAAGACTGTCTGTTCAGATCTTGTAGGATAACCGAGGATAATATTTGAAACAATTGTGTCCACCATATTTGGGATCTAATTTGTCACGGCTATATAAAACTCTTTTTTACTCGGGAACTCTGTCAATTATTATACGGTTTTTTCAAGATAAAGCTTATCGTATTTAGATTTAAATTGTCTTAAAAAAAAACGCTCATAAATGTAAAGGTTTTTAAACGAACTATAGCAGAAAAAAATCGATAAACTCGAAAAATTTTCAAAAAAATAACAAAAAAATTTGATTTTATAGAAAAAATCAATAGATAAAAAAAATCAAAAGCTCTCCGAGAAATATTTTTGAAGTTATCGAGTTTTGAAATTCTCAAAACCCCGGTGGTCCCCTAAAATCACGTATCTCAAAAACTAAGCAAGGTAGAGCGAAACGGACACAAATGTTGGATCAAAAACTATGACGATTTTAAAGGAACCCAACTAGGTCTAGGCCCATCGGGGTCTGGACCTATCGGGTCCAAACCCAATGGGGTCCTCAAATGTGTTTGAACTAAGTTGAAATAAAAAAAATTTCAATTAACTAATTTTTAGCAAAACGTTTTTGCTAACTTTACCAAAAAAATTGTGGGTTCAAAATCAGCAAATTTTCTTGTAGGTTTACAAGCTTTTTTTGCTAACTCTACAGTTTTTTTTTGTTTTTTGAGTGTATAGCAGTTCATCCCCTCTCTATTTTTTCCGCGTTTTCAATGATCTTAAACACTTTGGACTTCGAAGACAGTACTTTCTCTTTTCGGAAGAGCTAAGAGCTTTCTGAGTCCCATATTTATTGAAATTCGAAACAAAATTGTTTTGTTTTTATTGTTTGAGGGATTGCTATTCATTACAAATTGGATTCAGGTCCTACTTGGTCTGTATTCCAAAACTCCTTATTTAAGTGATTCAAAAAAAAAATTGTGATTTTTTAACAAGTTGCGGAAAAATATTTTTTTTAAGGACGTTTTGCAGTCTTTTGATACAGTGGATTTTTTTTATATTTTTTTTCTTCGTTACAAAGATATTTTCGATTAAAAAGTGAAAACCTCGATTCCTTATTGATGTGATTCGCAGTGTATAACAAATCAAAAAAATATAATAAGAAACAAACCAGGATGTCTTAAATTTTTAGAAAAATTAAAATTTTTCTTTCACACTTTTCTCAATTCAAAACCATGTACTGGCGCTTGCATTGATTTATTTTATTTTTTCTTTATTAAATTATTTACATGATTTTTCTATATTTTACACCGATAGACACTGCCATCTATACGTCAAAAATACACACCACTCTATTTTACAATTATTTTTATTTATGCTTTTTATCGTTATTTGCATATACATAAATTTTGTAGTTTTGGAATAAAAGCGTTAATTTATCAATTTTGCAAAATCACGCACCTAAAACCAAGCTTTCGTTTGAGCAAATTTGAAATTCTCCGCCATAGTTCTGCCAAGCCATCATAGAGAAAAGTTATCTCTTGTCTCTTATTCAAAGTGAAAGTTTTTTTTAAGTTTTGTTGTGATCCTTTTAAAAAAACCAAATAAATTTAAAGTGTCATTTAAAAAGGATATGATCCTTGAATAAATTTAAAAAATATTTTCATTTAAAAATGTAAGTATTTTTTTTTTAATCGATTTTTTTTTCTGTACGGAATCTTTTTTTCTTACAAACTATTTTGTTTGCGTTCTTTTTATTAAACAGAAACCGTTTGGTGAAAGGAAACAATTTTTGGGCTGACAAATATTTTTTTTATAAAGTTTGTGAAAATTAAAATTCGACAATTTCGTCCTGTGGCAGAGGTGGCAATTTGGCTAGGATATTTTAATTATTCGAAAATCTCCAATTAAATTTTCAATCCCATTTAATTTGCTGGTTTGGTGTGTGGATTTTTATTTTTTTCTCCCTCTTCAAAGTGCCGAATCATTAGGTAATTATTTTTTTATTAAAACCGGAGAAAAATCTCTTCAAAATCTCATAAAAAAATTATTTGATATTTTTATTCAGATTTGGTACTTGTTGTGCAGTTTATAAAACCAACAAAATCTTTAATAAAGAGGTGCTTAGGAGGAAAAAAAAAAAAGCTTTTGATTTTCATCCATATACGCTGTAGTTGATCTTGAAAAATTTAGTTCATCTCTTAAAAGTGCGGTGGCGGTGTGTCTGACGGAATTCGGCGGTAGTTAATTGCTGTGAAGTGAAAAAGAAGTGTAAAAGAATAGAAAAATTCATGAAAAAGACTAAAAACATTCCCTAAGTGATTTAAAAATTCCTTTTAGAGATATCGTTGATAATAGTGAATAATTCGTTTAAAAAAAAAAAAAACAGTTCCAAACAAAATTCTTTTGCAAAATTTCTATAAAAAAAAAAAAAAGAAATATTAATTTCAGTAAATTCTAAAAAAATAACAACAACACTAAAACCAAAAGAATATATTTTTTTTGAAAAGACTAAAAGAAAAAAAGTTACACTACTCGACGGAATTTTCGAAAATTGTGCATAAAAAAAAAAAAACAAAATTAATTTTCTGAAAGGTACCGGGAAAAAGAAAAATAAATAATTGTTGCATGAAACATTAATTTGGAATCCGTGAATCATCCTTTTTCAACTTAAATTTTCGTGTCCTATGTGTTAAATATTTAAATCCATCGTCGAATAGTGTAGACTTTATAAAAGTATATTTTTTCTATAATTTTGCTTAAAATGATTTTCTGTTTATTTTTTTTTATATAAATCTTTTAAATTTTTGAATTAAAAGAAAGAATATTTTTATACATTTTTTTATAAATTTTTGTCGCATAGTGTTTAACACTTGTTTTCAATTTCTTTTATTTCTTGATTTGCAATGCAATTGCATTAAGGCTTAAGAAAACCATACACATTTGTTTAAACATACATACATATATTAAAAATGCATTTGCTCATTGGTACTTGTGCCACATGGCAATGCTATTAATGATCTTCGAACAAATGTGTATAAAGTTTCTCTTGATAATGCATTTACATTGAACTATGTGTTAAAATAAAAAAATTTTAAATTAAATAATAATAATTATATCAGTTACACCTTTTTATATAAGAATATCCTTTTCCTTAATTCAAATATGTCCCGATTGCATATGTGAAGTGTTTCATGGTATAATTTACCAACATTTAAACAAAAATTAAAATTACCCATTTTTTTCCATAACTCTCTTAATGTTAAAAATGTTGCTAAACATTTAACAGCAACATTCTCTTAAAAACATCGCAACGTAAAGAGAATTAAAGAGTACAGCTTAGCCATCAACATCAACGAATGCAGATCTCTTCGAAAGTACTTTCGTCGTGGGAGCATCTTGTAAATGTGTAAGTTTGTTTTTATTATTTTTGTATTTTTTTTATATAGTTTTTTTTTAAAACTCTCTTTTCGGTTATTTTTATTTGAACATATGTTCGATATTTTTTTTTTGTGAGCCTATTTAAATTAAAAATTAGAGTGACCAGTTAAAACTTTTAAAGTTTAAATTAAATAATTGAGTTTTTTTGTATAAATTTTTAATAATTTAACTTGATTTTTATTTTCAAATGAAGATTTAGTGATTCTATATAAATTTAATTATTTTCCATATTTAATTTGGCACTGGTACTCTAAGTTATCGTGATTTAAAAATTCTGATTTTTGTTCTTCGGGTCAATGACCGATATATATGAAATTAACCCATGAAGCACGAACACTTCCTTTTTGCATTCATAGGAAATAGTTATAAAAAAAAAATAGTTTTTTTTTATAAATTTTATTTAAATTAAATTTTTTTTTCTTTGCTTTTGAAAATGTTTAATTTTTAAAATTATATTTTTCATTTAAATTTATTTAAAATTTTAAATTTCTAAACTTTCTTTTCGAAATTTTATTTTTTTTATTTTTTTTTTTATGAATTGTGGTAAATTAAACTCAATGAAAGTGAATTCAATTGTTAGCATAATCTTTAATATCATTTTAATCTTTGTTTTTAAATGAATTTTTATTTCAAATAAATCAATATGATTTCTGAGTGAATATATAATTATACTGTTTTGATTTAAAAACTTCTTGGGGAGATCGTTGTGGTTTGAAGTGGGATTATTATATAATTTTTTTTTGGTTTTCAGCTATAATAATCAAGGCTGGGAGGGCAAAATAGTTATGGCAAATCCATCTGGTCATAGCTCGAGTTTTGCAACTTTTAAAACAAAAACTTTTTATAGTCAGGTTCTTTTTCCTTAAATTTATCATTATTTTTCGTCTGGTTTCTCTCTCCTTTATTTCATCCTCCAATTCCCAATGCACACTAATAAAAATAAATTTATTTGTTGTGGCTTATTGGCAAAGAGGCAGCGAAAGTTTAGAACCTCCCCCTCTGACGAGCAATAAGGCTGGTGAAAACGTGTGCCCTTTTGTAATGCTTCACCCTACCATCTGCCAACCCAGTATCCACGTTATATGCTACAATATAAATTTTTGGCTCCCAACGTGTGGGGCTCGAGCATTTAAAATTTAATTTTTTTTTCCATACCATCTTTTAATTTGCCTTCAGCAATTTATAAAATTTTGCTCGGCTCCATTTCTTCTAAAATTTTTCTTTTAATTTTTTTTTGTTTTTCTTTTAGTATTTTTCTTTTTAATTTTTTTTAATATTTTAACTTTTCACCACTTTTTGCTTTTAGTTTTTCTATTATTTTTTCCGAATATCAGAAAGTTTAATGGATTTTGTTATGATATAATGCTATACGCTTTTCATTTACTACCGTTTACAATCTGTTATTCAAATCTTAATTCTGTCAAGATAAATTTGTGAAACCTGATCGTCACTTTCTGGAATGCAGATCTTGGATTTCATAGCTAAGTCTGACCGTGGTAATGAACAGCCTAATAAGTTTATTTACACAAATTGTTTTTGGAACTATAGGTATCCAATTTTAAGGAACCTTGCCATAACAATAAAATCTTTCCTATAATTTTCTTTTTCAATAGTACTTAATTCTTGTTATCATAAAGTTTTTCCTAAAAGTTTTTCCCACAACGATTTCAAACCATAAGTTACAAGTCAAAACAGTATTTTATGAATTGATAGATCATTTTTTTTCAATTTTATTTGTTTTAAACCAAATTTTTCTTTTGAGTTTTTTTTACAAATATTTAATTTTTTTTTTAAATTTTTATTTTATTTTTACATTTTTCATTTAACCTCTTTAATTTTCAGCAATTTCAAATCGGGTTGATCGAGTCGATTTGATTTGATTTGATTTTTTTTTTTTTTTTTTTTTTATTTTTCCGCCTTTTCAATATTTTTAAATTTTGAAGCAAATTTTTGTTAAAACTATTTTTCGTTTTTGCAAACTATTTTTTTTAATTTTCTTTTTGGTAAACCGAATCACAAGAATATTTGCAAATCAAAACTTTTGTGAAATAATCATTTTTGAAATATCTAACCCAAATTAAATTTCAGTGTTTTTCCTGAAAAGAAAAAAAAAAGATTCTTTTTAAGTTTAGAAAAAAAGAGAATTCTGTTGGAATTAATTTTAAAAGTAAAATTTTTCTCATTAAAATTTGTTTTAATTTTCTTTTTTGTTAAAAACAATTTTTATATTTGTTTTCTTAAAGTTTTAATTAATTTTAATTTATTTAAAATTAAATTTTTTATTTTTAAATTTCAATATCTTTGAATTAAAACATTTGGGGTTTACAATTTCATCTTTCAAGCGTATCTGAAAGATACTTATGTTTTTCTTATCGGTGATTTAATTTTTTTAGATTTTTTTTAGTTTGTCTCATCAAACATTATAAAACGATTTCGAAATAAAAATTTTAATTCAAAATAGAACTCTGATTCTCATTTTTGTTATAAAACAAAAACTCATTTTTGTAGAGAATAGTGCTCTTTATAGAAAACGAGCATAATAAAACGAGAATAAAAAAAAAAAATAAAATTCTAAGATATTTTAAACCTGGTTAATATTTGCATAGTTTTGATAGAAAATATTTTCTAAGTCATTCGTACTCATCATACGTTTGGCACTAATCATCAACTTATTAAGTGTGTCTAACAACAAGCACAAAGAAGTGTTTTACATTTTTTTGTTTATGTTAATAATTTAACATAAATACCCCTGCGTATACTTTATTTTAACATCGATCATTGTCGATTAATGCTTTAGCAACATATTTTGTGTATGTTCAAAATTTTATGTGGCAATTCTTTGGATATTTTTAGTTTCCGGGTGTTTAGCTACATACATTTGTATACTGCAATTTCTGTTTATTTCCTTATCCGAGTGAAATAAAACCCTACTTTTATTTCACTTATAAATAGATAAGTAGCGTTTACCAAAAACTTTCAAAAGACCATAATTTAGATTTTTCGATTGTTTTAATAGTTTTGAAAATCTATTATTATAGTTTTTCTCAGCTTTTAAATAAAATTTTTGCTTTTTTTTGCAATTACAAAAATATAAGCTTTTTAATTTTTATTTTAGTTACAGTTTGATTTTTTTTTCTTTGGTTATATTCGGTTAATTGTTTGAATCTTTTTGACTGAAATCTTTCCCACTTAAATATAATTTTTTTTTTTTAAATATTTAATTTTTTTTTTAAACATGCCTGAAGAAGATGAAATTCAAGGAGCAGCGGCAGCTCCGCCTGCAGATAAATACCCCATATGTAGAGCATGTGCAGATCCTATAACCTCCAAGACTTTGTTGGTTCGCACTTGCTGTGATCATATTTTTCACAAAGCGTGTCTTTCTAAGTGTCTTAAGACAAGACCTTTTTGTCCGTTGTGCAATACACGTATTGTAAATGATCCACCAACTCATGGAACTACTCCTCTCCAGACTCGTTCTGCGAATCGAAGTCTAAATCAACCACAATCTTTAGATCCACATAACCAATCGTTTGTTGGAAATCTCACATCAGATTCTGCGGGAGCAACGGCTTCTAATCAGGTTAATCCTGGTTTGAATACTTCAAACCGGGAAGTGTCAAATGTAGGTGCATCTTCTGACCAAAATGAGTCCTTAAGAGACATGATAGCCACAATTATTTCTGCCCAGCAGGCTCAGCTCGTTGCTACTTTAAGTAATCAAATTTCTGATATGATAAACATAAATTTAGACTCCAGATTGGCAGGACTAAACCTAGGTCAGCCATCTGTTGTAAATCAGAATGCAAACTTGATGTTACCACCACCTAGTTTACAAAATGTGGACCTGAGACTACCACCCCCTTCAATGCAGGCAAGCATGACTCATACTTCGCCACAAATGCATACTTTACCTGTCGTAGAGCAGCAGGCATTCCGAGAATTATTGGGTCTTAGGCCAGCTAGTGATGCTGCTTCGTCTTCTCGGGATCAACATGAAGCTAATGGTGCCGTCTCAAGTTATCAAAATTCTGCTTCTAATAATTCATCCTCTTATGACTTTTTCCGTCCAGACAGAGTCATAAACATAATATCAAACTGGAAACTGAGATATTCGGGCAGCCCAGACTGTATGCCTGTTGATAAATTTATTTATCGCATTAAATCCTTGACTAATAGATCTTTGCGGGGTAATTTTGCTGTTTTATGCGACTACGCAAATTTATTATTTGAAAATAAGGCTAGTGAGTGGTACTGGCGGTACCATAAAAGAGCCTCACCTATTGTATGGGTGGATTTGTGTGAAGCTTTGCGGGAGCAATATAGGGATATTCGGTCGGATGAGGATTATCGCGAATTAATTAGAGCCCGAAAGCAGAAAATCAATGAGCCCTTTGACACTTTTTATGAATCGATCATGGATATCGTGGATCGTATGGAGGCTCCGTTGCATGGCGATGATTTAGTTGAGGCTTTGCGTCGTAACTTGCTGCCAGAAATTAAATCACGTTACTTGGACACTGTATTTACTTCGGTTCAACATTTACGTAAAGTCTTGCGTCGTCGTGAACAGTTCTCGGCTGATAACAAGCCTAAGTCCAGTTTTGGTTTTTCAAAATCTCAGCCAACTCAGAAACGAATTTCTGAAGTTGAGCAGGATTTTGAAGCCGATATTCAGGATACTTTTAATCAGGATACAGATGAAATAGCAGCATTGAATTTAATATGCTGGAATTGCCGTGAAGCTGGCCATAGCTATCAACATTGTTTTAAAAAGCGAAACATATTTTGCTATGGTTGCGGTAAACCCGATACTTATTTACCTGATTGTGAAACTTGCTCTTCAAAAAACGGGCGATTGAGTGCACAGAAAAGTGCACGCAAACCCTTGAAGAACAAAACGACAGAGACCGATGTGTAATTTCCATTTTAAAACGTAAAACTGGAAGTAATACAAATTTAACTGGAAATACTGATAATACCGGACGTACTTCTGATTCATCAAAAACTGATGTTTCTGATGAATTACCTGATTTTTCAAATACTCCCCAAAGATTTAAACCCTTTCATATACGATTAAAAGAATATAACCAAGCTCGTGATAGAATTTTCAATGAGACCCCTGATTCTTCTCGCTCTACTCTACGTATGCGAAGTTTTTGGCAAAAGGTGAAGCAGTTTAGGAAAAAGTTTGTTTGCTCTGTCTTAGATAAGCCCTGTGACGTGCGACCATATGCTGAGGTCACTCTCTTTGGTAAAAACTTCTTAGGTTTGTTGGATACTGGAGCTTCGATCAGCTGCATCGGCTCGGAAGCGGCTCAAAATTTTTTGGTTTCTGGTATGCCATACCGGAAGCTGAAATCATCGGTCAAGACAGCAGATGGTAGAAGTCAGAGTGTAGTGGGTTTTACTGAAACGTTAATTGGTTTTAAGGGCGTTGAAAAAATGATAACAATTTTTATTGTTCCCGGTTTGGAAAGAAATTTATTTTTAGGTGTAGATTTTTGGGATTTATATAATTTACTTCCTTCTGGCTTAGAGAGATTTAATAATTCTGATATTTCGTCAATTAGTGAACTTGTGAATCAAATTCCGCTGACACCAATTCAGCGACAGCGGTTACAACAGGTGATTGCGTTATTTCCATCATTTGCCAAGGAGGGTTTGGGGAAAACGAGTGTTCTGTGTCACGTGATAGATACGGGTGATGCAAAGCCTATAAAGCAGAGGCACTTTCCTGTTTCTCCGGCCGTAGAAAAGCTGATATACGATGAGCTGGACAGAATGTTGGCTTTAGGCGTTATCGAAGAATCCAACAGTGCGTGGTCTTCTCCAGTGGTTTTACATCGGAAGCCAGGGAAAAATAGGCTCTGTTTGGATAGCCGCAAATTAAACTCGGTCACTATAGGTGACGCTTATCCTCTTCCACAAATTGATGGTATTCTTAGCAGGCTCCCTAAGGCAGAATTTATAACTAGCTTGGACCTCAAAGATGCTTTTTGGCAGATTCCGTTAGATGTAGGATCTAGAGATAAAACAGCATTTACCGTACCTGGGAGACCGTTATACCATTATAACGTTATGCCTTTCGGGCTATGTAACGCTCCTCAAACCATGTCCCGGTTAATGGACAAGGTTATACCACCGGCTCTCAGGGCGGAAGTGTTTGTTTATCTCGATGATCTTTTGATCATTTCTGAATCTTTCGAAAAACATCTTGACGTCTTAAGAATTGTTGCGCAAAAGATTAAAGACTCCGGACTGACCATTAATGTTGAAAAAGGTCATTTCTGTGTCCCTGAAGTAAAATATTTAGGACACTTGGTTGGTAACGGGGTTATTCAGACGGATCCGGAAAAAGTGTCCGCTATAACTGACTTCCCAGTTCCGCGATCCGTAAAACAAGTTCGAAGATTTCTGGGAATGACGGGTTGGTACCGGAAGTTTATACGGAATTATGCTGCTGTTACTACCCCTA
Source organism: Pegoplata infirma (assembly GCA_963921195.1). Taxonomy (NCBI): domain Eukaryota; kingdom Metazoa; phylum Arthropoda; class Insecta; order Diptera; family Anthomyiidae; genus Pegoplata; species Pegoplata infirma. The sequence continues at coordinate 154,650,517 of OY992537.1, read as the reverse complement.
TAACTGATTTGCTGAAAGGTAAAAAGAAATTTGTGTGGACTGATGAAGCCCAGAAAGCTTTTGAGGTTTTAAAATCCTATTTGAGCACTGCACCCGTTTTACATAGTCCTGATTTTTCGCAACCTTTTTATATACATTGCGATGCAAGTAAAACTGGGATAGGAAGTGTCTTGGTGCAAAAGAATGCGGAGGGTGAAGAGGTTCCGATAGCATTTATGTCTAAGAAACTCAACCAAGCCCAACGTAACTATACAGTCACCGAACAAGAGTGCTTAGCAGCTTTGCTAAGTATTAAAAAATTCAGAGCTTATGTTGAAGGACATGAGTTCACTGTCATCACTGACCATGCGTCATTGAAGAGGCTCATGTCCCAAACTGATCTCAGTACGCGGCTTGCTCGATGGGCTTTAAAACTTCAAGGTTACAAATTCAGCATTCAGCATAGGCGTGGTACCCAGAACATAGTTCCTGATACTCTTTCTAGGGCTAATACCGAGGACTTGTCCGAATTGAGTGTTTTAAGTCTGTCTGGTTTAGAAAATGACAGCGGGGTCTTCGTGGATCTTGAATCCACACATTTTCAGTCGGACGAGTATAAAAACTTACTGGAAAATATTGGGAAGAATATAGATAAAATGCCTGACCTGAAAATAGTTGACGGTTACCTTTACAGACGTACAGAACATGCCACGGGAGAACAAGTCCAAGACGATCTTGCGTGGAAATTGTGGATACCAAAAGAGCTGGTACCTGAAGTACTGCAAAAAGCCCATGATGACAGTTTGTCAGCACATGGTGGTATAAATAAAACGTTAGAAAAAATTCGAAGATTTTACTTCTGGCCAAATCTTGCGGTAGACGTTAAGAATTATGTTAATGCATGTGAAATTTGTAAGGCATCCAAACATCCAAATCAAATTTTGAGACCACCAATGGGGAAAACGACTGGGACCCAGCGTTTCTTTCAAAAATTATATGTTGACTTTTTAGGACCATACCACAGGTCTAGGTCAGGGCACATTGGTATCTTTATAGTTTTAGACCACTTTTCGAAATTTCCTTTTCTGAAACCTGTGAAGAAATTTACTTCAGACGTTGTCGTTAAATATATGGAACAGGAATTATTTCATACTTTCGGGGTCCCTGAAAACGTCGTTTCAGATAACGGTTCACAATTTAAATCGAATCAATTTAACGATTTTCTCAAACGCTATGGTGTACACCATACTTATACAGCGGTACATACCCCTCAGGCAAATGCGTCTGAGCGGGTAAACCGGTCTGTTTTATCTGCGATAAAGTCATACGTGAAACCTGATCAAAAGAACTGGGATGAGTTGCTTAGCAACATTTGTTGTGCCCTACGGTCGGCAGTTCACTCAGCCATTGGGACTTCCCCATATTACCTCACTTTTGGTCAACATATGATCACAAATGGTGCAACTTACCCCCTTTTACGACAGCTGCAAATGTTGGAAGATCGTACTGTTCGTTTTGACCGAGAAGATTCACTTCAGATTATGGGCAAGAGGGCTGCTGAAAAGATGCAGAAGCAGTTTGAAAGAAATGAACGTTCCTACAACCTAAGAGCTAGAGAGGTGTCCTATGATGTAGGTCAGGAGGTTTTCCGTAGGAATTTTAAGCAGAGTAGTTTCGAACAAGGCTACAATGCTAAGCTTGCTCCAACTTTTGTCAAGGCTCGTATACGTAGAAAGCTAGGAAATAGTTATTATGAGCTTGAAGATTTGAAGGGAAACTTATTGGGAAACTACCACGCGAAAGATATCAAATAATGATTTTTTTCTCTTTTTGCAAGCGAGATCAGCTTCGTGAGTTGATACTTCAACCCCCGAAGTCTGATTTTGGCGGGGGGGATTTGTACTGGCGCTTGCATTGATTTATTTTATTTTTTCTTTATTAAATTATTTACATGATTTTTCTATATTTTACACCGATAGACACTGCCATCTATACGTCAAAAATACACACCACTCTATTTTACAATTATTTTTATTTATGCTTTTTATCGTTATTTGCATATACATAAATTTTGTAGTTTTGGAATAAAAGCGTTAATTTATCAATTTTGCAAAATCACGCACCTAAAACCAAGCTTTCGTTTGAGCAAATTTGAAATTCTCCGCCATAGTTCTGCCAAGCCATCATAGAGAAAAGTTATCTCTTGTCTCTTATTCAAAGTGAAAGTTTTTTTTAAGTTTTGTTGTGATCCTTTTAAAAAAACCAAATAAATTTAAAGTGTCATTTAAAAAGGATATGATCCTTGAATAAATTTAAAAAATATTTTCATTTAAAAATGTAAGTATTTTTTTTTTAATCGATTTTTTTTTCTGTACGGAATCTTTTTTTCTTACAAACTATTTTGTTTGCGTTCTTTTTATTAAACAGAAACCGTTTGGTGAAAGGAAACAATTTTTGGGCTGACAAATATTTTTTTTATAAAGTTTGTGAAAATTAAAATTCGACAATTTCGTCCTGTGGCAGAGGTGGCAATTTGGCTAGGATATTTTAATTATTCGAAAATCTCCAATTAAATTTTCAATCCCATTTAATTTGCTGGTTTGGTGTGTGGATTTTTATTTTTTTCTCCCTCTTCAAAGTGCCGAATCATTAGGTAATTATTTTTTTATTAAAACCGGAGAAAAATCTCTTCAAAATCTCATAAAAAAATTATTTGATATTTTTATTCAGATTTGGTACTTGTTGTGCAGTTTATAAAACCAACAAAATCTTTAATAAAGAGGTGCTTAGGAGGAAAAAAAAAAAAGCTTTTGATTTTCATCCATATACGCTGTAGTTGATCTTGAAAAATTTAGTTCATCTCTTAAAAGTGCGGTGGCGGTGTGTCTGACGGAATTCGGCGGTAGTTAATTGCTGTGAAGTGAAAAAGAAGTGTAAAAGAATAGAAAAATTCATGAAAAAGACTAAAAACATTCCCTAAGTGATTTAAAAATTCCTTTTAGAGATATCGTTGATAATAGTGAATAATTCGTTTAAAAAAAAAAAAAACAGTTCCAAACAAAATTCTTTTGCAAAATTTCTATAAAAAAAAAAAAAAGAAATATTAATTTCAGTAAATTCTAAAAAAATAACAACAACACTAAAACCAAAAGAATATATTTTTTTTGAAAAGACTAAAAGAAAAAAAGTTACACTACTCGACGGAATTTTCGAAAATTGTGCATAAAAAAAAAAAAAACAAAATTAATTTTCTGAAAGGTACCGGGAAAAAGAAAAATAAATAATTGTTGCATGAAACATTAATTTGGAATCCGTGAATCATCCTTTTTCAACTTAAATTTTCGTGTCCTATGTGTTAAATATTTAAATCCATCGTCGAATAGTGTAGACTTTATAAAAGTATATTTTTTCTATAATTTTGCTTAAAATGATTTTCTGTTTATTTTTTTTTATATAAATCTTTTAAATTTTTGAATTAAAAGAAAGAATATTTTTATACATTTTTTTATAAATTTTTGTCGCATAGTGTTTAACACTTGTTTTCAATTTCTTTTATTTCTTGATTTGCAATGCAATTGCATTAAGGCTTAAGAAAACCATACACATTTGTTTAAACATACATACATATATTAAAAATGCATTTGCTCATTGGTACTTGTGCCACATGGCAATGCTATTAATGATCTTCGAACAAATGTGTATAAAGTTTCTCTTGATAATGCATTTACATTGAACTATGTGTTAAAATAAAAAAATTTTAAATTAAATAATAATAATTATATCAGTTACACCTTTTTATATAAGAATATCCTTTTCCTTAATTCAAATATGTCCCGATTGCATATGTGAAGTGTTTCATGGTATAATTTACCAACATTTAAACAAAAATTAAAATTACCCATTTTTTTCCATAACTCTCTTAATGTTAAAAATGTTGCTAAACATTTAACAGCAACATTCTCTTAAAAACATCGCAACGTAAAGAGAATTAAAGAGTACAGCTTAGCCATCAACATCAACGAATGCAGATCTCTTCGAAAGTACTTTCGTCGTGGGAGCATCTTGTAAATGTGTAAGTTTGTTTTTATTATTTTTGTATTTTTTTTATATAGTTTTTTTTTAAAACTCTCTTTTCGGTTATTTTTATTTGAACATATGTTCGATATTTTTTTTTTGTGAGCCTATTTAAATTAAAAATTAGAGTGACCAGTTAAAACTTTTAAAGTTTAAATTAAATAATTGAGTTTTTTTGTATAAATTTTTAATAATTTAACTTGATTTTTATTTTCAAATGAAGATTTAGTGATTCTATATAAATTTAATTATTTTCCATATTTAATTTGGCACTGGTACTCTAAGTTATCGTGATTTAAAAATTCTGATTTTTGTTCTTCGGGTCAATGACCGATATATATGAAATTAACCCATGAAGCACGAACACTTCCTTTTTGCATTCATAGGAAATAGTTATAAAAAAAAAATAGTTTTTTTTTATAAATTTTATTTAAATTAAATTTTTTTTTCTTTGCTTTTGAAAATGTTTAATTTTTAAAATTATATTTTTCATTTAAATTTATTTAAAATTTTAAATTTCTAAACTTTCTTTTCGAAATTTTATTTTTTTTATTTTTTTTTTTATGAATTGTGGTAAATTAAACTCAATGAAAGTGAATTCAATTGTTAGCATAATCTTTAATATCATTTTAATCTTTGTTTTTAAATGAATTTTTATTTCAAATAAATCAATATGATTTCTGAGTGAATATATAATTATACTGTTTTGATTTAAAAACTTCTTGGGGAGATCGTTGTGGTTTGAAGTGGGATTATTATATAATTTTTTTTTGGTTTTCAGCTATAATAATCAAGGCTGGGAGGGCAAAATAGTTATGGCAAATCCATCTGGTCATAGCTCGAGTTTTGCAACTTTTAAAACAAAAACTTTTTATAGTCAGGTTCTTTTTCCTTAAATTTATCATTATTTTTCGTCTGGTTTCTCTCTCCTTTATTTCATCCTCCAATTCCCAATGCACACTAATAAAAATAAATTTATTTGTTGTGGCTTATTGGCAAAGAGGCAGCGAAAGTTTAGAACCTCCCCCTCTGACGAGCAATAAGGCTGGTGAAAACGTGTGCCCTTTTGTAATGCTTCACCCTACCATCTGCCAACCCAGTATCCACGTTATATGCTACAATATAAATTTTTGGCTCCCAACGTGTGGGGCTCGAGCATTTAAAATTTAATTTTTTTTTCCATACCATCTTTTAATTTGCCTTCAGCAATTTATAAAATTTTGCTCGGCTCCATTTCTTCTAAAATTTTTCTTTTAATTTTTTTTTGTTTTTCTTTTAGTATTTTTCTTTTTAATTTTTTTTAATATTTTAACTTTTCACCACTTTTTGCTTTTAGTTTTTCTATTATTTTTTCCGAATATCAGAAAGTTTAATGGATTTTGTTATGATATAATGCTATACGCTTTTCATTTACTACCGTTTACAATCTGTTATTCAAATCTTAATTCTGTCAAGATAAATTTGTGAAACCTGATCGTCACTTTCTGGAATGCAGATCTTGGATTTCATAGCTAAGTCTGACCGTGGTAATGAACAGCCTAATAAGTTTATTTACACAAATTGTTTTTGGAACTATAGGTATCCAATTTTAAGGAACCTTGCCATAACAATAAAATCTTTCCTATAATTTTCTTTTTCAATAGTACTTAATTCTTGTTATCATAAAGTTTTTCCTAAAAGTTTTTCCCACAACGATTTCAAACCATAAGTTACAAGTCAAAACAGTATTTTATGAATTGATAGATCATTTTTTTTCAATTTTATTTGTTTTAAACCAAATTTTTCTTTTGAGTTTTTTTTACAAATATTTAATTTTTTTTTTAAATTTTTATTTTATTTTTACATTTTTCATTTAACCTCTTTAATTTTCAGCAATTTCAAATCGGGTTGATCGAGTCGATTTGATTTGATTTGATTTTTTTTTTTTTTTTTTTTTTATTTTTCCGCCTTTTCAATATTTTTAAATTTTGAAGCAAATTTTTGTTAAAACTATTTTTCGTTTTTGCAAACTATTTTTTTTAATTTTCTTTTTGGTAAACCGAATCACAAGAATATTTGCAAATCAAAACTTTTGTGAAATAATCATTTTTGAAATATCTAACCCAAATTAAATTTCAGTGTTTTTCCTGAAAAGAAAAAAAAAAGATTCTTTTTAAGTTTAGAAAAAAAGAGAATTCTGTTGGAATTAATTTTAAAAGTAAAATTTTTCTCATTAAAATTTGTTTTAATTTTCTTTTTTGTTAAAAACAATTTTTATATTTGTTTTCTTAAAGTTTTAATTAATTTTAATTTATTTAAAATTAAATTTTTTATTTTTAAATTTCAATATCTTTGAATTAAAACATTTGGGGTTTACAATTTCATCTTTCAAGCGTATCTGAAAGATACTTATGTTTTTCTTATCGGTGATTTAATTTTTTTAGATTTTTTTTAGTTTGTCTCATCAAACATTATAAAACGATTTCGAAATAAAAATTTTAATTCAAAATAGAACTCTGATTCTCATTTTTGTTATAAAACAAAAACTCATTTTTGTAGAGAATAGTGCTCTTTATAGAAAACGAGCATAATAAAACGAGAATAAAAAAAAAAATAAAATTCTAAGATATTTTAAACCTGGTTAATATTTGCATAGTTTTGATAGAAAATATTTTCTAAGTCATTCGTACTCATCATACGTTTGGCACTAATCATCAACTTATTAAGTGTGTCTAACAACAAGCACAAAGAAGTGTTTTACATTTTTTTGTTTATGTTAATAATTTAACATAAATACCCCTGCGTATACTTTATTTTAACATCGATCATTGTCGATTAATGCTTTAGCAACATATTTTGTGTATGTTCAAAATTTTATGTGGCAATTCTTTGGATATTTTTAGTTTCCGGGTGTTTAGCTACATACATTTGTATACTGCAATTTCTGTTTATTTCCTTATCCGAGTGAAATAAAACCCTACTTTTATTTCACTTATAAATAGATAAGTAGCGTTTACCAAAAACTTTCAAAAGACCATAATTTAGATTTTTCGATTGTTTTAATAGTTTTGAAAATCTATTATTATAGTTTTTCTCAGCTTTTAAATAAAATTTTTGCTTTTTTTTGCAATTACAAAAATATAAGCTTTTTAATTTTTATTTTAGTTACAGTTTGATTTTTTTTTCTTTGGTTATATTCGGTTAATTGTTTGAATCTTTTTGACTGAAATCTTTCCCACTTAAATATAATTTTTTTTTTTTAAATATTTAATTTTTTTTTTAAACATGCCTGAAGAAGATGAAATTCAAGGAGCAGCGGCAGCTCCGCCTGCAGATAAATACCCCATATGTAGAGCATGTGCAGATCCTATAACCTCCAAGACTTTGTTGGTTCGCACTTGCTGTGATCATATTTTTCACAAAGCGTGTCTTTCTAAGTGTCTTAAGACAAGACCTTTTTGTCCGTTGTGCAATACACGTATTGTAAATGATCCACCAACTCATGGAACTACTCCTCTCCAGACTCGTTCTGCGAATCGAAGTCTAAATCAACCACAATCTTTAGATCCACATAACCAATCGTTTGTTGGAAATCTCACATCAGATTCTGCGGGAGCAACGGCTTCTAATCAGGTTAATCCTGGTTTGAATACTTCAAACCGGGAAGTGTCAAATGTAGGTGCATCTTCTGACCAAAATGAGTCCTTAAGAGACATGATAGCCACAATTATTTCTGCCCAGCAGGCTCAGCTCGTTGCTACTTTAAGTAATCAAATTTCTGATATGATAAACATAAATTTAGACTCCAGATTGGCAGGACTAAACCTAGGTCAGCCATCTGTTGTAAATCAGAATGCAAACTTGATGTTACCACCACCTAGTTTACAAAATGTGGACCTGAGACTACCACCCCCTTCAATGCAGGCAAGCATGACTCATACTTCGCCACAAATGCATACTTTACCTGTCGTAGAGCAGCAGGCATTCCGAGAATTATTGGGTCTTAGGCCAGCTAGTGATGCTGCTTCGTCTTCTCGGGATCAACATGAAGCTAATGGTGCCGTCTCAAGTTATCAAAATTCTGCTTCTAATAATTCATCCTCTTATGACTTTTTCCGTCCAGACAGAGTCATAAACATAATATCAAACTGGAAACTGAGATATTCGGGCAGCCCAGACTGTATGCCTGTTGATAAATTTATTTATCGCATTAAATCCTTGACTAATAGATCTTTGCGGGGTAATTTTGCTGTTTTATGCGACTACGCAAATTTATTATTTGAAAATAAGGCTAGTGAGTGGTACTGGCGGTACCATAAAAGAGCCTCACCTATTGTATGGGTGGATTTGTGTGAAGCTTTGCGGGAGCAATATAGGGATATTCGGTCGGATGAGGATTATCGCGAATTAATTAGAGCCCGAAAGCAGAAAATCAATGAGCCCTTTGACACTTTTTATGAATCGATCATGGATATCGTGGATCGTATGGAGGCTCCGTTGCATGGCGATGATTTAGTTGAGGCTTTGCGTCGTAACTTGCTGCCAGAAATTAAATCACGTTACTTGGACACTGTATTTACTTCGGTTCAACATTTACGTAAAGTCTTGCGTCGTCGTGAACAGTTCTCGGCTGATAACAAGCCTAAGTCCAGTTTTGGTTTTTCAAAATCTCAGCCAACTCAGAAACGAATTTCTGAAGTTGAGCAGGATTTTGAAGCCGATTTTCAGGATACTTTTAATCAGGATACAGATGAAATAGCAGCATTGAATTTAATATGCTGGAATTGCCGTGAAGCTGGCCATAGCTATCAACATTGTTTTAAAAAGCGAAACATATTTTGCTATGGTTGCGGTAAACCCGATACTTATTTACCTGATTGTGAAACTTGCTCTTCAAAAAACGGGCGATTGAGTGCACAGAAAAGTGCACGCAAACCCTTGAAGAACAAAACGACAGAGACCGATGTGTAATTTCCATTTTAAAACGTAAAACTGGAAGTAATACAAATTTAACTGGAAATACTGATAATACCGGACGTACTTCTGATTCATCAAAAACTGATGTTTCTGATGAATTACCTGATTTTTCAAATACTCCCCAAAGATTTAAACCCTTTCATATACGATTAAAAGAATATAACCAAGCTCGTGATAGAATTTTCAATGAGACCCCTGATTCTTCTCGCTCTACTCTACGTATGCGAAGTTTTTGGCAAAAGGTGAAGCAGTTTAGGAAAAAGTTTGTTTGCTCTGTCTTAGATAAGCCCTGTGACGTGCGACCATATGCTGAGGTCACTCTCTTTGGTAAAAACTTCTTAGGTTTGTTGGATACTGGAGCTTCGATCAGCTGCATCGGCTCGGAAGCGGCTCAAAATTTTTTGGTTTCTGGTATGCCATACCGGAAGCTGAAATCATCGGTCAAGACAGCAGATGGTAGAAGTCAGAGTGTAGTGGGTTTTACTGAAACGTTAATTGGTTTTAAGGGCGTTGAAAAAATGATAACAATTTTTATTGTTCCCGGTTTGGAAAGAAATTTATTTTTAGGTGTAGATTTTTGGGATTTATATAATTTACTTCCTTCTGGCTTAGAGAGATTTAATAATTCTGATATTTCGTCAATTAGTGAACTTGTGAATCAAATTCCGCTGACACCAATTCAGCGACAGCGGTTACAACAGGTGATTGCGTTATTTCCATCATTTGCCAAGGAGGGTTTGGGGAAAACGAGTGTTCTGTGTCACGTGATAGATACGGGTGATGCAAAGCCTATAAAGCAGAGGCACTTTCCTGTTTCTCCGGCCGTAGAAAAGCTGATATACGATGAGCTGGACAGAATGTTGGCTTTAGGCGTTATCGAAGAATCCAACAGTGCGTGGTCTTCTCCAGTGGTTTTACATCGGAAGCCAGGGAAAAATAGGCTCTGTTTGGATAGCCGCAAATTAAACTCGGTCACTATAGGTGACGCTTATCCTCTTCCACAAATTGATGGTATTCTTAGCAGGCTCCCTAAGGCAGAATTTATAACTAGCTTGGACCTCAAAGATGCTTTTTGGCAGATTCCGTTAGATGTAGGATCTAGAGATAAAACAGCATTTACCGTACCTGGGAGACCGTTATACCATTATAACGTTATGCCTTTCGGGCTATGTAACGCTCCTCAAACCATGTCCCGGTTAATGGACAAGGTTATACCACCGGCTCTCAGGGCGGAAGTGTTTGTTTATCTCGATGATCTTTTGATCATTTCTGAATCTTTCGAAAAACATCTTGACGTCTTAAGAATTGTTGCGCAAAAGATTAAAGACTCCGGACTGACCATTAATGTTGAAAAAGGTCATTTCTGTGTCCCTGAAGTAAAATATTTAGGACACTTGGTTGGTAACGGGGTTATTCAGACGGATCCGGAAAAAGTGTCCGCTATAACTGACTTCCCAGTTCCGCGATCCGTAAAACAAGTTCGAAGATTTCTGGGAATGACGGGTTGGTACCGGAAGTTTATACGGAATTATGCTGCTGTTACTACCCCTATAACTGATTTGCTGAAAGGTAAAAAGAAATTTGTGTGGACTGATGAAGCCCAGAAAGCTTTTGAGGTTTTAAAATCCTATTTGAGCACTGCACCCGTTTTACATAGTCCTGATTTTTCGCAACCTTTTTATATACATTGCGATGCAAGTAAAACTGGGATAGGAAGTGTCTTGGTGCAAAAGAATGCGGAGGGTGAAGAGGTTCCGATAGCATTTATGTCTAAGAAACTCAACCAAGCCCAACGTAACTATACAGTCACCGAACAAGAGTGCTTAGCAGCTTTGCTAAGTATTAAAAAATTCAGAGCTTATGTTGAAGGACATGAGTTCACTGTCATCACTGACCATGCGTCATTGAAGAGGCTCATGTCCCAAACTGATCTCAGTACGCGGCTTGCTCGATGGGCTTTAAAACTTCAAGGTTACAAATTCAGCATTCAGCATAGGCGTGGTACCCAGAACATAGTTCCTGATACTCTTTCTAGGGCTAATACCGAGGACTTGTCCGAATTGAGTGTTTTAAGTCTGTCTGGTTTAGAAAATGACAGCGGGGTCTTCGTGGATCTTGAATCCACACATTTTCAGTCGGACGAGTATAAAAACTTACTGGAAAATATTGGGAAGAATATAGATAAAATGCCTGACCTGAAAATAGTTGACGGTTACCTTTACAGACGTACAGAACATGCCACGGGAGAACAAGTCCAAGACGATCTTGCGTGGAAATTGTGGATACCAAAAGAGCTGGTACCTGAAGTACTGCAAAAAGCCCATGATGACAGTTTGTCAGCACATGGTGGTATAAATAAAACGTTAGAAAAAATTCGAAGATTTTACTTCTGGCCAAATCTTGCGGTAGACGTTAAGAATTATGTTAATGCATGTGAAATTTGTAAGGCATCCAAACATCCAAATCAAATTTTGAGACCACCAATGGGGAAAACGACTGGGACCCAGCGTTTCTTTCAAAAATTATATGTTGACTTTTTAGGACCATACCACAGGTCTAGGTCAGGGCACATTGGTATCTTTATAGTTTTAGACCACTTTTCAAAATTTCCTTTTCTGAAACCTGTGAAGAAATTTACTTCAGACGTTGTCGTTAAATATATGGAACAGGAATTATTTCATACTTTCGGGGTCCCTGAAAACGTCGTTTCAGATAACGGTTCACAATTTAAATCGAATCAATTTAACGATTTTCTCAAACGCTATGGTGTACACCATACTTATACAGCGGTACATACCCCTCAGGCAAATGCGTCTGAGCGGGTAAACCGGTCTGTTTTATCTGCGATAAAGTCATACGTGAAACCTGATCAAAAGAACTGGGATGAGTTGCTTAGCAACATTTGTTGTGCCCTACGGTTGGCAGTTCACTCAGCCATTGGGACTTCCCCATATTACCTCACTTTTGGTCAACATATGATCACAAATGGTGCAACTTACCCCCTTTTACGACAGCTGCAAATGTTGGAAGATCGTACTGTTCGTTTTGACCGAGAAGATTCACTTCAGATTATGGGCAAGAGGGCTGCTGAAAAGATGCAGAAGCAGTTTGAAAGAAATGAACGTTCCTACAACCTAAGAGCTAGAGAGGTGTCCTATGATGTAGGTCAGGAGGTTTTCCGTAGGAATTTTAAGCAGAGTAGTTTCGAACAAGGCTACAATGCTAAGCTTGCTCCAACTTTTGTCAAGGCTCGTATACGTAGAAAGCTAGGAAATAGTTATTATGAGCTTGAAGATTTGAAGGGAAACTTATTGGGAAACTACCACGCGAAAGATATCAAATAATGATTTTTTTCTCTTTTTGCAAGCGAGATCAGCTTCGTGAGTTGATACTTCAACCCCCGAAGTCTGATTTTGGCGGGGGGGATTTGTACTGGCGCTTGCATTGATTTATTTTATTTTTTCTTTATTAAATTATTTACATGATTTTTCTATATTTTACACCGATAGACACTGCCATCTATACGTCAAAAATACACACCACTCTATTTTACAATTATTTTTATTTATGCTTTTTATCGTTATTTGCATATACATAAATTTTGTAGTTTTGGAATAAAAGCGTTAATTTATCAATTTTGCAAAATCACGCACCTAAAACCAAGCTTTCGTTTGAGCAAATTTGAAATTCTCCGCCATAGTTCTGCCAAGCCATCATAGAGAAAAGTTATCTCTTGTCTCTTATTCAAAGTGAAAGTTTTTTTTAAGTTTTGTTGTGATCCTTTTAAAAAAACCAAATAAATTTAAAGTGTCATTTAAAAAGGATATGATCCTTGAATAAATTTAAAAAATATTTTCATTTAAAAATGTAAGTATTTTTTTTTTAATCGATTTTTTTTTCTGTACGGAATCTTTTTTTCTTACAAACTATTTTGTTTGCGTTCTTTTTATTAAACAGAAACCGTTTGGTGAAAGGAAACAATTTTTGGGCTGACAAATATTTTTTTTATAAAGTTTGTGAAAATTAAAATTCGACAATTTCGTCCTGTGGCAGAGGTGGCAATTTGGCTAGGATATTTTAATTATTCGAAAATCTCCAATTAAATTTTCAATCCCATTTAATTTGCTGGTTTGGTGTGTGGATTTTTATTTTTTTCTCCCTCTTCAAAGTGCCGAATCATTAGGTAATTATTTTTTTATTAAAACCGGAGAAAAATCTCTTCAAAATCTCATAAAAAAATTATTTGATATTTTTATTCAGATTTGGTACTTGTTGTGCAGTTTATAAAACCAACAAAATCTTTAATAAAGAGGTGCTTAGGAGGAAAAAAAAAAAAGCTTTTGATTTTCATCCATATACGCTGTAGTTGATCTTGAAAAATTTAGTTCATCTCTTAAAAGTGCGGTGGCGGTGTGTCTGACGGAATTCGGCGGTAGTTAATTGCTGTGAAGTGAAAAAGAAGTGTAAAAGAATAGAAAAATTCATGAAAAAGACTAAAAACATTCCCTAAGTGATTTAAAAATTCCTTTTAGAGATATCGTTGATAATAGTGAATAATTCGTTTAAAAAAAAAAAAAACAGTTCCAAACAAAATTCTTTTGCAAAATTTCTATAAAAAAAAAAAAAAGAAATATTAATTTCAGTAAATTCTAAAAAAATAACAACAACACTAAAACCAAAAGAATATATTTTTTTTGAAAAGACTAAAAGAAAAAAAGTTACACTACTCGACGGAATTTTCGAAAATTGTGCATAAAAAAAAAAAAAACAAAATTAATTTTCTGAAAGGTACCGGGAAAAAGAAAAATAAATAATTGTTGCATGAAACATTAATTTGGAATCCGTGAATCATCCTTTTTCAACTTAAATTTTCGTGTCCTATGTGTTAAATATTTAAATCCATCGTCGAATAGTGTAGACTTTATAAAAGTATATTTTTTCTATAATTTTGCTTAAAATGATTTTCTGTTTATTTTTTTTTATATAAATCTTTTAAATTTTTGAATTAAAAGAAAGAATATTTTTATACATTTTTTTATAAATTTTTGTCGCATAGTGTTTAACACTTGTTTTCAATTTCTTTTATTTCTTGATTTGCAATGCAATTGCATTAAGGCTTAAGAAAACCATACACATTTGTTTAAACATACATACATATATTAAAAATGCATTTGCTCATTGGTACTTGTGCCACATGGCAATGCTATTAATGATCTTCGAACAAATGTGTATAAAGTTTCTCTTGATAATGCATTTACATTGAACTATGTGTTAAAATAAAAAAATTTTAAATTAAATAATAATAATTATATCAGTTACACCTTTTTATATAAGAATATCCTTTTCCTTAATTCAAATATGTCCCGATTGCATATGTGAAGTGTTTCATGGTATAATTTACCAACATTTAAACAAAAATTAAAATTACCCATTTTTTTCCATAACTCTCTTAATGTTAAAAATGTTGCTAAACATTTAACAGCAACATTCTCTTAAAAACATCGCAACGTAAAGAGAATTAAAGAGTACAGCTTAGCCATCAACATCAACGAATGCAGATCTCTTCGAAAGTACTTTCGTCGTGGGAGCATCTTGTAAATGTGTAAGTTTGTTTTTATTATTTTTGTATTTTTTTTATATAGTTTTTTTTTAAAACTCTCTTTTCGGTTATTTTTATTTGAACATATGTTCGATATTTTTTTTTTGTGAGCCTATTTAAATTAAAAATTAGAGTGACCAGTTAAAACTTTTAAAGTTTAAATTAAATAATTGAGTTTTTTTGTATAAATTTTTAATAATTTAACTTGATTTTTATTTTCAAATGAAGATTTAGTGATTCTATATAAATTTAATTATTTTCCATATTTAATTTGGCACTGGTACTCTAAGTTATCGTGATTTAAAAATTCTGATTTTTGTTCTTCGGGTCAATGACCGATATATATGAAATTAACCCATGAAGCACGAACACTTCCTTTTTGCATTCATAGGAAATAGTTATAAAAAAAAAATAGTTTTTTTTTATAAATTTTATTTAAATTAAATTTTTTTTTCTTTGCTTTTGAAAATGTTTAATTTTTAAAATTATATTTTTCATTTAAATTTATTTAAAATTTTAAATTTCTAAACTTTCTTTTCGAAATTTTATTTTTTTTATTTTTTTTTTTTATGAATTGTGGTAAATTAAACTCAATGAAAGTGAATTCAATTGTTAGCATAATCTTTAATATCATTTTAATCTTTGTTTTTAAATGAATTTTTATTTCAAATAAATCAATATGATTTCTGAGTGAATATATAATTATACTGTTTTGATTTAAAAACTTCTTGGGGAGATCGTTGTGGTTTGAAGTGGGATTATTATATAATTTTTTTTTGGTTTTCAGCTATAATAATCAAGGCTGGGAGGGCAAAATAGTTATGGCAAATCCATCTGGTCATAGCTCGAGTTTTGCAACTTTTAAAACAAAAACTTTTTATAGTCAGGTTCTTTTTCCTTAAATTTATCATTATTTTTCGTCTGGTTTCTCTCTCCTTTATTTCATCCTCCAATTCCCAATGCACACTAATAAAAATAAATTTATTTGTTGTGGCTTATTGGCAAAGAGGCAGCGAAAGTTTAGAACCTCCCCCTCTGACGAGCAATAAGGCTGGTGAAAACGTGTGCCCTTTTGTAATGCTTCACCCTACCATCTGCCAACCCAGTATCCACGTTATATGCTACAACCATATAAAACAAATCAAAAAAATATACTTCATAATTATAATTATAAATGCTAAAAATGCCTGTAATTTCCAACACTCGTTTGAAATCTCCATTTTTACTCTTCAAAATCATGGAAACCGATTGTATCCATTAAAATTTTAACGAGGGTCGTTTAAAATAAAGAAATTTCACAAATTTGTATCCAGCATTTGGAAAATCGAAACTTCAAAGTCAGCTTTGGGTTCTTCTGTAATGAAATTACCCATATAAATTCCAAATGTACACTCAAAAAAAAAATATTGTAAAACTAGCAAAAAAATGGTTGAAATTAGCAAAAAAAACTGTAGTTTTGGACGTTGCAAAAATTTTGGTAATATTAGCAAAACCATTTTGCTAATCAAAACATTAGGAAAAAAAATGGTAAAATTACAAGAATACCATTTTATTTTTGTAAAAAATCTACCTTGTAAAATTATCAAAAAATATGGTAAAATTACAAAAAAAAATGGTAAAATTTAAATAGATAAAAAAATTTGTAATTTGGGAAAAAACTGTTTTATTTAGTATTTTTTTTCTCTCTGATTAGTAGTTGATTTAAAATTTGGTGAATATACAAAATTTTTTTTTTAGCCTGGTTTTGAGGACCACGTTCTTTAAATGTAGTAATAGCAGCATCAACAATTACTTCAGTTGTTAGATGGTTTCTTCGGCTTGATGGCATCTTCTTTTGTCTTCTTCTCAGCAGCTGTAGTTGCAGTAACTGGACTTCCAACAACATCAAAATCCAAAATGATTTTTTTTTTTCACTTAAACACTTTAAACAAAAAATTTAAAGAACAACACTTCACTTTTTTTATTTTTTTGCTTAATTTTTTTTAGCTTAAGTAGAACAAATGAGAATTGCGTAGTAGTCTACACAAGAAATTTCTTACATTTTCACGTAAAATTTGTAAAAAATTAACAAATTTTTTTTTGAATTTTTAATTTTTTTCACATGTATTTAAAAAAAGATAAAAAAAACTTTTGGATATTAAAGAATAGATATTTAAGTATGTGTTAAAATTTTAAAAAATTAGTTTTTCTAAATTATCAACTTTTTATTAACAATTTAGTTGGCAAATTTTAAATAAATTTCATATAAAATTAGCTAAAAATATGGTAAAATTAGCAAAAAATATGGTAAAAAATACTAAAAATTGTGTAGCCTATTTTTGAGCGCCACGTTCAAACTAATAGCATCATCAACCATTATTTCAGTTGATGGATGGCTACTTTGCTATGGTGTTGGCAGCATCATCTTTTACCTTCTTCTCGGCAGCTTGACTTTCAACAGCAGCAGAATCTGCAATGATTTTTTTCACACTACACCATTTACAGATGTAATTCGAAAAAGATCAATTGTAATTCGACGATTCTATTTGTAATTCGAAGATTCCATTTGTAATTCGAAGATTCCATTTGTAATTCGAAGATTCCATTTGTAATTCGAATACTCCAATTGTAATTCGAAGATTCCATTTGTAATTCGTAAAAGATCAATTGTAATTCGTAAAAGATCAATTGTAATTCGAAAAAGATCAATTGTAATTCGAAAAAGATCAATTGTAATTCGTAAAAGATCAATTGTAGTTCGTAAAAGATCAATTGTAATTCGTAAAAGATCAATTGTAATTCGAAAAAGATCAATTGTAATTCGTAAAAGATCAATTGTAATTCGAAAAAGATCAATTGTAATTCGTAAAAGATCAATTGTAATTCGTAAAAGATCAATTGTAATTCGAAGATTCCAATTGTAATTCGTAAATTATCAATGTAAATGTAAAAGAATTTTCATATAAAATTAGCAAAAAATATGGTAAAATTAGCAAAAAAATATGGTAAAAAATACAAAAAATTGTGTAGCCTATTTTTGAGCGCCCATTCAGTTGATGAATGGCTACTTTGCTATGGTGTTGGCAGCATCATATTTTGCCTTCTTCTTGACAGCTGGACTTTTAACAGCAGCAGAATCTGCAATGATTTTTTTCACACTAGAACACTTTAAACAATTTTTTTTTCTTAAAACTAAGAAAAAAATAAATAAAAAGTATTACCATTTCTTTAAGGAAAATACTAATATTTTTGCTAAAATTATAGTAAAATAAAAAAAAAAAACTGGCAAGAAAATATAGTAAAAGTACCAAAAAATTTTTGTATTTTACCAATAGTAAATTGCCAAAAAAAACTGTAAAAGTTAAATTTTTACAATTTTTTTTTGCTAAAGTTTGGTTGAAGTAAATTACAACACCTTTTACTAATATTTTGACTAAGTTATTTTTTGAGTGTATGAAACTGCCGGTGCAAATCCCACACATTTTTTGGGGATGTCTACTGTATATTATTGTTGAGCAAATTTAGCTAACTTCGAAAACGTCGGGGTTGTGAAAGTTGCCTTTTATATCTTCACACTCAAAAATATTGGGCATGTAAAATCGGAAAAAAAAGTTAGATTGTTTTTCCACATTGTTCGGAACTTTACGATTTTCAAAAATGGAACCCAAAGTATCCCAGCAAAACTTTGGTAATGTGTGGTGATTATATAACACATTACCAGGTAATGTTTATATCTTATTTGTAGCATTATCTTAGGATGTCTTACCAAACATTTGTTCCACGACGTATTATTTTAAAGTGAAAAATAATGCTTTAATAATAAATTGTTACGCAATGCATGATTATTGGAGAAAATGTATTTCATATTTATTATTTCTAAACATTAAATCATGGATGACTAATATTTGGTTACATTATGTATTATTTCAAAGTTTGAAATAATGCATTATTTATAATTGGATGCATAATGCATTACAATAACATAAAAAAATATATATTTTATAAAAAAAAAATGCATAAGTTTAAATGGGCTCACGACGGGAAATTTCTAATAACACACACTCACTCACGAGCATATTTTATCTACTTACACTCACTTACAATCACGTGAGTATATTTAATACAAAATTACTTTTTCACTACTAGCACACTCAAAAAATTATGTAGGTAAATTCCAGTGAATATTCACTTAAAACCATGGACAATTTGAAAATTTTTAAAGTTTTATTAACAAAAATGCATTATACCAAAAAAAAAATCACAAG
Organism: Pegoplata infirma; assembly: GCA_963921195.1. Taxonomy (NCBI): domain Eukaryota; kingdom Metazoa; phylum Arthropoda; class Insecta; order Diptera; family Anthomyiidae; genus Pegoplata; species Pegoplata infirma. Next base: position 154,631,665 of record OY992537.1, on the reverse strand, counting down.
TTTCTAAATATTTTGATTTTAAAAGAAAAGATTTTATTTTTTTTTATAAAAACTCTAGAGTTTGAAATAATTTCGTTTCTAAAAAGTCATTTATACCGAAAAATCAGTTAAATATGGTAAAAAAATAGATAGTATTCGTTTTATCTAATAATAATTATGCATCAGGATCACGAAAATTAATTTCTACAAAACAATTTTCAAACAATAAGATAATGAACCGATTTCCATGAAACTTAAAAGACGATTTTAAATTTACACATTTTTATGAAAAAAATATTTAACGAAGCCAAATTTTTACAAGGTTGTACCCCTGTTGGATAGGCATTAAAAAACATTTATTCTCATATGGAAACATCATAAAGTTTCTTAGAAAGAAATGGCTGAAAAATAAAAAAAAATCGCAATTTTTCACCCCAAAATCCCTGATGTGGCCGATGAGCCGAGAATTGTTTCTTTAATATGAGGGTTTCTTCGTCAACTCTTTAAACACAGGTTTTTGTGGTCGCTTAAGAAGAATCTGAAGTTGGAATTTTAAAAATCAAAATGGCGACAAATATTTTTAAAAAATAATGCGATTTATACCCGAGTTTTTGGGGTCGCAAAGTAAGAATCTGAAGTTAGATTTTCGAATGACAGATTCTAATTTAGCAACCCAACAAACCGGTGCGTAAAGAGTTTTGAGTGAATCTGTAATTAAAAAAAAAATAAAAAATATCGCCATGTTGGACCCGACATTTTGAATTTTAAAAATCCAACTGCAAATTCTTCTTAAGGGACTCCAAGAACCCGTGCATGAAGAATTTTAAGCAAATCTGCAATATTTTTAAAGAATTGGGCGCCATATTGAAATTCAAAACCGCCATTCGGTATTCAAAACCAAATATTTTTAAGTAATTTCGAAATTTTTTAAAAAAATGTTAAACCCATACCAATTTTGAGAGAAGGGTGGCCCGGTTGATGAAGAAACCCTCATACATATTTTAAGTTTCATGCAAATCGGTTTATAAGGGTTGAGATACTTCAGACATTTTGTTTATAAATAAAGACGAAATTGTGTTGGGGGGGGGGGGGGTAGGTTTGGCTGTATTTAATAATAAATATTAATAGGCGATGACGAAAAAAATTTTGGGAATTGTGCCCCCCGTTTTCAAATTCCTGGATACGTCGCTGCTTAAAACAAATGAAATTTTATTTAAAAACCATTCCACAGTAGCGTGTCCCGAAAATGAAAAATTTTTGGGCATACCCCTAGAATGATGCTTAGTAAAGAGCTGATTACTGGAAAACATATTAAAAAAATTTTGGAGGTCATCTTCAGGGCGCAACCAGCGCTTAAAGTTTGCATCCCTAGTGCATTTGGTCAAAAAAAAATATTTTTTTTTTATTTTCAAAATTGGTGCCAAAAGTTTCGTTAGGTAGAGTACATTCTGGAAAAAATATTTATAAAAATTTTATGGAGCAATTTTGGTCCAGCACAACGTTTTGAAATTTTGAAAAGGTGTAATTTAGTATAATTTTTTTTAAGTTTTTGTAAAAACCGGAGATTGTAAGAATTCTTTTAAGATTTTGTATAAAACGGAGTTTATTTTTAAGCCTTTGTATATAAAGCTGTTTTTTTTACAAAAAATTAGAAAAATATGTAATAAATTATGCATACTCGAAGTTTCAAAACGTTGCGCTGGACCAAAATTGCTCCATGAAAACTTTATTAATATTTTTTCCTGAATGTACTCTTCCTAACGAAACTTTAGGCACCAATTTTAAAAATAAAAAAATATATTTGTTTTTGACCAAATGCACTAGGGATGCAAACTTTAAGCGCTGGTTGCGCCCTGAAGATGACCTCCAACATTTTTTTGATTATTTTTCCCGTAATCAGCTCTTCAATAAGCATCGTTCTAGGGGTATGCCCTAACGAAATTCCAAAACTTCCTGATTTCGGGACATGCTATTCCACAGTTTTTTCATTTAAAATAAAAACAGTGTTCGAAAAAAAAAAAACCCCTACGTTATATAACGTACGGGTTTTTCCAAAGAACACATTCACTTAAATTTTTTTTTAGTGATTGTGTTCGTGTACGCAAACAGAATACCGAACGTTATGCTTGCGAATTGACGAACTCAAACTTTACGATAATGTACTGCACTAAAAACAGAAACGCTACATCGTAGTGGTTGTGTGTTTTTGAACGATCACAAACAAAATAAAGTACTCTTAGTGTACTGTTTCCGTACTTAGCAGATTGTTTGTTTTAAACTTAAAATGGCGATATCTCGAAAACTAAGCAAGATAGAGTAAAACTAAGTCCATACATGTGAAGAGGCCCGGCGATACTATGGGGATTCTAAGAACCAAAAATATGCTCAGATTTGCTCTATCTTGCTTAGTTTTCGAGATATCACCATTTTAAGTTTTTGGAAAAAATCTGCTGAGTACGCAAACAGTACACTAAAAGTACTTTATTTTGTTTCTGCACATAGCACAGTACATAATCGTAAAGATTGTGTTCGTCAAGTCGCAAGCATAACGTTCGGTATTCTGTTTGCGTACACGAACACAACCACTTAAAATAATATTTAGTGTTTCTGTATTTCTTGTTGGGAATGTGTTTGCGTATTTCCATCGGCATAGTTCAGTACAGAACACTAACATACCGTTCGTTAGTGTTTTTTTTCGAACCCTGAATAAAAACATATTACAGTCAATTTTACATATTAATTTAATGACTAACCAAAACATTAAACAACTAGTGAATATTCAGTTATTTTGTATTGAAAGTAAAACTAAGAGGGATGTTTATCAAATTTCTTAAAAAATTTAATGCGTTTAACGTTTCACTTTAAGTTAAAAGGAATGATTTACAACCGAAAACTTCATAATTGGTGCGAACTCCTGGCAGTTAATACATTCTTTGGACCATATATTGAGTTCCTTACTCATACCTGGCCAATAGTATCGGTGAGAAATTAATCGACGAGTAGCCCTGATACCGGGATGAGAAATTGAATGTAATTTTTCAAATACTTTCTTACGTAAAATTTTTGGTACAAAAGGTCGCGATGAACTTTGAGTAACCTCACACCACAAATCAATATTAAAAAGAGGAATTTTTTAAAAATTGACACCAGTGAACCAAAAAATTATCCAGGAGGTTGTCAAAAATTATCCAAAATCCCAAAAATTATCCAAAAAAAAAAATTATCAAAAACGATTTTTTTTAACGAAACAAAAAAATATTTTATAATAATAGTTTTACTCGTTCTTTTTCCAGTTTTTTTCTTAAATTTATTTTGTGGGCTCAAAATTTGTACCCCCATTTCTTTCAATGCCTTCTTTTGTATATTTGAAGATAATTTATTTCGTTAATCGGATTTTGTTATCATTAATTTACTAAAAACTCTTTCTACTGATGAATTAAAAAATGGAAAAATCATAAGAAATTTAAAAACAACTGCTAAATTTAGAAAAAGATTTTCACTAGCACAATTTGTAATTTTAAAACTCTTGCCCAATAAATTTGGACATCCAAATAATCAAACAGTTGTGGTCCAATAAAGCTTATGGATTCAAATAATTTGAAAAGCTCCACATTTGAAAGGTTTTGCCAAAACTAAAAACAAATAAAGTGCTGTCGAATAAGAAATAACTAAAAAAAATCGCCAAATTAAATTAAAAATTATATTCTGTCCATATAAAACCTTAAATTGTAAATGATAAAATTATCCATAAATTTTCCAAAAATGTAATTATCCAAACAGTATCCAAAAGATTTTAAATTATCCATTTTTTGGATAATTATCCAAGAAGTGGCAACACTGAATTTTTATTAACTTTAAATTTGAATGATTATTATTATCCTGTAAAATTTCCGTAAGCTCGTTATCTTTCTGCTGTTCTACTTGTTTTAATTTTAAATTAAGACCATCATCTTGAAAAGCATCTACTTCAAAAGCTCTTGAAAGAGTATCGGCTACTACATTGGAATCACCGCGTATGTGCTGAATATCGTCCGTAAATTGAGATATGTACTCAAGATGGGCCATTCCAGAAAATTTAGCTCAAATTTTAGTCATTTTTGGAAATGGTGTCTCAGATTAATTTGAACCTTGACACATAGATAGCCCTCATAAATATGATATATGTACCATATATCGTTTTTTTACATTTGGTGTATTTAACGAATTATGGCGGGTCAAAGATTGACTTTTTAAGCAAAAGTAAGAATAATACATCACGTTTAAAGAGCTGTAACTTCTTAACCAATGACCCGATTTTCACAAATTTAGGCTCATGTGAAAGCTGGGGTTTTCCTTTTAGAAAATATTTTTAAAATAACACAGTGTTTTTTACAGAAATGATGCAAAAATGCAAAAACATTTTTTCTTTTCGAATATTTTAAAAAACACATCTTCGATTTTTTTTAAAAAATTCTGGTGAAAAATAACAATGTTTTGTATAACATATTCAAAATTCAGAGTGGGATCTCCATGGGATCAAAAAATATTCTGTTTTAAGTACGAGGTTCTCATATTTTTCCCTTAGAAAATTTAAATTTCTAATGTTTTGAATGTTTTTAAAAATTTTAATAGTATAATTTTCTTTGAAAATTTAAATTTTTATATTGAAGAAACATAAAATTTTAATTTTCTAAGGTAAAATTTAAGAACTTCGTACTAAAACCAGAATATTTTTTGATCCCATTGGGATCCCACTCTGAATTTTGGATATGTTGTACAAAACAGTATTGTTTATCACCAAGCTTTTTTTTTTTAAATCGAGGATGTGTTATTTTAAATATTCGCAAAAAAAAAAATGTATGCTTTTGAAAATATTTCCTAAAAGAAGAAGAATGAAGCTTTCATATGAGCTATTACTTGTGATAATCGGATTACTAGTTAAAAAGTTAGAGCACGTTAAACGTCATGTATTTTTCTGACTTTTGCTAAAAAAGTCGAACTTTGACCCGCGATAATTTGAAAACTACAGCAAATTTTGAAAATCCAAAAATGCAACATATCTCATATAAACGTGGATATCTATGAGCCAAATTCTCAGTGGCGTCCAAAGGCATGTTTCCGAACAGTGGGGAAAAAATTTTGGAATTACCCAGATGTCTAGTATGTCGAGGACTTCTATCCGTTTTTGAATTTAATGCAAAAACCAAAGGTTTGTGATCCGAAAAAACCGTAAATGATCTTCCCTCTAACATATGTCGAAAATGTTTAATATTTAAGTAAATCGCCAATAACTCTCGATCGAAAGCACTATATTTTGTTTCTGATGGAGATAATTTCTTTGAAAAGAAGGCTAGTGGTCTGGAGTCATTCTCTTCAATTTGCTGTAAAACTCCTTCAACAGCCACGTTTGATGCGTCCACAATCAAAGTTAATTTTGCTTCATTATTAAAATGATGCAAAACGATCTTTAATACTGTCAAATGAACCACAACATTCTTCGGTCCATTCTAAAATCTTCTTTTTCTTTTTAAGGGCTTGTGTTATCATAGTGTGAATAGGACTAGACAATTCTGCTAATTTGGGTATATACCTATGATAATAATTTACCATTCCCATAAATTTCTGCATTTGTTTAACAGTAGATGGACGTTCAAAATTTCTAATAGCAGTAAATTTATCTTCTGATGGTTGAATACCATCTTGAGATACGCTATGACCAAGGAAATCAATTCTTGGTACTCCGAAAGTACACTTGCCCGGCTTAATGTTAAGTCCATATTTGTCCAAACGATCAAACACTAGATGTAGATGATTCAAATGTTCCTCTTCAGTCTCACTTGCAATAAGTACATCGTCAATATATGCAAAAACAAAATCGAGGCCGTCAAAAACTTCATTAATAAATCTTTGGAACGTTTGGGCAGAGTTCCTCAATCCAAATGGCATACGCACGAATTCAAACAAACCAAATGGTGTAGTAATTGCGGTTTTATAAACGTCTTCTTCTGCCATTGGGATCTGATGGTAAGCGCGAAATAAGTCTATCTTTGAAAATACTTTCTTATTTCTCATATTAATATTTAGATCATGAATATGAGGTAGCGGATACCTGTCTGGTACAGTAACAAAATTTAATCGTCTAAAATCTCCAATCATTCTGGTCCTTCTTGGGAACTTAATGTAATGCCGATGCTACGCAAGAGTTAGAAGGCCTACAAATACCAGATTTGATTAGAAAATCGAATTCAGTTTTGGCTACTTTATATTTAATTGGATCTGAACGCCTGGGTTTCGTAAACGGTGGATATTCGCTAGTATTAAGTCTATGTACAGTCGAATGTTTAACTTCTTTAGTATAATCGGGCTCTGATATTAAAGAAGGGTACACTCTAAAAACTCGTTGTAAAATTACTACTATAAAGTGGGTAAATTTCTGTGTAAAATAACACACAACGAGTAAAATTAAGCATGAAGTGTTTAAAAATCTAATTTGCACACAAAAATTTTAAAATTAGACACTATATACAGTATTTTGTGAGTTGATAAATATATTTCTAGAAAAATAAACACAATATTTTTAAAATTACACATTTAATGTGTATGGTAAACATTTTGTGTTTAATTTCCGATATTGAGCATTAAATGTGTAAATAAAAAACAAATTGAAATTGTCAAAACAATAAAATTAAAATTAATTACAGAAAATTTGTGAGCCTTGTAACAAATTAAAAGCAAAACGCGAAAAATAATAATAATAACAGAAAAATATACAAAATATAAGTGAGGGGAAATTTTAAAGATACATTCAAATGTAATATATCCATTAAGAAACTTATAAATTTAAAGCAGAAATACAACGAAAATTCAGCAAATACAACAAAAACTAAAGGATATCTTATTAGTTTATTTAAGAACATTTTTTGGCAATTAAATATTATTAAGGTAAGTACAGCAACAATCTATTGAGTTATTTTAAGAAAAAATATATGTTTTTCTGAAAATTCCCTGTATCTGATAATTTATTATTTACAATGTCTAAGCAAAAATGTCTCACAATCAGATTCTCAGAATTTTTCTTTAGAAAAAATTTCAGAGATTCTAAGAATTTTTCGATAGAACAACGTCTGAGATTTTGAACATTTTTTTAAAAAAATCTCAGATATAATATTTGTTCTTACAAAAGATATCTCAGATTCTGAAAGTTGTTCTGTAAAATATTTCTCAGTATTTTTTATAGAAAAAATGAGAATTTTTCTATAGAAAAAATGTCTCAGATATTGAGAATTTTTCTATAGCAAAAATGTTTCAGATTCTGAGAATTTTTCTATAAAAAAAATGTCCCAGATTCTGAGAATTTTTCTATGGAAAAAATGTCCCAGATTCTGAGAATTTTTTCATAAAAAAAAACGTGTTAGATTCTGACAATTTTTCTATTGAAAAATGTGTTAGATTCTGAAAATTTTTCTATTGAAAACAGTCTCAGATTTTGAGAATTTTTCTATAGAAAAATGTCTCAGATTCAGAAAATTTTTCTATTTCTCTCAAAATCTTAGAACTTTTCTATAGAAAAATGTCTCAGATTCAGAGAATTTTTCTATTTTTTTATTTTTTTGAAATTGCAATTTCTTCGATAGAATATTTATGTTTTAGAATAGAATATTTATGTTTTTTTCTTAATCTATTTTCAGAAAAAGTAAACTCCGCAAATAATATATTAAGTGGAGCAAGAAGTAGTTATGTAACGAAATATCTGAGAAAATTTATTAATTAACAAAGTTTTGATTTTTATACATAGTATTTTCACATCTTACAATTAGTACTTTACTTTTGTTTTTTTTTTTATTTTTAAGTTTATAATCTTAAACAATTTATTTAAAAAAATCCACTTTAATTGCAATTTATGCATGTATTTTACTTTTAGAATTTAATCATAGTTAAAATAAAAAATATGAAAATAATAAAAATTAATTTCTCAGTTTTATTTCTTTAAAGAGGAATTTTAATTGTAAAAAAACATTTAATATGCAGTTTTGCACAATTAAAATGCATATTTAAACACATTGTAGTGCTTTTTTAAGCACAAATAATTTAAATTTACACATTTTATGTTTATTAATAGAGAATTTGTCAATAAACAACATTGTAGGTGTAAACACAAAATGTGTATAAGTTGTACACACTTTGTGTTCAATTGTTGAAATTTAAACACATAGAATATTTTTACCCACTTTATTGTAGGAGAACAGTTACCTACAATAAAGTGGGTAAATTTCAACAAAAATTTATAAGAGTGTACTGTTTCAATAAATGTGTGTATTGATTTTCAGCAGAAAAAATTTTGGGCAGAGAAATTTTGCAATAATGTGAAAATGCGTTAATGGATAATTTAGTGAGTGGATCGATTAGTGTTTTATTTTTGATGTCTATTAAAACTCCAATTATAGGTTTCTCGATGTTTGCAACAGTAAAAACAAAAGGGAATTCGCGCCGCAGGCCTAAATCTACATTTAATAGTTTTTTTCCGAAAGTGGATATAGTCGAACCGTTAGCCGCGGTTAAAATAATATCCGATACTTTTTTCTGACTTTTGATGAAGGTAGAACTGAGATATCCGCTCCACTATCAATTAAAAATCTTAATTTATTTGTCTTATCGTAAACGAAAAGGCGACGAGTTGAAATATTTATATGCCCATTGTCTGTCGCCTCAACAATTGGATAATTTAGTTTGTCAACTGTTCGTCCTGTTTGGAAAAAGAGCAGGGAGGTTCACACCTTCTTGCATTACTTCCAAACTTATATTGAAATCTGCACAGCCATCCTTTGTTGTTTAACCTATTCCCTGAACGTGATCTAGATCTGGTAAAACGTCTATATTGGGGTTGGTTTTGTTGATGATCAATCTGAAGGACGGCGAAAATAATCAACATAATACGGTAAAGGGGAAAGAAATTCCAAGCACATCCAATCATAAGTGTTCGCTGCTGTTTCAATTTCAAGTCACATTTATTTGATTCGGATTAGTGTTGTAAAAGTATTGAGCATTTGAGTACTGAGTACTCAATACTGCCTATTTTTTCGAGTACTCAATACTCAAAAGTAACTACTCAATACTTTCAGGGTTGTATTTTTTCATTAGAAACTCATAATTTAACCAACAAATATAACCATAAAATGCAACTCTGTGTATAAAAAATATTTTAGTTGTTTTTTTTTCTAGAAAAATATTTTTTAAGTTGATTAAAAATAATCTAAACATAAAAGCGAATCCATTGTTATGCAAACACAAATAGAATTTTGATAAAAATTAATAAAATTGTAATTTATAAAGCTCTATTTTAAAATTTTTCAATTTCAAAAAAAGTATTGAGTAGTATCGAGTACTCAGTTGAAAAAGTATCGAGTAGTATTGAGTAGTCAAAAGTAACCACAATTTACAACACTAATTCGGATGCTTAAACTTTTGCTGTCATTCCATTTTTCGCGAAGGGGGAGTATTGTGGTGGTTATCCACTGTAAATATTTAAAAACTAAGTTTGTCAATATTTCTGTAAATTTTATTTCAAAAATTTTCCAAAATTTTCATGTCATAATAGTTTTATATTTTATACAATAAAGTCGTTTTATTCCGGAAAATAATTTTATAAATTATTCACTACACTATATTGTATACCTTACTCGTATGCATGACATTGAGTCTCATCCCCTGTTAAAATCATCAATGCTGCAATGTATAAAATAAGCAATCCTATACCTAATTTGGTAATCTAAGTTTTGCTGGGATTTGTTTAATATTTTTGTGTGTTAATATTGACCCTAACAGGCAACTTTCCCGATCCCAACGTTTTCGAAAAAAAAACTAAATTTGCTCCACCCTACTGTATATGAATGTAATAAAAACAAACAATTTGAGGAGTAAACAATAATTCCAAAAATGTCACCAACAGTTTAAGTAAAGCAATTTAAACATGTACTTTGTCATAATTTTGAAAAATGTATTTGAAATACAACATGGCAACAAATGATCCAGAAAATAAAAAATGGAAAAACTAAACAGTAACGTCACACTCGATTGCAATCCCTATTATTAATATTATAAATCTGATTGTTGGTTTGTCTGTCTGTCTGTCTTTCTGTCTGTCTGTCTGTCTGTCTGTCTGTCTGTTCCGCAATAAGTACAGAACGGCTTAACCGATTTTCATGAAATTTTCACCACAGATAGTTCTAACCGAGGCGGGAACTATAGGCCATAAGCGAACGCGATCGGACAAAGGGGCGTAAAATGCCACGCCCCTTTGTACCATGCTAAAGCTATATCAGCCTGTCAGACAATAACGGAAAAACGGCTGAACCGATTTTCATGAAATTCTCACCACGGATAGTACTAACCGAGGAGGGATCTATAGGCCATAAGCGACCGCGGTCGGAAAAAGGGGCGTAAAATGCCACGCCCCTTTGTACCATGTTAAAGCTATATCTGCCTGTCCTGCAATAACGGAAAAACGGCTGAACCGATTTTCATGAAATTTTCACCACAGATAGTACAAACCGAGGCGGGAACTATAGGTCAGAAAAATCCGCGATCGGGATAATGGGCGTAAAATGCAACGCCCCTTTGTACTAATCAGAAACTATGTCTGCCTGTTCCGCAATCACTGAAATGTGATTTAACCGATTTCACTGAAATTTTTACCACAGATACTACTAACCGAGGCGAAAACTATGAGCCACAATAGAGGGCGATCGAAAAAAGGGGCGTAAAATGCCACGCCCCTTTTTGTTACACTGAAAGCTATCTCTGCCTTTTCCGCAATTACGCTTAAACAGCTAAATTGATTTTTATGAAATTTTCACCACAGATAGTATTAACCGAAATGAAAAGTATGGCCCACAATGGAGGATGATCAAAGAAAGAGGGCGCAAAATGCCACGCCCCTTTTTACTATACTGAAAGTTTTTTCTGCATGTTCCGTAATCATGCTTAAACAACCATACCGATTTAAATAATCGGTAATAAAATAAATAAAATAGCACGCCCCTTTTTATTCAATTGAATGCTATTTGTGTCTGTTCCGTAATCTAGCATAAACTGATAAACCGATTAGAATGAAATTTTTACCACAGATAGTAAGTACTTACCGAGGCGGGAACTATAGATTTAAATAGAGCGCGTTTGGACAAAGGGGCGTAAATTGACACGCGCCTTTTTACTATACTGAAAGTGTTTCTGCCTGTTCCTTAATAACGCTTAAACGACTAAACCGATTTTAACAACATTTTCTCCATAGATAGTACTAACAGAGGCGGGCACTTTAGTATGTGTCAACTGCCACGCCTTTTGCAATGTACTGAAAGTTTATTCTGCCTTTCCATAATCACGTTTAAACGGTTATTATAATTTAGTTATTATAAAAAAAAGAGGCGTAAAATAACACCCCCTTTGTACCATGCTAAAGCTATATCTGTCTGTCCGGCAATAACGGAACAACGGCTAAACCGATTTTCATGAAATTTTCACCATAGATACTACTAACCGAGGCGGGGCCAAAAAATTCGCGATCGGTAAAATGGGCGTAAAATGTAACGCCCCTTTGTACTATACAGAAACTATGTCTGCCTGTTTCGCAATCACTGAAAAGCGATTTAACCGATTTCACTAAAACTTTTACCATAGATAGTACTAACCGAGGCAGAAACCATGAACCATAATAGAGGGCGATCGAAAAAAGGGGCGTAAAATGCACGCCCTTTTTGTTACACTGAAAGTTATTTCTGCCTTTTCCGCAATTATGCTTGAACGGCTGAACTGATTTTAATGAAATTTTCATCACAGATAATATTAACCGAAGCGAAAACTATGAGCCACAATAGAGGGCGATCGAGAAAGAGGCGTAAAATGCCACGCCCCTTTCTATTACATTGAAAGTTATTTCTTCCTGTTCCGTAATCACGCATAAATGGCAGAACCGATTTTAATGAAATTTTTACCGAAGTTAGTACTAACCGAGGCGGAAACTATAGATTATTATAGAGCGCGTTTGGACAAAGAGGCGGAAAATGCCAAGCCCCTTTGTATTATACTGTAAGTTTTTTCTGCATGTTCCGTTATCATGCTTAAACGACTAAACTGATTTTAATAAAATTTATTTATTGAACGCTATTTCTGTCTGTTTCGTAATCTAGCATAACTGCTAAAACGATTAAAATAAAATTTTTTCCACAGATAGTAAGTACTTACCGAGGCGGGAACTAAAGATTAAAATAGAGCGCGTTTGGACAAAGGGGCGTAAATTGACACGAGCCTTTATACTATACTGAAAGTGTTTCTGCCTATTCCTTAATAACGATTAAACGACTAACCCGATTTTAACAAAACTTTTTCCATAGATAGTTCTAACAGAGGCGAGAACTTTAGTCTGTATCAACTGCCACGCCTCTTGCAATGTACTGAAAGTTTTTTCTGCCGTACCGTAATCACGCTTAAACAACGAACCCGATGTTGTTATAATTTTCACCACAGTTAGTAATTATTGAGGCGGAAACTGTAGACACCACCAGACAGAGGCGTGAATTGACACGCCCCTTTGTATTTAATACATTAAAATTTATTTTTGGCTGATCCGTACTCACGCGTTAACGGTGAAACCAATTTTAAGCAAATTTTCACCACAGTTGGTACTTACCGCGGCGATCGGGCAAAGGGGCTTAAAATGCCGCACCCTTTTGTATTAAATTATAAAATATTTTTTCCTGTTTCGTAACTATGCCATATAAAATGCGATGAGACAAATTAAAGTAAAATGCCACATCAATTTGTAATATACAGAACATAATTTCTAGCTTATTTGCTATCATGCAAAAACGGCTTAACCAATTCCTTTAAACACTACTGCCATATTAGAACCTGAAAACAGTTAAGCCGATTTCAATGAAATTTTCAACACAAATAGTGCTATAGGCAATATTAAACAGCGATTGATAAAAAAGGCATATAATGACACTCCCCTTTGTACTTTAGTGAGAGTTATGTCTGCCAGTTCCGAAAACGTGGAAAACCTGCTGAACAAATTTAATTTTTGTTAAAAAAGGTTTATATGATGGTCGAATAACTTTTTTTGAACGCCCCGCATCACACTCTCCACCTAACCAATAAGGTTTGTTCCCATGACGGAAGAACACGTACGCACAATGTTCCCGACGCTAAGCGAAGTCAAAAAAAATCGACCAAACCTCAGGAATAGGTTTATATTCACCAGTGAAAAGTCATGAAGCAGTAGATAAACTGACTAATAAAAAACTCATTCATTATATAATATTTTTTTCAACCCGGGCAACGCCGGGTGCAAAACAGCTAGTGTTTAAATAAATCTGTGGAGATTTGACAAAAGCATTTACTTCGATTTAAGTTCTTTTGTCAAACATATATTAAAATCTACTTTTTCGGATACAACAAACACTTTTTCCATGATTTTTTTTAAAGATCTCAACAATTGGAAATATCAGGTTATCAGATCTCTTGAAAATTTTTGAGAAAATCATCTAGTTCTTATCATTACAGTCTCTTAAAAAAAGCTCGAAAAATATTTTTAAAAAAAAATAAGTGCTTTTGTCAAACGTCCACAGAAATGATACAGCCTTTTACGGTTTTCAAAGTTTGATAATGTTAAGACAGAACACATTTCTGGAATTTAGCAAATAGCAATGGCAAATGTCTTAACCCTTCCACTACCGAGCCATGCCCCACATTAAAGTTTTTTGGCCTATTTTTTAAGATATGGATATTGACGAGATGTAACTTAAACAAGATGGTGCGCTATGCCACACAGTCAACGAAACAATGATTTTTTGCGGGCAAAATTCCCGGGAATGTTCTGAATTAATTTGGTCGCCATAATCGCCAGATTTAATGTCTTTAGACTATTTTCTGAGGGAGGTTATACGAATAAACTTTAAACAATTGATGGAGCTACAGTTATGCCAAATTGTCTTTGAAAATTTGCTAAAAGAATCGACGTGTGTAAGCGTGTACACGGGGGACACTTGAAAGATATTGTGGTCGATTCTGGAATACGACTTCAAGACTTCGAATTTTAAGATTTTAAAATTTGTTTTTGCAATTATTAAAGATAGCAACTAGATCTTTAGTTGTTACAAGAAAAAAAATCTTTAATTTTAAAAGAATCATCGACATCTCCACTTAGCCTGTGTTGTCAATTAATTTTTTTCAGATTTTCTCATTGTAAGGGGTGGTCCAATAACTGGTATCTTTTTAAAACATGCAATGAAATGAACAATACTCAATAGTTTTGAAACCTTATGGCTTTATTTGAAAGAGCAAACATTCCCGTTTTTTATGGCAAACGACTTCATTGATGCGTCTTCGGCTTGCTCCGCTGTATCGCGTTGTAGCGCAGTACTGCGCTGCCAAACTGCACGTTTTTCGAAAAAAAGTTTTTAACCGAAATAAGGCACTCAAATGAGGTTATGTTAACAAACAAATTGGTACATCTTGGGATCGTAAAACTCGCAAGGTATTGTAAAGAATCCAATTCATCTATAGAAAGCAATAGATTTGAGTATCAGCATCATTACACAATATTTTCAAAAATACAGCTGAAACTCCCATTTTCGTCAAAGATGAGCGCTACATAGCCATGATTACCGACTTTTTGTTGGCCGTAATAGAATATACCAACTTGGATGACATTTATTTTCAGAAGGATGTCGCAATATGTCCCACAGTCCATCAAACAATCGATATTTTGCGCACTTAGTTCGGAAATCGTGTTTTTCTCCATATTCGCGGTGACAATTGATCACTTCAGAGCTGCCGATTAAAAACTTTAAAAATTTTTTTGAGGGGTCTCGTTAAAGATTCATGCAACATGGGAAATCCAGAAATGTTCTAGGCCCATTCGACGAATATCGTTCAAGCCATTCGTGAGATAGAACCAGCAACATTAGAAAAATGGGTGCCGAGAATGAGCTACTGCGGAGCTAACCCAGGCAACCGCATGAATGAAGTCGTTTGCCATAAATAATGGGAATATTTGCTCTTTCAAATAAAGCCATAAGGTTTTAAAACTATTGAGTATTGTTCATTTCATTGCATGTTTTAAAAAGATACCAGTTATTGGACCACCCTGTACAACAAAAATAATTATTTCTCAGAAATAATTAATATGGACTCAAACCGAAATAAATTAAAACTTCAGTTATAAAATATAAAGTCCAACAATATATAAAACAGAATTAAAACTCAACTCATAAGGTACAATGCAATTTAGTAATATTTCTAAGAATTAGAAATACGAAATATAAATTCAAACCTAACGGACATTTTTCAAGACTTGAAAAGTCCTACTAAGGGTTGCAACTCTGAGAAAATCTACTACAGTGTAAGAAATTACAACTGTGTTGGAAAAAAGTTAAAAATAGATTCATTAAGTTCGTGCTAAACGTAACATATGGGTAATGAAATGTGATATAATTCCCGTTCGCTTTTTCACCTTAATGTACGTTTAAATAGCTGATCTTAATCTTACACACCTACAGTGACAATCGAAGAGTGCTGACGAAGGAAGGGTGGCTTCTTCCGAAAGCTGTCGACATCTCCACTTAGCCTGTGTTGTCAATTAATTTTTTTCAGATTTTCTCATTGTACAACAAAAATAATTATTTCTCAGAAATAATTAATATGGACTCAAACCGAAATAAATTAAAACTTCAGTTATAAAATATAAAGTCCAACAAAATATAAAACAGAATTAAAAAGAATATTAAATTTTTAAAAATTAGATGAATGGTGAAATCGTATTCCAGAATCGATCACATTATTTATTATTCATAGATAGCAGAACACCTACTATTTATTTTATTAAACAGATAATAAATTTCCTTTAAAATTTGTCTTTAATTTGCATTTGAAAAAGATATTCGAATTTGAAACACCCTGTATAAAAGTATCAAAAAAGTATATTTGTATCAACTTCTCCATCCCTGGTGTCAATGTAGTGTAAGAATGTACACTAACAAAATGTCTTAATATAATAATAAATACCCGCCGTTCCTATAAGGAGCATAGAGTCATAACTAGGGTTCGGATTTTTATGCAAATTCATATTTGTTGTCGTCAGTCTGACATCAACAAAAACTAAATATCTTTGCGAATTAGAAATTTTGCATTAAAATGGCATCGATTTGTTAGTGCATATTTTTGCATATTTTGCTGTTAATGCATATTTTTGCATATATTGCTGATATCACATATTTTTGTCGCATATTTTGGATTAGAGTCCCCGCACAACAATGTCGGTGACGTTTTTTTCATACAAATTTGACAAGAAAAAACGCTCGACCGAAAACCGCTTGAATAAAATCAATTTTATTTTTGTGTCGGTTTCTCTCTCTCTTCAAATTTTTGATATGAAAATATTGCCACATTCTTATAAATATTTCGATTATTTTCTATAAAGTAAACAAAAAATGTGATCTCTAAAAAAATAAAATATTTAAAATTCTGAAAAAACACAAAAAAAAAGGAATCAATATGAGAAAATTAAATTGAAATTAAAAAAAAACAATAACATTAAATTAAAAAAGTGTCGAAAAAGTGAAAAGTTGTAAAAATATCAACGAATGACTGAATTTACCGCTGCAGCCTTTGTTTTGCGCCTATACTCTCTCATGACCGAAAACGTCAACCGCCCCGACATTGTTGTGCGGGGACTCTTAAAAGTATTATTTTTTTTTTGATTTTATGATATTTTTACATTTCTCTATATATTTTTTATTTTATAATGTTTTGTGTAATCACTTGTTAAAATAAAAAAAAAATTGGCAAATTTTTTAATTGACGTAGTTAAAAATTTACTCAAAAGTTTTTAAAAAAATTTGAGTAAATAATTTAATAAAAACTTAATCATTTTATGGCCTCTGTTCTGTCTTTCACAACTTTTCAATTCACATGAAAATTTCCGAATCACATGAAATCAAGTTTAGTATTTTGTTGATCACGTTTTCAGTAAAAGTAAAAAGTGCATTCGTTTTACGTTCACCAAATTTTATTTATGTGAAACAAAACGAAAAAGAAATTCGGATGTGAAATCTAGAACACCAAAAAAATTCTAAAATTTTCATTTTCACATTTTTTATGTGAATTACTTTTTTTGGAACAGCGGCCTAATTTTATTTTTTTTTTCTCTTAGTTTTCCTGAATTCTCATTTATTTTATAGTTTTTTGTATATGTATATGAAAGTTTGAAATCATCTTTATGAAATTTTTCTGTCTTTAAGACATAAATATTTGTGGTAAAAGGTTAAAAAAAAAATTGTAAAAAAAATATAAAACTTTTTTAAACTTTTTAAAAAATTTATAAATTTTGAGTAAATTTTTACTTGACACAATTAAAAACTTAATTACAAAAAACGAAAAATTTTGAGTAAAGTTTTTTGGTATAGATTTAATAAATTTTTATTATAAGTTTACTCAATACTTTTAAATCGTTTACTGGCCCAAAATTGAGATTTTTTTTTCAATAGTATTACAAATTTACCAAATTTTTTTTCTACTTGTTATTTTTATTATTTTGTGTTTTACTTTATTCTAACTTGAGCTTTTGTTTTTGACTGCATAAAAGTCCGAACCCTACTAATTACTATACTCATTACCAGTAATGCAAAAATTTGCTGGGATGTTTGATTAAACGAAAACAACTGTTTGCTTTGTAATTTTACTATTATGTGTTGGTAAATTTATTTTTGAAATTTTTTAGGTAAATTTACAAAAAAGAGAATTATTTTAGAAATTAAAAAAATATTGGGCCATTCCTTGTCAAACCTCACAAAAAAACTGTCACTTTCGGATTTGTCATCTCAGATTTTAATGAAATTCGCAATAAATATTGTAAATGGGTACACTCAAAAAAAAAAAACTGTAATGTTAGCAAAAAAAGCTTGTAAACCTACAAGAAAATTTGCTGATTTTGAACCCACAATTTTTTTTCTAAAGTTAGCAAAAATGTTTTGCCAATAATTAGTTAACTAAATATTTTTTTTTAACTTAGTTTATACACATCTGAGGACCCCATTAGGTTCGGACCCGATAGGCCCAGACCCCGATGGGCCTAGACCTAGTTGGGTTCCTTAAAAATCGTCATAGTTTTTGATCCAAAATTTGTGTCCGTTTCGCTCTACCTTGCTTAGTTTTTGAGATACGTGATTATAGGGGACCACTGGGGTCTTGAGAATTAAAAAACTCGATAACTTCAAAAATATTACTCGGAGAGCTTTTGACTTTTTGTTGTGTCGGCAATATTTACCGAGATATGAGAATTTTAAAATTTTCGGGAATGCTAACTTTTTTGGATCCAAAGTTAGGGCCTCCATTTTGCTCTATCTGGCTTAGTTTCCGAGATAGCGCCATTTTAAGTTTTCTGAAATTAAAAAAAAATTTACCATTTATTTTGCTAATATTAGCAAAAAATCTTGTAAAAATGTAGTCAACTCAATTTCAAATTTAGCAAAAGAAATTAGTTCAAAGTTTGTTTAAAATTGCTAATGTGCTAAATGAAGTTTGCAAGAATTTTTTGCTAACATGCTAATCTCAACTAAAAATTTGCTAAAAGTTAGCTAACTAGCGTTAGCAAAAAAAAAAAAATTAGTAAATCTACTAACGTATTTTTTTGAGTGTAGTCTTCATAAAGTCATTAACCTGCCGACCCCAAAACCTTTCGGTTTTCGAAATATGACGTCTTGAAAATTGACAAAAACGTCAAAATTTCACAAAAATTACACTCAAAATAATATATTAGTAGATTTACTAATTTTTTTTTTCTAATGCTGGCTAGCTAACTTTTAGCAAATTTTTTGTTGAGATTAGCGTGTTAGCAAAAATATCTTGTAAACTTCATTTAGCGCATTAGCAATTTTGAACAAAATTTGAACTAATTTTTTTGCTAGATTTAAAATTGAGTTGACCAAATTTTTATAAGCTTTTTTGCTAATATTAGCAAAATAAATGGTAAATTTTTTTTATTTTCAGAAAACTTAAAATGTCGCTATCTCGGAAACTAAGCCAGATAGAGCAAAATGGAGGCCATTTTGGTTCTCGGGCTAGTATCGCCGGTCCTCTTCACATGTGTGGACCCTAATGGGCCCTAACTTTGGATCCAAAAAAGTTAGCATTCCCGAAAATTTTAAAATGCTCATATCTC
This sequence comes from Pegoplata infirma, assembly GCA_963921195.1. Taxonomy (NCBI): domain Eukaryota; kingdom Metazoa; phylum Arthropoda; class Insecta; order Diptera; family Anthomyiidae; genus Pegoplata; species Pegoplata infirma. The sequence continues at coordinate 154,612,494 of OY992537.1, read as the reverse complement.
GGTTAATATTGCCGACACAACAAAAAGTCCAAAAGCATTTTTGTAGCTCTCAACACGTAGAACAAGCAAAATAGTCAAAAGCTATCCGAGTAATATTTTTGAAGTTATCGAGTTTTTTATTTCTCAAGACCCCATTGGTCCCCTATAATCAAGTATCTCAAAAACTAAGCAAGGTATCGCTCTACCTTGCTTAGTTTTTGAGATACGGACAAATTTTTTGGATCAAAGACTATGACGATTTTTAAGGAACCCAACTAGGTCTAGGTCCATCGGGGTCTGAACCTATCGGGTTCGAACCCAATGGGGTTCTCAGATGTGAACTAAGTTCAAAAAAAAAAAATTAAGTTAACTAATTATTAGCAAAACAGTTTTGCTAACTTTAGCAAAAAAAATTGTGGGTTCAAAATCAGCAAATTTTCTTGTAGGTTTACAAGCTTTTTTTGCTAACATTACAGTTTTTTTGTCTCAGAATCTGAGACTTTTTTTATTGGAAAAATTTTTCAGAATCTGAGGCTTGTTCTATAGGAAAAATGTATCAGATTCTGAAACTTTTTCCATAGGAAAAATGTCCCAGAAACTGTGATTTATTCTATAGGAAAAATGTCTATAGGAAAAATATCTTTGAATCTGAGACTTTTTCTATTGAAAAAAATTCTGAAAATCTGCGACTTTTCTATAGAAAAAATGTCTTAGAATCTGACACGTTTTCTATAGAAAACGGTCTTAACTATGTACATTAGGGTTATAACATTTTTTGGAGGTCATTCTCCCAAGGGTCTATCTTATTGGCAATATTGTATTAATGATATAATAAACAATTTCAGTTCAATTTGGTTAAAAAACCTCACGCACCGAAAGCGATTTCTAAAATGTCTTTAACGATTTTTTTACCATTATTTTTTAAAACCCATATTTTTCCATATCCTTTGATTCAAAAACAGACTTCAACAATGAAAATAGCATGTCTTAATTATATAGAAATGATGGTCAACCTCAAGAAACAACAAATTTTAGTTTTTTGTAGAACTTTTAAGGTTGTGATTTGAAGCGTTGGCAAGGCGCTTCATATGGGGTTTGACCTCTTCCAGTTTTTACGATTAACGCCTATTTAGTCAACAACTACACTGAAAAAAAGGCTTAACCTAAATTTAGGAAAAAATGTCTGTGAAAATTTGGCATGAATTTTCCTTAAATTAAGTTAAATTTAACTTCAAAATGAGTAATTTTCTAAACTATGAGGAAAAAAGTTAAGTACATATACTCATAATTAGTTCATAGTTTTCTTTAAATGAAATTTTTTAAAATTAGGAAAAAAATTCTTACTGCCAAAGAAATTTTCCACAAATCTAAGAAAATTATCTTTATTTTTAAGACATATTTCTTAAAAAACAATTTAGTTCAAGTTTAGTTAAAATTTACTTAAAAAAACGTCATCGTTTTTCTCTTCTTAGAATTGAGGAAGTGTACTTCTTAGAATTTAGTTAAAAATTCTCGAAAACTAAGCGAGAAAGAGCGAAACGGATGAAATTTTCAAAAGAAATACTATAATGAAAAATAAGGAATAGCCCAGCTCTGCATATCTGTCGGGGTCACAAGAGCCTAATTTCGGATCTACAATTTGAAATTCCACAGACTTTATATATGCAAATATCTCGGTAAATATAGCCAACACGAGAAAAGGTCTTACGGAATTTTTGTAGCTCTTAACTCGTAGAAAGCCCTCCAACTAATAGTTTTTGAGTTATCGATTTTTTTAGATTCTTAAGATCCTATCTGGCCCCTTATTACCGTATCTCAAAAACTAAGCAAGGTAGATCGAAACGGACAAAATGTTTGGGTCAAAATCAATGTGACCCTTAAAGCTCTCGAGTTAACAGGGTCTGAACCCATGGGGATCGAACCCATGGGTCCAGGGTCTGGACCCAATCTAGTCCTAAAATGCGATTTAGCTAAAGTTAAATATGTGCTCGATTCGGGAGTACTCTTTTAACATTCACCAAATTTTTAATTTCTGGTTAATTCTTCTGAATTTTAAGATTTGAAAATTGTTTCTTGTTATAATTAAAATTTTAGTTAATATCTTTAATACTTACAAGAAAAAAAAAAATGAAAATAAAAATTCGAAAGGATATCAAATTTTTAAAAAGTAGGTGAATGGTGAAAAAGTACTCCCAAAAAGTTAAAATTGGAGTAAAATTAAATAACTTTGTTTTCCTTATTTTTGGGAAAAATATGAACTAAAACCATTAAAAAAATCTTTGGAGCCAAATCATTCCCTTTTTTTCACAAAATTTAGTTAATTTTCCCAGTTTTTATGTCACTTTTTTTTAGTGCAGGTTTCTTTGCATAATATAGGAGAAAAACGAAAAAAAAAACTTTTTTTATATAAACTTTATTTGGGTTATTATTGAATCGTCTTTCTTATGCCTAACAATAAGTATTTAAATCTTAAAACTCTAACTTAAAATAATAGACACTCCTAAGGAGCCATTTTGTTATATGAGCCTTAACAAATGGTATGTTAAGATCCCTGTGTATATTCTAGTTGCGAATAAACCACGGTGCGCAGGTTATAGTTCTGAGAATTTTTGATTTTGCCGTCTGTATAAGTTCAATATTGGAAGCGCTTGCAGTACCATTTAGTTGGATACCATAGGTCCATATTGGTTTTAATATACAGTTATACAGGGTGACTTTTGAGTCAAGGCTAAGTTTGGAATATTTGTTAATTAACCAGTATAAATTGCTGGATTTTAGATTCATTTGAAGCCTCTTGGCTTCTATGTGCTTTCGCCATGTTAATCGCCTGTCCAAATGAGTGCCAAGGTATGTAACATTCTCAGATAGTGGGATATTTTCTCCATTTAGGGAGACAGGAAGACAATTTCCTGTTCTTAGTGTAAACGTAACGTGCTTGCTTTTTAATGCATTGACTTTTATTCGCCAATTTTTAAACCATGTCTCAACAATTCTAAGATGGTTATTAAGTTCCATTGATGCAACGGTTGGATTCTTGTGTGTACTTATAATTAAAAGTTGACGTTAGCAGACGGTCATTAGTAGGCAGATCTGATGTTAAAATCAAAAACAAAATAGGACCGAGTACACTTCCCTGCGGAACTCCAGCTTTCATTTCAAAATCTCCAGTTGTAGCATTTTTATATTTTACCCTGAATTTTCGGTCAAGGATATAGGATTCCAGTAGCTTATGAGTACAGATGTGTAGAAGATATTTTACCTTAATTAATAGACATTGTCGAAAGCCTGCGCGACGTCAAGAAAAATCGCTGAACAATATTTCTTTTCTTCGTAGGTCTTTCTTATCTCGCTTGTAATGCGGTTTACTTGTTCTATTGTCCCATGCTTTCGCGGAAACCAAACTGGTAAGCAGGAATAATATTAAAATTTTTCAGGAAAGGCATAATTTTTTTAAGAAAAACCTTCTCAAATAATTTCGACGGACACGGAAGCAAGCTAATTGGTCTATATGATGAAGGTAAAGTTAAATCTTTTCCTGGCTTGGATATCGTTTTACAGTGTGTTTACAGAAGACGTGTAAAATATCACACGAACGAATAGCACACGAACGAATACGTAATGAATTGGGTATTTATAACACGTCTCAGTTTTTTCGTCTCACTTACGTTAGGTTACGTTATAATTCAACAACTGTCAAACACCAATATTGCCATTATGTGTTTTTTAATTTTTTGTTTACCTTTTTTCATATAAAATTAAGATTTTTTCCTTAAAAAGTGGTAACTCTTTTTTTACCCGCAAAAACGAAAAAACAGCTGATTTTTGTAAACAAATAAAATCATTTTTATAAAATAATCAGAAAAAAAATAAAAATAACATAAAAATATGTTTGGGTCAATTGCCTTCGGGTTTATTAGTGATAGTGAAAGTGAAAGTGATTACGAGGATACCCGTTTGTCCCGACGAAACTTGAGAGATGCTTCAAACGTTCTGGAGTTGCCGGAGGAGCGGTAAGTTTTCAAACCGAACATTTTCATTACAATTAAAAATGTAAAAACATTGTTTTATAGATTTATTGCTAATTTTCGGGTAAACAAGGAGGTGTTTCTTATGCTTCTGCAAGAAATGGCTCCAAAAATGAAAGTAGGATACAGAAATACTTACATACCAGCAACAACAACACTTGCAACATTTCTATCATTTCTTGCAACTGGCGGGTACCAAGCATCTATAGGAAACGAATGTGCGTCATCGATGTGCAAGTCCCAGGTATCAAAAATTATAGAGGGATGTTTGAATATATTTGAGGAACTTTTGTGCTCCAAATGGATAAGACTGGAAAAAACAGCCGAAGAAGAAAACCAAGCTAAAGAAAGCTTTTACAACAGGGGTGGCATGCCTGGTGTCGTAGGGTGTGTGGACGGAACACATGTACGTATCAAGTCGCCAGGAGAAAATGTAAAACATTTGTATCGTAACTATAAAGGCTTTTATAGTATGAATGTGATGGCAGTGAGTATAATTAGATTACAATTTGAATATTTTTTAAGACACAAAGTTCATTTATAATATACTTTTTTTTAGATCTGTGATCATAATATGGTCATAAATTTTGTGGACGCGAGACATCCAGGTAAAAACCATGATGCATTTGTCTGGGATCAAAGTGCGGCTCACCACTATTTTAAAACAAACTATTTGAAAGGCAAAAGAAATACTTGGCGTCTTGGTATGTTTAAAAACTTTTTTTTTTGCATTACTTTAAACACTTATTAAAATTATTATTTTATTTTAAATAGGTGATGGTGGTTATAAATTGCAGCCGTATATGATGAAGCCTTATCGGAATCCCACAACAGCTTTTGAGAGAAAATTTAATGAACGACAGATCCGATTAAGAAATATTATCGAGCGCTGCTTCGGTGTGTTGAAAAATCGTTTCAGATGCATGATTGGATCTAGAGGATTGCATTATAGTCCAAAAAAAGTAATCCAAATGGTTAATGTTTGTTGTGCGCTGCACAATATATGTATATTTTACAAAAATAATTGGGTAATTTCCGAACCCACAAACCATAACGAAGATAATAATAATGAAGAAGCTGAAGAGGATGCCCACGAAGACATGGAAGTCGCTAATTCCATAAGAGACCAAATAGCCAGAAATTTGGTTTAAATAGCCAAATAAACAACAAAGTTCAAACAAAACATTTATTAATAATTCATGTACATAAACACTTAAAACTAAATAATAATAATAATAAATTTTTTTTATAATTAATTTAATATATTAATAATTTATGTAAATATTTAAAACTAAATAATAATAGTATATATTTATTGTAATTAGAAAATAGTTCATGTAAACCGTAAAAATTAAAATAAAATACTGAAAAAAAAAAAATAAAAATATCTGAGATCAATTTTTTTTAAACATATTTGAGACATTTTTGGTAAAAAATTTTAAATTTTAAAACATTTTTTGGATAAAAAAATTTCAAATTTGGGAACATTTTTTTTCTATAAAAAATTTAAATTAAAAACAAAAAATATTTTCTGTAAAAAAAATAAAATTTTAGAACATATTTTGTATGGAAAAAAAATTAAATTTAAGAACATTTTTTCTGCAGAAAAAATTTCAAATCTAAAAACATATTTTCTAAAAAAAATGTAAAATTTTTTATGGAAAAAAATTTTAAATTTAAAAATATATTTTCTATAGCAAAAAATTAAAATTTTAAAAACATATTTTTTTCTTTATAAAAAAAAATTAAGAACATATTTTGTATTGAAAAATTTCAAACTTAAATTTTTTTTTCTAAATAAAAAAAATTTCAAATTTTTTATGGAAAAAAATTTAATTTTAAAATATGTTTTCTATAAAAAAGTTTAAATTTTAAAAACATATTTTCTAAAGAAAAAATTTAAGAACATATTTTGTATAGAAAAATTTCAAACTTTAAAATTTTTTTCTAACGAAAAAAATGACAAATTTTTTTGGACAAAAATTTTTTGAATTTTACAATATATTTTATATAGAAAAAAATGTTTATTTTAAAAACATTAAAATTTTAAATTTAAAATAATTTTTTGTATAAAAAACAATTTAAATTTATAAAAATATTTTCTATAGAAAAAAATTTAATTTAAAAAAAAAAAAAATCTGTAGAAAAAATTCTATTTTAAAAACATACTACTTTCTAGGAAACTTAAAATTTTAAAACATGTTTTATATAGAAAAAATTTCAAATTACAAATAAAAATATTTTTTATAAGAAAAATTTAAAGTTTAAGAACCTTATTTTCAATATATATTATCTATTGAAGATATATTGTTAAATTTTCATTTTTGTTTTATTAAAAATATGGTTTTTTAAAATTTAAATTAAAAAAAAAAAATCTTTTTAAATTTAAATTTTTTTGCATACAAAATATGTTCTTAAATTTAAAATTTTTTCTATACAAAATATATTTAAAACCTTAGAACATATTTTGTTAAAAAAAGTATTTTTTATTTAAAAAAATTTTTTCTATAGAAGAAATGTAAAATTCAAAAACATATTTTCAAATATAAGAACATATTTTCTAAAGAAAAACTTTCAGTTTAAAAAACTTTTTCTATTGAAAGATTTTAAAAGCGAACTTTCTATAGAAAAAATTTAAATTAAAAAAAAAATATTTTCTAACGAAAAATTTTAAATTCAAGAACATATTTTCTATAAAAAAATTTAAATTTTAAAAAACCTTAGAAAATATTTAAAATTCACAACCATATTTTCTATAAAAAAGTTTTCAAATATAAGAACACATTTTCTACATAAAAAAATTAAATTTAAGAATATATTTTTAATAGAAAACATTTAAATTTTAAAAACTTTTTTTCTATTGAAAAGTTTTAAATTTTAAAAACAAACTATAGAAAAAATTAAAATTTAAAAAAAAAATTTCTAACGAAAAAATTTTAAATTTAAGAAAAATTTTAAATTTTAAAAACCTTAGAAAAAATGTAAAATTCAGAAACATATTTTCTATAAAAAAAGTTTTTAAATATAAAACCACATTTTCTACATAAAAAAATAAAATTAAGAAAATTTTTTCTATAGAAAAAAATTTTAATTTTAAAAAATTTTTTCTATTGAAAAAATTTTAATATTGAAAATAAACTTTCTATAAACAAAAAATTTTAATTTAAAAAAAAAAAAATTGCTAAAGAAAAAATTTTAAATTTAAGAACATATTTTCTATAAAAAAAAATTAATTTAAAAAACAAACTTTTTATAGAAAAAAGTTAAATATAAAAAAAAAATATTTTCTAACGAAAAATTTTCAATTTAAGAAAAATTTTAAATTTTAAAAACATAAAAAATGTAAAATTCAAAAACATTTTTTCTATAAAAAAGTTTTCATATATAAGAACACATTTTCTATATAAAAAAAAAATTTAAGAAATTTTTTTCTATAGAAAAAAATTTAAATTTTAAAAATTGTTTTCTATTAAAAAAATTCAAATTTTGAAAACAAACTTTCTTTAGAAAAAATTTAAATTTAAAAAAAAATATTTGCTAACTAAAAAATTTTAAATTTAAAAACATATTTTCTATAAAAAAAAAAATTTAATTTAAAAAACAAACTTTCTATAGAAAAAATTTAAATTTAAAAAAATATTCTCTAACGAAAAAAGTTAAAATTTAATAACAAATTTTGTATAAAAGAAAATTTAAAAACATACAGCCTTACCATAGAAAAATAAAATATATTTAAAATAAGCTTTTATTTTTATTTCCATACAAATTGTTTTTGTTTTTAAAATCGACTTTCAAAAAATGTATTGAAAATTTGAAATTTAAAATAAAACTTTTGTTAAAATAGACTTTTTGTTTTCTTGTGGTAAGGGCGATATATTCTACAGAAAAGTTAATACATAGAAGAAAATTAAAAATTTAAAAACATATATTTTATAAAAAAAAATAAGTTTTAAAAACCTATTTTCTACAAAAAAAATTCTAAATTTAAGAACATATTTGTTAAGAAAAAATTTCAAATTTAAAAAAAAATTTTCGATAGAAAAAATTTTATGTAATAGAACATATTTTGTGACGACATTTTTTGTATAGAAAAAATTTAAAATTTAAGAAAATATTTTCTATTAAAAAAAATCAATTTTAAAAACTTTTTTGTGAAGAAAAAATTTTAAATTTAAAAACATTGTTTCGATAGAGAAAATTTTAAATTTAAGAACATATTTTCTATAAAAAATTGTTCAAATATAAAAACTTATTTTATGCAGTAAAAATTGAATAACAAATTTTCTAAAAAAAAATTAAATTTTTAAAATCTGAATTTCTTTAAAATTTAAGAAAAAAGTTCTATGGGAAAAATTTAAAACTCAAAAACATATTTTCTATAAAAGTTTTCAAATATAAGAAAAAATTTTGTTAAAAAAAAAATATTTTCTAATGAAAAAATTTTAAATTTTAAAACATATTGATTTTTTTAAAATTTCAAACTTAAAAACATTAAAAAAAAAGTTAAAATTAAAGAACATATTTTCTATAGAAAAAAATTTAAATTTTAAAACAAACTTTCTATAGAAATAATTTAAATTTTAAAAATAAATTTTCTCAAGAAAAAATTTTAATTCTAGAAAATATTTTGTATAAAAAAATTTCAAACTTTTAAAAAAAAGTTCTAATTAAAGGACATTTTTTCTATCTAAAAACTTTCAAATTTAAAAACTTTTTTGTATCGAAAACAAATAAATTTTAAAAACAAACTTCATATAAAAAATTTTAATTTTAAAAACATATATTCTATAGAAAAAGTTTTAAATCTAAAAACATGTTTTCTAAAGAAACATTTTTAATTTTAAGAACATATTTTCTATAGAAAAACTTTCTATGTTAAAAACTTCTTTTAAAAAAAATATTTTCAAACGAAATAAATACATGGAAGAATACATTTTGTATGGAACAAATTTTAAATTCAGAAACAAATATAAAAATAAATATAAAAAAATATTTATTTTTAAAAAAAATATTTTCTAACAAAAAATTAATTATACCAAATACGTTATATTTTTTTTTTTTTACAGAACATAAATTCTCAAATTTTAATTTATGTTCTTGAATTCAAAATTTTTTCATTACAAAATATGTTCTTAAATATTAAATTTGTTCTTTAGAAAATATGTTTATAAATATGTCTATAAAAAATATGTTAATAAATTTCAAAGTTTTTTTTTATGGATAATATATTCTTGATTGATTGATTTTTTTAGTTCATAAATTTTAATATTTTTTCCATGTATAATATGTTCTTAACTTTTTTTGTTAGAAAATATTTTTTTTTTTAAAATTAAATTTTTTTCTTTAGAAAATATGTCTTTTAATTTAAAATTTTTTCCATACAAAATGTTGTTAAATTTTAAATTTTTTGTTAGAAAATATTTTTTAATTTAAAATTTTTTTTATAAAAAGTTGTTTTTAAAATTGAAATTTTTTCTATATAATTTTTTTTTCTCTTTTAAGTTAAATTTTAAATTTAACAACATATTTTGAAAAGAAAAAGTTTCAAATTTAAAATCATATTTTCTATAGAAAAAACTTAAAATTTTATTACATATTTTTTGGGGAAAATTTTAAATTTAAAGAAATATTTTCTAAAGGAAAAAAAATTTCAAATTTAAAAACAATTAAATTCAAGGGCATAATTTTAAAATATATTTTCTATAGAAAATATGATCTTAAAATTTATTTTATAGATATGTTAAATTTAATTTTTTTTATACAAAATATATGTTATAATTTGAATGTGTTCTTAAATTTAAATTTTTTTCTAAAGAAAATAGGCTTTTAAAGTTTTAATTTTTTCTATAGAAAATATGTTTTTAAATTTAAAATTTTTTGTATATAAAATATCTTTTTAATATTGAAATTTTTTCTTTAGAAAATATGTTTTTAAATTTGAAATTTTTTTCTATAGAAAATATGTTCTAAAATTAAACTTTGTTTCCATACAATATGTTTTTAAAATTTAAATTTTTTTCTATAGAAAATATGTTGTTAAATTTTAAATTTTTTCCATACAATGTGTTTATAAAAATTAAATTTTTTCTATAGAAAATATGTTGTTAAATTTTGAAATTTTTTCCATACAGAATTTGTTTTTAAAATAAATTTTTTTTCTATAGAAAATATGTATTTAAATTTGAAATATTTTCTATAGAAAATATGTTTTTAAAATTTAATTTTTTTTCTACATATAGAAAAAACTTAAAATTTAATTACATATTTTGTGGGGAAATCTTTAAATTTAAAGAAATATTTTCTAAAGGAAAAAATAAAAAATGTTAAGCATATTTTGTATAGCAAAAATTTCAAATTTCAAAACATTTTTTGTATAAAAAAATTTCAAATTTAAAAACAATTAAATTTAAGGGCATAATTTTAAAATATATTTTCTATAGAAAATATGATCTTAAAATTTATTTTATAGAAGATATGTTTTAGAAAATATGTTTTATAATTTGAAAAATTTTTTTATTCAAAATGTGTTCGTAAATTCAATTTTTTTTCTAAAGAAAATAGGCTTTTAAAGTTTTAATTTTTTCTATAGAAAATATGTTTTTAAATTTAAAATTTTTTTTATATAAAATATCTTTTTAATATTGAAATTTTTTCTTTAGAAAATATGTTTTTAAATTTGAAATTTTTTTCTATTGAAAATATGTCTAAAATTAAACTTTGTTTCCATACAATATGTTTTTAAAATTTTAATTTTTTTCTATAGAAAATATGTTGTTAAATTTTAAATTTTTTCCATACAATGGGTTTCTAAAAAATAAATTTTTTCTATAGAAAATATGTTCTTAAATTTAAAATTTTTTCCATGGAATATGTTTTTAAAATTTAATTTTTTTCTATAGAAAATAAGTTTTTAATTTTTTTTTTGTAGAAAATATGTTTTGAAATTTGAAATTTTTTCCATACAGAATTTGTTTTTAAAATAAAATTTTTTCAATAGAAAATATGTATTTAAATTTAAAATTTTTTCTATAGAAAATATTTAATACAGAATTTGTTTTTAAAATATTTTTTTTTCTATAGAAAATATGTATTTAAATTTGAAATATTTTCTATAGAAAATATGTTTTTAAAATTAATTTTTTTTTCCTTTTTTTTATAGAAAATTCGTTCTTAACTTTGAAAATTTAATAAGTTTTTAATTTTTTTCTATTGAAAATATGTTTTTAAATTTCGAATTTTTTTATAGAAAATATGGATTTAAATTTTAGTTTTTTCTATAAAAAATAAGAAAATATGTGGAAAATGTGCGAGTTCTTAAATATGGTGTTTATCCTCAATAACATGTTTGACTATATCAAACAAAGCTTTTGCCATCAATTTCATTGTTTCAGCCACTACTTTAAGGGACTCCGCTTGGGACTTTGCAACTTCTAAACATTCGTTTTGAACTTGTAATTGTTGTTTCAGTAATTTTGTTTGTTCCTGTTTTTCTGGTGTCCTATCGGTTATTTTTCTCTTCCGACTTGAATTTAATAGTCTGGCTGGTTCACTGTTTGGTAATCTTCTTTGTTGATATTGTTTTGGTGTTGATGTGTTTGGCGTTATTACAATTGAGGACGTTATTGTAGGTTTTTTTTTAAGATTCTGCCGATTTTGCTGTTGCTCTGGTAAAGTTTCAGTCTGTTGATTTTTTATAGAAGAAGTGGGTGTAACAACAGCCACTCTGTTGTGTCTTCTGGGAGGCGTCACCTCACATACAATTTGTTGATGACTGATGGAAGCTTCTACCTTCTTGGAAACACCAAACACTCTTCCACTAGGAGCTGCTGCTGCTGAAAGGTGACATATTCTGTCAATGTCGTTTTCCAGCTCAGTCAAGTTGTTCACCCGACATGGTCCGCCCCCTGTTTCATTAAGAAACTTGTTGTTGTCGGATATTTTCTTTTTTAACCGGCTCTTTAGATCCGCCCAGATCTGAAATTACACGTTGTTAAGGAAATACAATAAAAAAAATGCTGTTAATACCAATACCTTTTTCCATTCCCCTCCTGTTCTATTTGGTGGACCCTGAGCATTAACTCTCTTGGCCACTGTTTCCCATGATTGTTCCATGGCTGCTTTGGTGCTTCCAAACACAGGGCTTCCCGTGGCTAGGTGTGGAAACTCATCCATGCATCTGACTAATGCCCTGAATTGGTTGGCATTAGTCAGTTTTATGCTAAATTTGTAAAATATTATAAATTATTAAACAAACATACACACATGTGTGTGAAGTTAATATTTACCATTTTTTTGTTGTTGAATCCATTTTATTTATTGTTTTTATCAATTATTTAACAATTAAACACTTTTTTTAACAATTTTTTACAATTAAATGCACACCCGAATGAAAATTTTCGCTCGTCTTTGTTTGACGTTTGTGACATTTGGTTTCGTCTTACAAAAACTAAAAAAAACTGACAGCTCTTACGTTTTTTACCAAAAAAACTGACATTCGTGTTACAAAAACCAAAACAGGGTTTCGTTTGACTTTTAGAAGAAAAAAATTAGCGATTCGTCTTCTGTAAACACACTGTTAGTTTCAGAAATTTTCCACATATATGGAAAATATCCTTGAAGTAAGATCGCGTTAACCAGTTTTGTGAGGGTTATAACTGCTTTAAATGGTAGGTTTTTTATCATTCTCGGAGTGACGAGGTCACATCCAGGAGCTTTTTTAGGATTTAAATTATCCTTAATTATATCCACAACCTTGTGAGGGTTGATTATAAAATCAGTCATATTAGGCGGTTCAGGGAGCGTAAAGTCATGATCCGCTGGATTTGGTTCAAAGACTGAACATAAATGTTTGGCGAAGGTGCACGCTTTGTCTTCATCACTCCGTGCCAAATTGCCACTTTTAGTTCTAAGTGGTGGCTCGCCCTCTACCGGTGTTTTTATATTTTTTGCAGCCTTCCACAACGAATAATTGGTGGAGCTTGAGTTTGCTAGTCCCCCTATATAAGACATATTTCTACGATCCTCTTCTAAATGAAGGGCTTCTCTCAGCTTTCTTGTAGCCTCTGACTGCCTCTGGCAGCAGGTGATCTCTGCCAAGCTCTTTGTCTCCCGCTCTTAATATTTTGGAACTTTTTAACAGAAGGTACGAAAACTGTTAGACGAGGAAAATACGATAATGTTAAATTAACATTGTTGGTTTGACAAATAATGCTAACATTTTATATCGAAAAAGCGCTTAACAAATTTTAAAAAAATGTATCAATTTATAATTTTTATGTTAATATTATTTAGGAAATACCTTTAAAAGTGTTTAAAACAAATTGTCAGCAAATAAAAAGTCATTGGATTTCCCGATAATCCACAAAAAAAAACTTTTTTTACATCTAGATGAAAAAAAAACGCTAGCTTTAGTCTGAAAATCGCCAAACTGCAACACTTTTTTTTGTTTATATCGAACTTAAGGGATTTTTTTTTGGTTTGATCAAACGTCCAGTTCGATGGCGGACTTAGCAAAGGGAATTTAAGAGCGGCTTTAACAGAAGAAGAGCGAGTTCAGATCTCTTTAGTATTGATACTCTTTGTCTCTGCAATTTTGCCATGCTCTTCTTAGTTTTCTTTTTTGCGTTAAAAGTTTTTCGATCTCAGAATTTGATAGATATGATTCACGATTGGAAGTGATTTTACTTTGAAGAGTCAAGTGTTCAGCTGCTGACCTCATATTGAACGTTAAGTGCTGTACTGTACCTCACACTCCAATGTAGGATTAGTGTACATGTGACTACTTATATATTTCTTAACCAATTGGTTCTATAAGACGTTAGAACCAGTGTTGGTATTTGAGAATTTTCAATTAGTGCCAAGTTAAAGGCTAAAAACTGCCAAAAATGGTTGAAAAGGGCCAAACATTTTTTAAATATTTATTGGTTTTTAGTACTTTGTGCAACTGCATCAATAATTTTCTTACAAAAAAACGCAACTTATTACTTTTTTGTAAGTGCTAGTTTTGACAGTAAAAACATCCCTGCGGGAAAGGTGACCAGTGGAGGATCGGTCATAGAGTGGTACTTTTTAAACAAGGGACCTGCCACTAATTAACACCTTGTGATATGTCCCAGTACTTGACACATTTTTACTGGTCTAAGGACTAGTATTCCATGACCAGTCCGCGTTAAATCGGTCATAGGATAGGTTTTTCGGATCAATTTTTCCTGTAGGACAAATTGTGTTACCATTCCCTTTAAAATCTCAATTTAAAGAAAACAAAAACTCACATTGTTGCAAAACATGGTAAGATTCTTAAAAGGGGAACAATTTTAATTTTAAATAAATTTTGACAATATTTGGAGAGAATAAAAAAGGGCCAAAACTGCTTTTTGTGGTGCCACTGACCATTTAATAGTGCCAAAAATGGCACTATTGTGCCACATTTCCCAACCGTGGTTAGCACACAGGGTTTTTTGAACTCCTTAGAATCAACATAATAATTTACTATGACAGGAGAATGGGAAGAGAGGCCGAATGATGTTTCAACTGATACTTTATTTCTATCAATATTCTTGGAGACTCCAAAATCTATGAGATCTGGGATTTTTCTAGGATCTGAAGGCCAATAAGTTGGTTTACCAGGTGATATAATATCGAGCCTGTTTTTTCGATCAACCAGCAAGTAGTAAAGCTGTCTTCCCCTGGGGTTTATAGGGCCGCAATAACAAAATACGTGTCCCTTTATTTTTCCTGCTCTACGAAATAAAACCAATTCCATAAAGATCGGTGGGTGACACTAGGGAGACTTCCGTTGTTAGTCAAATTTACAAATTTAGGTGGGTTCACTCCAGGGTTTGCAATTAACCGCATGTTTCCTTAACCGCGGTTACGGTTTAAATTCAAGAGATTAATCGCGGTTAACGGTTAACCGCACTCTTTTACAATAATTTAAAAAAAAAAACTCAGATTCTAAATGCGTTTCCATAAAAAAAATATCTTTGAGTTTTTCTATAGAAAAAATATGTCAGAGTTTGAGATTTTTTCTATAGAAAAAATTAAAGTTTTTTTTTTTTAATTTATTGAAATTTTGGCAGAAATTTAAAATTTAACCGATTTAACAGGTACTTATTTCAGGTCGTTTAACAAATCGCTACCTCAAAATACGAATGTCGTATGTAGCAAAACTGAAATTTCAGAAGACGGTTTTAATTATCAAATAGTCTTGACAATGGAATCTGACAAACTCCGAAACATGTGTCGGCTAAGTCTTGCGAAAATAACCCAACTTAAATAAACTTAAAACAGAAAAACAATGTTCTTGAAAATAATTCTACGAGAATATCATAGCTTTAATTAGTAAAAGAAAAATGACCTCGAACTAGAATAAACCTACTCAAAATATGACTTGCGAAATATCTCAAACTTTTTTTTTATAGATTCTTATCTAATTAAAACATTTCATCGAATTCGACAACATTTTTTCGTTTCACTATAGTATAAATCCATTGAACCGATACGATAGTTCCCTACTTGAGATCTCATAAGCACTTCTGTTGGGTGTGCACCTAAACACTATCGCATATTCGTATAATTCCGTTGTTATTATTATATCCTTTTGTTATGGTATGAGTTTAAATGCAGTTGTATGTCGACGTAAATTAACTTTTGTTATTCCACTATTGTATACGAATGAGTACTCACTGTTGCCAGATTTGCTAATTTCTCTGCGTTTTGACGATTTTTACTCCCTTAACTACCAAAATGCTTATTTGAGGATTTTTTCCCCTACTACTTTATAATTTTATATATATATTTTTTTTAAACTCCATCAAACTTAAGTAATTTTTGGATTTTCAAAAAAAAAAAAATAGTTTTCTGCATAATAATTTTTTTTTGTTAATACCCGGGTAAAAAATACCCGAGTTTATATATAATTTGATAAAATTATATATAATTATATATATTTGATAAAATTATATAAAATTATATATAATTTGATAAAATTATATATAATTATATCCGAATTTTTTTTATATAAAATTTTATAAAATTATATCTAATTATATATAATTTGATAAAATTTTATAAAATTAGATAAAATTTTATATAATTTTATCAAATTATATATAATTTGATAAAATTTTATAAAATTATATAAAATTATATAAGATTTGATAAAATTTTATATAAAAAAAATTCGGATATAATTTTATCAAATTATATATAATTTTATATAATTTTATCAAATTTTTTGAAAACAAAAACTTCTTTAAATAATTTTATATAATTATATAAAATTTTATCAAATTTTATATAATTATATAAAATTATATAAAAAACTTTTTTACTCGGGTATATACAAAATTCTATATTTTAATTTAACTACAAATATATCAAAGTACTTGAAAACAAAATTTCGAAACATTTTCTTAAAAAATGGATTTTTGTGAGTGATTTTTGTGAAACAACTAAAACACATTTTCCTTTTAAGTCATTTTTGCATAAAATTCTCCGAGTTTAGCTCCCTCTTGTGGTGGTTAAAGCAATCAGAAAAAATATTTTTGTTAATATTTATCTGAGATACCTTACTAAATTTAAACTTTTTATGTTATTGTATTATTCCCGGGAATGTAATATTATTCCCGGTAATGTATGTAGAACCGGGAAACCGGTACCAGAACCGGTAATACCGGTATTTCCGGGAATACCGAGAACCGGGAAATAGGGGGCACTAGTTTAGACTGTTTGAATGTATTAAAATCTCTGATCAGTAATATATATGGGGCATTCCATGTCAAATCGGACACTTTGAAAATTTTTTTTTTTAGATTTTCCCAATTTGTTTACAGTTTTTAGTACCCTTCGAAAACTCCTTCGTGGTAAATTTTCAGATTTTTTTGATGACCCGTTCAAAAGATATCGAATTTTTAAAAATTGGTAGTTTGTTCCTTAACTCAAACTTCTTTTATTCATAACTTCTTCAATAATGGTCCAAATTTAAATTTTTTTTGTTCAAAATTTTTGTTTTTTTGCGTACTTTTAAAAAAAAATCCCAAAAAATTCTTAAAAGCGCTCTAGTATGCGATTTTTAAGTTTTAAAATTTAAATCTCATTTTTGAAAATGTTTGTACTCTTCGATTTTTTTGAAATTTTTTTGTGTAAAACTTCTGTCAATTCTACAAATTTTTTGCGCAGGAGGATCGTGGGATAACGATTATTACTATTTTTTAAAATTTTTTGAAAAAATTTTATTGTAATTTTCCAATCTTGAAATCATTTCTACTGCTCCAATGGTGCGTCCTAGAGGGGCCCTTTATAAGACCGACCCCCATTAATTTTTACGTCTTAACATTTCTTCGGAACAAACTAATACCCTATCTCCAATTTCTAAGGTGGCTCCCACACAAAACGACATTTTTTAAAACTTGCTCCAACCGCTCTAACTGCCCTAATAGTGCCCTTAGAGCAACAAAATGTATGACCGACCCACAATATTTTTTTAGTCTAAAAATTTTCTCTGAACACACCTACCCTCTATCTCTAATTTTTAAGGCGGTCCCCATACAATTTTTTTTATTTTTTGTAAATTTGTTTTATTTAATCAGCTTCTACCGGTCTAATGGTGCGTCCGAGAGGGGTCATTAGTGAGACCAACCACCATTTATTTTTACCCTACAACATTTTTTTAAAATATACATACGCCCTATCTCCACTCCCTAAGTAGGCTCCCATACAAAATTAAATTTTTATAAAATTTGGTCCAACTGTTATTTGTATGGGAAAAATTAGTTTTTTCAAACTTTACCAAACATATTTATGTCTCAAAAACATAAGAAAATTTTATAAAGACGATTACAAACTTTCATATACATATACAAAAAACTATAAACTAAACGAGAATTCAAAAAACTATGAGAGTTAAAACAAGTAAAAAAGTTAAATTCGGCCGTGCCGAATTTTAAATACCCTCCATCTGTATCCCAGTATTTATAAATTAATACGATTTTCTAATGCACGTTCTTTAAAAATTTAATATCAATGGCACAGATTAATACAGACTCGACAATTATAACAAGTGTCAAAAAAGTAGTCTTTAACCATATGGTTATTTTTTTAAAATTATTCTACTAATTAGGTTAGAGAGAGAAAACCAATATAAGATAATAATCACAATTGGAGCGGGAAGCGTTTTTCCGCAACTGTTCACACACGTTTTATATGACAACAAAATTCCGCCGCGTTTTTCCGCCAAACTAGATTCAATTCTATTTTTATGAGGACAATTGCGTTTTTCCGCTTCCCGCTCCAATTGTGATTATTCTCTAACACGCCATACGAAAAAAAAGGTAGAACGGCTTTTATTGTTTTACTCACTTCTAACTAGTAGAAAGTGTTGCCATGCTTTAAACCAGCTAAAAACCGATCTGTATCTTCTAAAATCGCTAAGTTTTTACCCATTTTTGTTTAACAACTCTACTGTCTAGTCCAGGCGCGGATCCAGGAATTTTATTTGGGGGGGGGGAGATTTTTTTTTTTACCAAAAAAATTTCGTAAAGCAATAAAGTTTTGTTGGTGTCGGGGGGCGTGGGGGGGTTGTGAATGTATGCAGAAAAATACCTAAAAACTTAACAATAAAGGACCCAGCTTTTGGATTTGGGGAAACTTTTTTTACTCAATTTTTTTTTTTTTCTTAGGAGAACCCTAACTGACCGATTTACTTCATAAATAAGACCGTTTTTAGTCAAATAAATGGACGAATTCACAATTACGACTGACTGAAACTGACAATTTTTATGCTTAAAGAGTCATAACCAGGGTTGGCAACCGAAACGAATAACGGTATCGGTAACGGTATTGGTATACATACTTTTTATATCGGTAACGGTAAAGGTAACGGTATTTTCGATTTCGGTGAACCGTTACCGAAACTTCAATACCGGTACGTACCGGTATTATGAAAAAAAATGTTAACAAGTCATAAATTTGTTAAAAACACGTATAAAATAAAAAAAAATATTTAAAAAAATTTAAAAAAATTAAAAAACTGTTATGTTCAGTACATTGTCTATAAATAATTATATTTTTACTAGTATTAAATACTATGAATTAGCTCAGAATTAAATTAAAACATATACACAATATTGTAATTCAACAAATACGAACTCGTGCTCGTAGGGAGTCTCTACTAGCGACACCTTTGTCCAATAAGCAAAAAAAGTTCAGACGAAATTTAACAATTTTTTGCTCTTTGTGGGACGAAATCTTAAGTTTAGCCAAATTTTAAATTTTTTATGTTGCTTTTTTGGTACGAAAAGAAATATGAAGAGAAAACTAGTCACGCAAACTCACGAAAAAAAAATCGACTCACGCACACTCACTTGCGCAAAAATCTTACGCTTCTTCACACTCACTAACAATCATTGTAAAATTGAATTCAGTCACACTCACGCGTGATCATGAGTGAATCATGTGAATCATGCACTAATCTGCTCATGTGCCCATCTCTACTGTAGACTATATTACTGTTTTTAATCCACAAAAAAATTAAAATAAGCAATATTAATACAACCGAAACAAAACCGATTTAATACCGGTAAAAATCCGAATAAAGGTAACGGTTTTTTATCGGTAACGGTTTTTAAAAATTTTTATTTCGGTATTGCTAACGGTAGCCAATATTAAAGGGTTTTGAATCGGTAACGGTATTGAAAGGGTAACGGTAGCCAACACTGGTCATAACATGAATATTTTTTATACAAACAAACAAAAAAATTTAAAAATATTAGACTGTATTTCAAAATTTTTAGAAATGCTCTCAAGAATTGGGAATTTTTTAAGTTTGTTGTAGGTTTGTATGGGAAAATATTAATATTATGACTTAAAAGTCATAAAAATTATTTTATCTAAAAATTATTATTTAAAAAATAAAAAAATATATTAAAAGTAAAAAAATTTAATGAAGTATTACACTTAAACATGTTTTCTTCAAAAATTTCTCAGATGTTAAGACATTTTTACTTTGGAAAATAATTTTCATATAAAAACATAATCCATTTCTGAGATATTTGTCTTTAGAAAAATGTTAGGATTTTAAACAGATTGTATTTTCTGCAGAAAAACTCACAGATTAAATATTTTCTTATAGAAAATGTCTCAGATTTTTAAACTTTTTTCTACAGCAAAAATTTGAGATTCTGAGACATTCTTTATATAAAAAATTTTCCAATTTCTGATAATTAATAATTTTCATATTTTAAAGTTATTCTTAGGTTCATATTTTAAAGTTATTCTTATACCCCTATTCTAAAAATTTTGTCATCTATAATAAATAACAAAATTATAATAAAATTGAGGTGAATGACAATTATTCAAATTTGGTATTCTTGAAAAATTTGTCATAGAAAATTCATGACAAAATTGTTATGATATAAGAACCACATAACAAGCAATATTTTGTTTGTTATTTCAATATATAGGGTGTTTTTTTTAGAGGTTCACAACTTTGAATTGGTAATACTGCTTTATTTGACAACCGATCTAACTGCTGATAGTTGTGTTTTGTTAAGTATGGTTTGACATTTTATCATGCAAAGACTTACATAAGAGCAACGCTTCCTAACTGTAGAAATTTTTTATCAAAAAAATGCTTCTTTTCGTCGAACTTAAATTTTATTCAAAGATCCTATTTATTGGTTACCAATATCGTTTGATTGAACCCCATTGGATTATTTTCTGTGGGGCTATGTAAAGTAACTTGTCTTTTCCGATAAATTAGAGACAATTAAACACCTGGAAATAAATCTTCGACGAGTTATTGGAGAAATTCGAAAAACGGCCTCAAATTTTGTGAAAATTGTGTGAAAATGGAGGTTCAGATTACTACATGTACGAGCCATTTTTGGTATCGATATGGCTCCAAATCATATTTAAACATTAATGTCATAAAATTATCTATCCAATAAAGTCAGTTTGATTGATATTAAAAATATTTTTCCTTACTTTGTTTTAATTTGAAGTTCGGTAACACTAAAAAAAACACCATATATTTAAAAAAAAATTAATTAAAAAAGAATGGCTGGTGAACTAATGTTTATAAAAATTGTGGATAGGTGGCCAAAATTGGGATGACGGGTAATCCTGGAAAGCCTTAAAAATAAATCTGACCTATTTTTGGTGGATGAGAGAACGTTTAACCCTTAAATGCACAACGACGCCGATTTTGATGAAAATAACATAAAATATGCAGAATGATGAACAAATAAATCCTGGATACCACGTTTTTCGAAATATTTTTTTTTTAAGATTTTATATGCGAAAAACTGAAAAACGCAAAAATTTTGGATTCCCAATAAACAAAAATGTAGCCAACAGAGAACCTCTAAAATATTTTTTTTAAATACATATCTTATAGTTTATTCTTTAAATGTATGTAGTTTAATTAAACATTTTCGAAATTTTATTACCCTTTTTTTAATATTATTGAAAAAAAAAGATTTGGGAAATTTTACGGAAAATTGCATGATTTACATTTTTTGACTTTCGTCGTCAATTCAAGACACAATTTCTATAAATATTCATGACAACATATTTTTTAAAAAAGGGTTTGAATATATTAAATAAGTTTTGCTTCAAAAAATTTAATTCTAATTCAAAATAAAGACGTGGGAATTTTTTTAACGGTTGTATCTTTAAAGATACACGGTGCATTTAAGGGTTAAAAGGCATTTCAGATTTCTTCGCTCGTTTTGTCTTGAACTTATTCAAGATTGGAAAATTTCTTTTTTTATTAGGTTCCCTTCGGCATTTTATTTTTATGACCACGTCTCTTACAAAAAAGTTTGTTCAGATGTTAGTGGAAACTCTTAATGTGAAGGGTTAATGGAAATATGGGTAGTTTTTCAAGTTCAAAAATGAAGGAGGAGGAGAAGATAGAATTATAGGGAAGTTTGGGGAATGGTTGGAGGTTGGGGAAGGTAATTAAGAGGAGACAGAGTGCGTATAATGTAGCACCCGGTTATTGTGATATCAAACGGTGGATCCTTTGGATAAAGGTCCTTTTCAATGAATTCCAACTTGAGCACTTTATTGCACCAATATTGCAACAATAGCACCTACCAGTCTCTATAATATACACGTTTTAATTTGATTTGTGACCACTTGTTCCAAAGATAGGAATTGTAGTCAGGGAAATGCTATTAGAACCTTGGCTAATGAATCCAATAATTCTTCACAAAAATTCTAACAATTTTTGTTTAATTTTTTTTATTATTTTTTTATTTTTTGACAAATAAAAACGTTTACCACATTGAGGTGAATTTAATTATTATTTTTTTGTCATTATAGGCAAAGAATACCAAAACAAATCTATAACAAAAATTATAACAGAAAATATAACAACATTTTATGACAAAAAATTTTGTTATATATTTTTAGAATAGGCCCATTAGGTTCTAAAAACTATAACAAATGTAATGAAATACAACAAATAGAAGTACTCCGCACTTTTTTGCTGGGATTTTATGAAAAAATGTTGAAACACTTTTTTAAAAATAAGACCCTAAATTTTATAGCATCTTTCAATAAAAAATTTTACGGTTACAGTGCCTTCTAATTTTTTCTAAGGTTCTGAAACATTTGTAAAAAAAAAATTAATATTTAGAAACACATTTCCTATAGAAAAATTCTCATAATCTTTCAACGGAAAAAAATTCTGGGGGCTAATTATGTGACTTGATAATCGTCAATCGTCATCGTTAGCTCATTATTCTATTACCATAAAATGACACTATATGGTTATGGAATAACGATGGAAACGATACGATTGACGACTATCAAGTTACATAATTACCCCCCTGATTCTTAGAGATATTTCGTACTAAAAAAATCTCAGATTCTGATATAGTTTGCTATAGAAAAGCTCTAAACATTTTCCCGATAAAAAAATGAAAGATTTTGATAAACTTTTCCTATATAAAAATTCGTAGATTCTAAAAAATTTTTCAAAAAGAGAAATTCTCATATTCGTACACAATTTTTCATAAAAAAAAACATATTTCCCCATGGAAGAACTCAGATTCTGAAAAGCCTCTCCTGTAGATTCTTGTCAGATTCTGAAACGCTTTTTCTGATGGATTTTTTCTATAGAAAAGAGATTTTTCCTAAAATTTGATATGCTTTTTAAATAAAAAAATTCTTACATTCAGCGGCAAAAATATTTTTTTCTAAAGATAAAGTCAGGAATTCTGAGATATTTTTCTATAAAATATATTTGAGATAATACTTCTTCCTTAAATGATAAGGATAGTTATTCGGTTAGAAAATTCCCACGACTCGATTGTCATTTAAGTTTCTCATACGCAATTTCTTTAATTCTTAAACACTTTATAGAGGCTATGTGAGCTGTAAATCATCAGCACACATATACCTCTCCCAAGGATTTTTTTTACATCCTGGCCATTTTCTTTCTATGTTTGTTCCTTTCCCTTCTCCTTTCTTTTTTCCTTTTTCTTTTCTTTCTTTCTTTCTTTCTTTCTTTCTTTCTTTCTTTCTTTCTTTTTTTTTTTCTTTCTTTTTTTTTTTTTTTTTGAAATCATTTTGGGGGGGGAGAAATCCCATTCTCCCCCCCCTGGATCCGCGCCTGGTCTAGTCTGTATATAGTCTGTGTCTATGGTGTTTAGAAAATATTTTTTTTGCCCATTACCAGGGCTGGAAAATCTCTAAACACCGTTTCTGTTAAAATAGCGTGCTTTTTTTAAATTTATATGAATATGTATATCAAAATTGCTACACTCAAAAAATTATAACGGTAGATTCCACTACAAAAGACAGTTAAAACAACTACATTTGTTGTTGTTTAGACGTCTACGTTGTTGTTTTTAACTATTAATTAAAACGTCTCCCTATTGTCACCCGCGGATCTTTATGGAATTGGTTTTATTTTGTAGATCAGAAAAAATAAAGGGACACATATTTTTTTTAGCGGCCCAAATTCATATTTAGGGGGTAAAAAGGAGGGGGAAGACAAGGCAATTTTTAAGTTTTTAATTCAATTCCATTTTTATGAGGACAATTGCGGAAAAACGCTTTCCGCTCCAATTTGTTAACATTCATCAAAACAAAAAAAAAAAAAAAAACGAAACGAAACGAAATGTTTACTTCCATTAATTTCTCAATTTAATTTAGCATCGTTTGGAATAGTTTTGTAAAATATTACACATTTTCGATGAAATATTGATAAAATTAGCTTATTAAGGTACCTACAGACGACGCAATATTATGCACAATATTTTTGACGTTTTCCCACAATTGGCATACATAAAAATACTGAAATCGATTTGATTTGTAAAAATAATATTTATAAAATTTATTCTTAATGAATAAAATTTATTAAAAAAAAAAAAATAATTAACTTATTTTATTTCAAATTTTTAAATTAAAAAATCAAGTAACTCAAAATAAAAACTTATTAATGGTAAAATTAAAAAAAAGCCACAAATGAAAAAAAAAAAAAATATACTCTCGGCCAAACCGGGAGACGAACCTGGTGCCCCCAAATTAATATCCGACGACACTACCATTAGACCACCGGCAGCATTAAAAATGTATGTCAAATTCGCAATTTTGTTTGATTATAACACAGCAATGCTTAAAATAACTTACCCAGTGGTAAGTATACCCAGTGGTAGGTATACCCAGTGGTAGGTTTGAAAATATATTCCTAGTTTTTTATAGGGATCATACTATACTATAAGCTAACAAAATTAACCGTTACTAACAGTGTTGCCAGAAATCGTCAATAGGCAAAAATCGTCTGTCCGTTTGTAAGAATTGGACGCAAAATATAAATATATTGAATCTTATCCAAGAAATTATCAAAAAAAAAAAAAAAAACAATCAAAACACAAATAAAGAGTGGATGGTATAAAAAAAATGTAGAAAATATATATTTTTTTCAAAAATTATTTCATTAGCAATTTAACGACTATCGTAAAAGAGATAAACAAAACCGGGCAAATTACAACAAACCCTCTACTGTTGTGTATAAAAGAAGTTTTGTTGAATATACCATATTTTTTCCACCAAAATTCAATTTCGCTTTTAAAGAAAAACAAAACGACATTTAATTAATAATTAATTACAGCACATTTATATATTTGCAAAAACTGAGAAAAATCAATGACTCGATAAATATAATGAAGGGTATAGATTTAGGTGATTTAAATAAAATTATAATAATAAACAATATTAACAAAAAAAAAAAATCTTGAGTCCTAACATGATTCGAACCCGGGACTCCATGTATGAAAAGCCAACACTCTAGCCATCATACCACAGACTGATTAAAAGTTTTACAATTTTGCGGGTATGTTAAAAGAACGAGAACCAAAACAGATAAATTAGTGTTGCCAGAAATCGTCAATGAAATCGTCTGTCCGTTTGTAAGAATTGGACGCAAAATATAAATATATTGAATGTGTTTGATATTGAACTTATCCAAGAAATTATAAAAAAAAGAACAATCAAAACACAAATAAAGAGTGGATGGTATAAAAAAAAAATGTAGAAAATAAAATTTTTTTTCCAAAAATTATTTCATTTACCCAATGACAAAGAATACAAAAGATTGTTAGGCCGAATATAAATTATTAAGGGGATTTTAATAAATTGTAATTTTATAAACAATATTGAAGCTAAAAAATAAATAAAAAAAAAAAAAAAAAAACTTCATCCCGACCATGACTCAAACCTGCGACCATATGAATGATAAGCCAACAGTGCAGCCATCATACCACAGACTGCTTCTGAATGTCTTAGCAATTTAACGACTATGTTTAAAGAGATAAAAAAAAACCGAGCAAATTACAACAAACCCACTACTGCTGTGTATAAAATAAGTTTTGTTGAATATACCATATTTTTTCCACCAAAATTCAATTTCGCTTTTAAAGAAAAACAAAACGACATTTAATTAATAATTAATTACAGCACATTTATATATTTGCAAAAACTGAGAAAAATCAATGACTCGATAAATATAATGAAGGGTATAGATTTAGGTGATTTAAATAAAATTGTAATAATAAACAATATTAACAAACAAAAAAAAAAAAAATATTTTGAGTCCTAACATGACTCGAACCCGGGAGTCCATGTATGAAAAGCCAACACTCTAGCCATCATACCACAGACTGATTAAAGGTTTTACAATTTAGCGGGTATGTTAAAAGAACGAGAACCAAAACAGATAAATTAAAAAAAAGCATTTAATTAAACTGGAGTTATAACTCTTAAAACATAAAATATTAACAACATTTTTCAAATGTATTTAAATATGTTTATTAAAGGCCAAGATAAATCATCTTCTAAATGTGCCAATTTTGCTCCAAATTTGCTCATATTTTCTATATAGGCCACAAAGACCATATTTACACTCCATGTTAAAATTTGTTTACATACGTTAATCAGAATTTGAGTTATAGTATTTTACATTATAGGTTTGTATGGGGGGTGTTACACCCCTTTTTTCTATTCCCCCCAAATTTTACATAGAGATCAGACATGCTAAAATATCATTCTATACCAAATTTCATTCGAATCTGTTAAACAGAAGCCGAGTTATAGCATTTTGCTTGCTAAGCTAATGTGGGAGGTGCCACTCCCCTTTGTCCAATTCTTCTAAAATTTTACACAGACATTGTACATGGTATAATATTATTCTGTACCAAATTTTATTTTAATCTGTAAAGTAGAAGCTGTGTAAACGCATTTTGTATTTTCAAAATTTAAGAGGTGTCGTTAAACTTTCACTCATAACTTTTGATCGGCTGGGCCGATTTCGCTCAAATGCAATACCAAACTTCTCGGGAGAACTTCCAACAAATATGTTAAATTTCAGTCATCTCTGTGTAATATTTTGTCCGCTACAGCATTTTCAACAGACAGACAGACGGACAGACGGACAGACGGACATCGCTAGAATGTCTTAAAATCGATCGAGCATCATGAATATATATACTTTATGGGGTCCCAGACCGATATTTCGATGAGTTACAAACGGAATGACAAACTTATATATACCCTCTATCACTAAGTGGAGGGTATAAAAAAAATAAAAAAATATATTAAATTTTTATTAAATTATTTACTTAAATTGTTTTTAAAATTTTTAAGTAAATTTTTAATTGCGTCAATTAAAAATTTACTCAATTTTTGTTTTTAAATTTAAACAAGTGATTACTCAAATTTGTTTCCTCCATATTTTTATCTGTGCACTTACAAATAGTGTTTTTTTTTTTTGGGCCAAAAGGAAACCATACACAATTTGATAGCATTTCGTGAGTTGTAATTAAAAAAAAATAATTTTAATATTTATATAATATTAAATGTTTTTAATTTTATATTTTGAAAATAATATATACAATATTTAATAGTTTAAATAAAAAAATTTATTTAAATATAAAGGCGTCTTTCTATTAATGGGGAAACCAAAAAACCTAGGTAGTATGAAGCACTTTTCTTGTCATAAATAATCATTTATAAATGGTTATTTGAATTAAATAATTTGGGTAATTTATTTGTATGTTTTGCTCAATATTCCGTTTCCTTAAACGGCAATATTACCTAAGGTTTTTTGCACATATATTCCTTGTTTTTTTTTCATAAACGTTTACCTACGGGAATTGAGTATTTTATGCTTTTAACTTGGGTAGTGGTCTGTTACACACTTTCCTTAGGTATTTTATACCCTAATTTTGTTTAAATTCAGCCTTGTTATTTTTTGCGTGTATTGAGTAAAATTTTAATAAAAAAATCTTGAATGCTTACAAGCAATTTTGAGCAAATTTTTAATTGACGGAATTAAAAATTTTCTTTTTAAGAATTTTTTAATTATGTCAAGTAAAAATTTACTCAAAATTTATCTATTTAGTTTTTTAAAAAGTCTGAACAATTCTCACATTTTTTTAACTTGTTTTAAAAAAATGTTTTTTGAAACTTTACCAAATATATTTATGTCTTACACCCAAAAAAAACGTGGGTATTCAATACTAAAAATTTAACTAAATTTTAGTCCAAAAGGACCTAGTGCAGAAATTGGTAACCAATACTAAAATTTTTTGCTAAAATTATTGAAAACCAGTAATAATTACCAATTTTAGTACTTGAAGATTCTAAAACTAGTAAATTATTAGTAGATTTTGGTACAAAATCCCTTACTAAACCTTTTACTGTACACTGAAAAAAATTTACCATTTTTAAAGCATGTTGAACTTAATTTAAAAAAAGAAGGGTATTCGAGGGCTCCAAAGATATTAATTCTTCTTCCAAGTATATTTTTTCTAAAATATAGTAATGCATTTACTTAAATATATCTTAAAAGTAAGTAAAAATGTATTTAATATAAGTTTAATAGTTTTTATCCAGAAGAAAAATATTTTTTTAAAATAAGTAAAAATTTCCTTAAACTTACGGATTCTGTGGACCCTATGGAGTCCCAATGTGAGGACCCCATGGGGCCCCAATGTATGGGGTCCACCCACGAGTATGTGCGTACACTATTATTATGTGCGTGCACTATTGATTTTAATCCAAAATTTTGGTCAGAATCGCTCTATCTTGCTTAGTTTTCAAGATATGGGAATGGGGTCTTGAGAAATTTAATCATGAAATAACTCGAAAACTATACCTCGGAGGGCTTTCCGATCTTCGGCGGTCATATTCTACAAGTTAAGGACTACAAAAATTTTTTTCGTATCTGCAGTATTTGCAAAGTTATAGGCATTTGAAAATTCCGCGAAAATCTAAATTTGGATTTAAAGTTAGGGTCTCATTGAATTGTACAACAAAAGCTTACAATCTAAACTAAGTTTAGAGTTTCTTCCAATCAGCCAATTAACTTCAATAGTCTTTAATTTCATCTGAGATAATTTTGCAAAGCATTTTATTACTGATCATATCAATACCAAATGCCTTTAGGGGTTTAAATCAACAACTGCCTTTTCGACCTCTCGCATCTCAAACCGGATGGGTTCTGCTCTGCGCTGGGGTAAAATTGGTGGCAACTCTACTATAACACTTGATTCATTTGGCGTGAAAACATTTTTTTAACTGTTCAACAAACAGATCTACTTTTTCAGTATCATTTCTAGCCCAACCTCCATTTGGCTTTCGCAAAGGAGGCTTACATATGACAGGTTTTTCAAATTCTTGGTAGCACGCCATAACTAGTAATCCGTTTTTGATGTAGGCTCAATAATTTTCGTAAATTATTAGTGCATTCTCGCAATCGTGATTTGAGTTGTGGAGATCTGTGCAGTTGTCACTCTCTACGAGCTCTTCTTTTTTCATTTAAGAGTCGTTCAACATCAACAGAAAAAACTGGGGTTTGTCTGGATTGTCGGGGGGGTTTAGTAGCAAGTCGAGCAGCAAGTTTGAGATTGGATTCAAAATTCCTGAGCGAAAGGTCAATTTCATCTGGTGTTCTTAGCGATATGTTTTCTGAGCAATGAGTACTGAGAAATTTTTTATATTTTAGCCAATTTGTTCCTTTGCCTGTCAGTGCTAAGTCACCAGTAGGGGATACAATTTCTCGGGGGTTAAGGAGAGTAACAAGATTCTACACTAACGAAATTTATTTCTATATTCCTAGTCTCACCAAAGTCGATAAGATCAGATCTTATTACGATCTGACGGCCAGTATGTCGGTTCTCCGCTTTAGACCACCACCGAAAAAAAAAAAAATAAAAAATTAAACAAGGGATTACTCAAATTGTTTTTCCCAATATTTTTTTTTTTGTGTATGTACACTTTTTATTTAATCGATTCTTTGATGTTTTTTGAAAATAGGATTCTGATTTTGACGATTTTTTTTTTGTAAATCATAAATTTTGGTCGACTTTATACTCATCAACTCTGGCAACCCTTATTGTACCTACAATATATTCGCTCACTTATTGCTTTGTTATCGTGTGGAAAATGTATTGCCATCTTTATGTGCATTTAATCGAATGTGAAGTTCACATTGTAAACTACGTACACAGAAGCAGATATATTAGGGTGGCACGAGAAATGAATTGTCAATTGCCAAGCAAATAATGGTTCCTATTGGTCTAAAATGCCATACATATATAAAGTTTTAGCCAAATCGGACAATTTCAACCTGTGCCGGTATGGGGGTTTTGTTGAGTCTTGAAAAAAACAACTGCATACAAAACAAGTCGAATTTAACTGTCATACTTGTTATACCCAACACCACTCTGTGGTACAGGGTATAATGAGTTTTTGCTGATGTTTGTAACTACCCGAAATATTTGTCCTAGACCTACCTTCAAGTATACCGATAGACTCAGAATTACTTTTTGAGTCGATTTAGCAATGTCCGTCCGTCCGTCTGTCTGTCCATCTATCGGTTTAACCATGATACAGGTCGCAATTTTCAATCAATTGACTTGAAATTTAAAAGTTAAACTTTAAACGACTTGTAAACATGTATTGTGTTTTGAATTCACATTGAAAACATATGTGTGAGAAATTAGAAAAAGATAGTGATATTATTTTTTCTTTCACCTTTGCCTCTATGTTTTTTTATTCTAAAAACCGTATAACACCAAAACGAAATTTTTTGTCGTTTATAAGCTCAAGTAAAATAAAATTTAAATTTTTTTTTTTTTTTTCTGTAAAGACAGTTGAGCTCAGGCTCTAATTATAATTATGTATTATAATTTTTTAATCATGTTATATATGGTTTGAATTGAGAAAGGTGTGAAAGAAAAATTTATTTTTCTAAAAATTTAAGACATCCTGGTTCGTTTTTTATTAGTTTCATATAATCCAGTTATTATAATCATCAGAAAAACTTTTAATGTCAAATTTATTCAGTTAATAGTCAATTATATTCTATATGTGAAAATTATTAACAAATCGCAGCCGCCAAGGATTGAACCCATGATCTGTAATGTTTTTGCTATTTACTGCCACTTAGGTACGATCACTCTAGACCGATACGCTAAGTTGGCTGTTAAGCAAGTATCAACTAAATCATGGTTTTTCAATTCTTGTGTGGTTGTTGCTGTTGTTTTTTCGTACAGAAGAAGGTGAAATTGCCTTATGGTGTATAAATTCAATTTTTTAGTAATCATCAT
Source organism: Pegoplata infirma (assembly GCA_963921195.1). Taxonomy (NCBI): domain Eukaryota; kingdom Metazoa; phylum Arthropoda; class Insecta; order Diptera; family Anthomyiidae; genus Pegoplata; species Pegoplata infirma. The sequence continues at coordinate 154,581,368 of OY992537.1, read as the reverse complement.
TCGTCCTCCTTATTTGTATGAAATTGTTTTTCAAGGCCCAACTTTAACCCCTTAGCGGCAGGGGATAAAATTGTCTGATTTGGGTAAAATTTAAAATATAAAAGGAACCATTATTTGCACACCAATCGATGAAATTCGTAAAATAAGTTATTTGGCGTGCCACCCTAATACATACACACACATAATCTACAATAGCACAGGTAACAAACACATAAATGTTTGTTGGTATGTATGTATCGAAGCAATGTGTAAGTATATTTGTATTTAGTTGCTGTATGTGTAAGCGTTTGAATATACACGTCTCCATATATAGCAATACAATAACAAATATAATAGACTGTATATTATTATGCCGGTTTTGTTACCAAAACCACAGAAAAGTAAGTGAGCATGTAAGTAATTTTGAGTGAGCCACAGGAATGGGGTTGCCACAAATGCTAGCAAATCAACATTACTTCTGGCTGGTTCGGTTTACAATTTCTATTAATTTTACGTATGTTTGCGGCACAAAATGCACTCAACGTAAAATAAAAATGAAATAAAACGTAATTTTATATAGTAAAACATAAAATCGCAAGAAAAATCTTTTCACTAAAAATATAGAGTAAATAAATATAGAGATTCTAGTGCAAGTAAATAGGTTTCGGAAAAATTCGTTGGAAAGTTTTTATTATTTTTTCACCACCAAAATGTATAACTTTGAAAATCAGTTAAAAGCGGGTGCTTATATGATTAAAACCAATTTTAATGTATTTCTTGTAACTTCAACAGATTTTTCATTTTGAATTGGCAAAATACACAGAAAATAAAATCGACAAATCTGAGTCAACAAACAGCAAGTGTAAATGTCTTAAGCAGTGACGGTCCGTGAAGTTGTCACTGGGTGTTCTCTACTTATTTAAAATATCAAAATTATGTATATAATATATGTTTTTCTGGATGTAACACGTTTTCGTGATAGACCAAGTCTCAGTTTTATTATTTTTTATTAACATGCAGCCAAAATTATTTCTTGTGCTCCATTTATTTACGAAATAATGCTTTTTGTTAATTGTCTATGTGGTGAGGCAACAAAATAACAATACATAAAATAGAATTTAGGCTGCATCTTATTCAAAAATATACAAAACTAATAACATCGGATCTTTATCTATCTCGGAAACGCGTTAGGTTCAGGAAAACATGAATTTTATACTTAAATTTGCTGTTTTTAAAAATTAGAGAACACCCAGTGACAACTTCACGGACCGTCACTGGTCTTATATGGAGTTCACACTAGAGAATTTGTACTCGTTTAATACGGCATTCACACTAGCGACCTTAAACAAGTTGTTTAACAAAACACCAGTAGCAGAATAAAAACGTAATGGACACAGAACAAAGACTTTTTTAAACATCTCACTCTTGAACACTTCAAAACAGCAAGTGTGAACGCCGTATAAGCCACTTGTTTAAAAAAGTAAACAAAATCGTTCACACTACATTTTACACGTTTAACGCTGAGTGTTTAACGTTTGTAAAAAAACCAACATAACCTCATTCTGAAAAAAAAAATGCAAAAATATTTCTAAAAACCTTTTAAACTTTGGCGGAAGACAAGATATTTAATTTTTTTATAACATTTATATAACACCACTACACGGAACACCTTTTTATTGACTCATTACAAGTAAATAGGAAGATTTTTCTGTTTTTTGTTCCGGACCTGTCCAAAGCTGTTTGCATATTTATACTTCGATGGAAGGCAAAATTCACTATTAGTACAGCTTTTCCAATATAATTATAAATAAAACACACACTTTTTTCTGATTTTTCAGTAGTTTTTATTACCCGAGTAAAAAAGATCATATATAATTATATATAGTTTTATATATACATATATTATTTTATAAAACAATATGTATTTTTTGTTGCATCATATGTGATTTTATATATTTGCACTTCTAATTTGTTTCTTATATAAAATTATATAACAGAAAATATTGTCTTTTATATAATAACATATGATTTTAGATTCGTTTATATAATTACATATGAACTTTAAAATTCTGTCTACTTTTTTATATAATTTGATAAAACAAAACATTTTAAGTAATTTAATATAAAACTTTATGCAACTGTTTTTAAATTATATGTTATCTTATATGAGTAAAATTTAAAAAAAAATTCTAAGTCCTTTACATATAATTTAATATAACTTTTGAAAATTTTTCCAAGTCAAAAAAAAAATTAAAATTTTCTAAGTCCCAAAATTCTAGGACTGATGGAAAATTGAAAGAAAAAAATTCATAGAATTAGATATAACTTTTATAAAATTTTCTAAGTCCATATTTTTTGTTTTTTTTGAAATTTTTCAAACCCGAGTATAAAAATTGATATGACACAATATATAATTTAATATGGGTTCGTGTCTATTTTGATATAATCTTATACGAAAAATGGTTTCATAAGATTTGATCGAATAATATCTAATAATATCAGTTTGTATAACTTTATATCGACTTTGATACGAGTTTTGGTCTAATCCAATGATATAAAATTATATCCAATTATATTAAAATTTATACAATCCCTAGTAAAAAAGTTTTGATATAATGATATATAATTTGATACAATCATGTTAAATTATATATGAGTTTTTATATGTTCAGATCTAAATTTATCTAAGATTTATTGCGGATTCATTTTCTTATCTGAGGTTATACATAAATATATCTGACTTTATGTAATTATATAAATCTATATTAATTTATATAAAATAAGATCAAGTGGATTTATTTGGATGTGACCAAAATTCGGATCTAATTATATCATTTTTTATATTTGTGTATCTAAAATAATACATTTAGATCAATATCTGATCCAACTCGATACAGCCAATTTTGAGATCAAATTAGATCAAAAAAAATTTTTTTTTTACTCGGGATTTTATAAATCGGATGTTTTTTTAAGTTTTTAATAAAAAGTTGAAAAACTAAAATAATAAAAATAAGTTGTTCTTGAAAAAAACTTAGAAAAATTTCAAAAAATGAAGTCATGTTAAATTTTATATAAAACACTTAGAAAATATTTTCAAAAAAAATTGTCCTTGGAAAAACTTAGAAAATTTAAAAAAAATGGAGTCATATAAAATTTTATATAAAACACTTAGAAAAAATTTAAAAGATGGAGTCATATAAAATTTTATATAAAACACTTAGAAAATATTCGTGATAAAAAAGTGGTGCTATAAAACACTTAGCAAATATTCGTGATAAAAAGTGGTGCTTGGAGGAAAAATCTTAGAAAAATATGAAGTCAAATGAAATTTTATATAAAACACTTTGAAAATATTTGCGATAAAAATATATTCTTGGAAAAAACTTAAAAAAATTTAAAAATAATGGAGGCATATAAAATTTTATATAAAACACTTAGAAATTTAAAATGATGCATGGGGCCAGATGTTACAACATATAGTTATGTATGGCGATATCTTAAAAAAATCCTACATCAAAATTTATTATATAAATTTATCTTGCAATACATAGTGTCACACATGATCATATATGAAATAATATGACTATATAAAAGTATATAAGATCATATTAAATTATTTTTACTCGGGAAGTCCTAAAAATATTTTTGAAAATTTTTAAGTCCTGGAAACAAATTTTTTTGTCAATTTTTTGCGTTTTGGGGAAAAATTTTTTTTCTTATATATAAATATATTTAATTATATATAATTGCATCAATTTTATTCAAAAAGGGTCCAATTTTCGCATATAACTATATAAAATTATATTAAAATTATATCAAATTTGATGAGATTTGATCAAATTTGATAAGTTTTTACATGGTTTTATCGACTCATTTTTCGCATTAAACTATATATGATTATATATGATGTCTTTATATAATTTTATATGAATATATATAATCTTTTTTACTCGGGTAGTTTTTTAAATATTTATAATTTCTCAACTTTCCAATGTTTTGCTACGAAAATGGCGGACCGATACAGAAGCTGGTTGCTATGAAATCTTTTTTTTTGGCATTGAATAAAGAAAAATTAAAAGGAAATATACCGAACCCTGCCTTTGAAATGTTTAGCGAAATGTTCAACAGGGAAACAAGTCGAATTTGATTGTTTAGCTGAACAACCGAATGTATGGGGAAACAAGTCAAATTTTGCTCGTTTAGCGCTTGAACACTCATTAGATGTTTAAAGTCGGTAGTGTGAACTCCATATTAAGCTGATATCAACTAAACTAGAGTTTGCAAAACGATTAAAATCGTAATCGCGATTAATCGCACCAATTAATCGTAATCGTAATCGACAAAAAATTCATGCGATTACGATTAATCATTTTCTATGAAATACACTGTTTTTATAACGATTTTAAAAATTTATTATATTGGCCCACGATTCACTTAACTTATTTGCATTTTCTCGTTCCTTTTTTCTTGCAAAAGTAATTTAAATTTTAAGTCAAATTTAAATTTTCATCTAGAAACTCCACAATTTTGGTTTAAAAATAATCCAAAAGAATTTGGCTGGATTTGGTCAAAAAATTAGGGCATGAAGTTTCATCAAAAAACGTAATTTTTTTCTCTGGTTGCAGACTAAAGACGCTCTCCTAAATTTCCTTATAAATTTTCACACAATCGGCTCTTCAGTGGCCGTTGGCAGGTATTCTGACACGAAATTCGAAAGATTATAATTTTCGGCAAGCCCAAATATATACACATAAAAGTAATTTTTGTGGAATGTTTTTTTTACCAAAGGATCCTTTATTACAAATTTCAAGAGTCTAGGATCGTTATTTCATAAAATATGAAAAGGACAAAAATTACAATTTTTTTACCAATTTTACGACCCTTAGAAATTAAATTTACAACAAGTACTTTTTTCAGACAGTACTTTTTTAAACAGATGTAAGAAAATCTTGTATTTTTCTCCAAAAATCTGTTGAAGATGTCAAAAAAAATTAAGTATGTGCAAATTTTATCAACAAAGAATTTTAATTAGAAGTTTTAAAAAAATGTCTGAACAAAAAACTCGCAAGGGCGCTCGAGAGTTCTTTCGATGTGCAATGATATACTAGAAAAGAGACTGTGGTTCCAAAATCTCGAATTATTTTTACTAGGAAAGTTCGAAAGTTTTTAATTTTATTTCTTAAAAATAATATTTTTTGTATTTTCGTACTTTCTAAAATGTAAATTTCAAAAGATTTTTTTAAGGCTTGATTAGACTAGAGAGAATTCCCCTAGATTTAAAGTAAAAAAACAACTCTATGGTAACTTTTTAAATTGGAATGTCAAATAAAATGTTATTACATTTTTTTTATTTACTTTAATTCGGTTTCCAATCTACAAATTATTGACTAAATGTGCGAAAATCATAATATAGTGAAAATGGTAAGGAAAAACAAGAATTAAAGAAATTAGATTTGACACAACAATTTTTAAAGTCAAAAGTATATTCCCACAGAGTTGTGTTTTTCTTTAAATCTAGGGGTTTTCTTTCCCGTCTAAACGCTCCTTTAAAGCTATTGCATCTCAAATTATTTAAAAAATTCGATTAATCGTAATCGCGATTAACGGCAATTTTTTTAATCGTAATCGCGATTATGAAATATCTCGATTATTTGCAAACTCTAAACTAAACATTAGGGGGTGGATAAAATTTACCTTTTTTCGAAGACCTGTAGGGCAATGTCTTTGGGTTCTTTTTTGACTTGAAAATCGGAAAGTTCCAACAAAGTGAAACAAAAAATGTAACCTAAAAATATTTGTTACTCGTAATATTTGGACAGTACTAAAAAAGTGTTTTTATGATAATTTTTTTTTATCTTTAAAATTTTTTTTAAACTTTTTTTATACCCTCCACTCTGGTGATAGAGGGTCATTCCGTATGTAACACATTGAAATATTGGTTTAGGACCCCATAAAGTATATGGGGCATTCCAGGCCAAATCACTCACTTTTAGACCCGACCCCTTTCGATGTATTTTATTTTTGGATATGTTTTAGTACTTATTAAATGCAACTTGGACACCAATTTTCAGCCTTTTATTCCAAGATGGTGTTGAGTAATCAATTTTTCAAAATGGCGATTTTGCAAAAAAAATTTAAATTTTCAATTAATTTTGACCAATTAAAAATATAGATATCTTAAAAAAAGTTGGACAACGTTTTGTTGGTATTTAAATGTAGTTTTAGAAAAAAAATATTAACAAATTATTCGATGTAATTATCACTTATTTTCTAACATTTAAAAATTAAAATCGACTTTTTGAAAAAGTCCGAAACCTTCGATTTTTTTTAAGAAGTCTAAAAATTCTCCTCTAAATTACGCAACTTTTAAGCCATAATTTGAGATGTGATCACAATTCTTTCTTTTTTTTCAAATTTTTAATATTGAACCTTTTATTTTTTGACTCTGATTTATTTTATATGGTGCTTCAAAAAAATGAAATTGGTAGATACTGACCCTAACTTAGCCAACGTATATTCATTTGGAGGTAAAAATACGTCTCACAAAAATTAAGGACAATCGGACATGGGTAAGACGTTCCGCATGGTCCTTGAAGTTTAAAACACGGATTACAAGGAAAAATATTTTTTTTCTGTTTTCGCAATTTTATTGGTACTTTAAGTTAAGTTTTAATTCAAGTGGTTACATAATTATAATATAGAGTAAAATCCCTTTCTAATAAGGTACTAAAACCTAAAATCGGTTGAAAATCAGCCAAGTTATTACAACTAGGGCTGTCAATCCCGAAATCCCGAATCCCGAAATCCCGGGATTTTTGTCACAAAATGGATCCCGAATCCCGGGATTTTTAATCTCAAATCCCGGGATTTTTGAAATATTAAAAATGTATGAGAATTTATTTTTAAAATACAACTATGTTCAATTATTGTTACATTTACATAAACAAATTAAAACTAAAATCTTTTTTAATTTTCAACGTATTTGGCCACGAATTTGGCTGAGCTGAGAATTCTTTCCAGGCTAGATGAATAAAAGTCAAACGCCCTAACCATTAAGTCACAGTCACGGAGCCCTTTGACCAAAGTTTGCAGGTTTTGGCGAAAATGTTCTAAAAAACCGAAACTTTGATCGAAGGGCGCCACGGGTAAATTTAATCCCATTGGCTTCAAATTTGTACCACATACGTTTTAGGAGTAGGAGAATAAAAATTTTTCCGGACGTTCAAAATTGGAAGAAACAATTTTTTTATACAAAAAAAAAATGAAAGTCTAATGTTATATATTACTAGCGTGCGCAGGGTATTTTGTTGCCCGTAAATACAGAAAAATTTCATAACGATAATAAATGACCCATTTTTGGAACTTTTCGCTATGGAATCTTCATATATATACTTATGTCTTAATCCTTTACAAAAACTGTGCTTATGATGATCACAACACTTACCATAAATACCAAATACATCAGTTGATAAAATAACCACTTCGTCAACTTTAAGACGGTCATATGTTATTAAAAAAAAAAACATTGATTTATTAATTTGAGCAAAAAACAATTGAGTAAATAAAACTTTGAGTTAAAAATTTAATGAACAAATTTTGTAAAAATATGAACAAATATGTATGAATGAAAAAAAAAATACTGAAAAATTAATTGATAAAAAAATTTTAGTACAAACAAAATTTTAGTAAAAAAAATTAAAAAAAAATCATTTGAATTTGTTTCCAGTTTCATTCCATGTTCTATTCCCTGTTCCATTCAATTTCGTTCAATGTGGTGTTCATTCCTTTTTCTATGGATCAGATCATTAAAAATAATCATTTTACACTTATTTTGTTTCAAAAAAAATATATAAAGTGCCCCTTTAACTCCTTAGGAATCAGAATTTAAAAAAAAAATCTTTTGGGAATGTTTTTTTTTTCGCTAAACGATCCTACGTTCCAAATTTCAAGTTTCCAGTACCATTATTTCAGATAATACGAAAAGTACCAAAGAGCTCGATTTTACTCCCTTAGAATCAAAATTTCGAAAAAAAGTACTTTTTACAGATTTTTTTCTGTTGTTGGATCCTACATTCCTAATTTTAAGATTTTATGACCTCTATTTAAGAAAATATATACAGTACCAAAAAGTAATTTGCGCTTACATGAGCTAAGCGCAAATGAGCTAAAAAAACAGAAAATTCATTGCCTTCTTTAGAAATCTTTTTGTCGCTAAATGACCCTGCATTCCAAACTTAAAGTTTCCAGGACCATTATTTCAGGAATTATAATAATTATACACTTTTTTACCCCCCTTAGAATCGGAATTTCGAAAAAGTACTTTTTCAGAATTTTTCCCGTTGTTGGAACTAACATTGTAATACTTTTTTGTAGTACCTTAATTTCAAAAAATTTAGAAAGTACCAAAGTAAAATTTTTTACCACTTTTAACCCTTAGGATTTCCAGAAAGTACTTTTTTTGGGAATGTTTTTCCGTTAGAGGATCCTACATTCCAATTTTCAAATTAATAGGATTTTTTTTTTCGGAATTTCGAAAAAGTATGTTTTCAGAATTATTTCCGTTGTTGGAACCACCATTGCAAATTTTAATATTTTTGTAGGACCTTAATTTAAAATAATATAAAAAGTACCAAACTACCATTTTTACCACTTTTTACCCTTAGGAGTCTGAATTTCCAGAAAGTACTTTTTTGGGGGAATGTTTTTCCGTTAGAGGATCCTACATTCCAATTTTCAAATTAATAGGATTTTTTTTTTCTGAAAAAATAAAAAGTACCAAAGTGCTCGCTTTTTACCCCATTAGAATCGGTATTTCGAAAAAGTACTTTTTCAGAATTTTTTCCGTTGTTGGAAACAACATTACAAATTTTAATTTTTTTGTAAGACTTTAATTTCAAAAAATATAAAAAGTACCAAAGTACAATTTTTTACCCCTTTTTACCCTTAGGAATCCGAATTTCCAGAACGTACTTTTTTGGGGAATGTTTTTCCGTTAGAGGATCCTACATTCCAATTTTCGAATTAATAGGATTTTTTTTAGAAAAAATAAAAAGTACCAAAGTACTCGCTTTTTTACCCCCCTTAGAATCGGAAATTCGAAAAAGTACGTTTTCAGAATTTTTTCAGTTGTTGGAACCACCATTGCAAATTTTAATATTTTTGTAGGACCTTAATTTCAAAAAATTTAAAAAGTACCATTTTTTACCCCTTTTTACCCTTAGGAATCCGAATTTCCAGAAAGTACTATTTTTTCGTTATTTCAAAAGTATGTTTTTTCGTTATTTCAAATTTCGAATTAATTTGATTTTTTTTCAGAAAAAATAAAAAGTACCAAGGAAGTCGCTTTTTCCCCTTTTTCAAACCTTCGTTTTTACCCCTTAAAATCAACATTTCCAATAACCCAGCCTTAGCGGATATGTATTCCAGGAGGTGAAACTACAATCCAAATTGCAAGACTCTTGCTTCAGTGGTTTGGGCTGTGGGATGATGCGTGATTAGTATGTCAGTCAGTCATCAGTCAGTCACGTAACTTCTTTATATATATAGATAAAAAGTACCAAAGTACATTTTTTTACCCCCTTAGAATCAACATTTTCAAAATCGCAGCAAAATCGGTATTTTGTAAAAGTACTTTTTCAGATTTTATTTTTGTTGTTGGAAACAACATTGCTTATTTTAATTTTTTTGTAGGATTTTAATTTCAAAAAATATAAAAAGTACCAAAGTACAATTTTTTACCCCTTTTTACCCTTAGAAATCCAAATTTCCAGAAAGTACTTTTTTTGGGAATGTTTTTCCGTTAGATGATCCTACATTCTAATTTTCGAATTAATAGGATTTTTTTAGAAAAAATAAAAAGTTCCAAAGTACTCGCTTTTTTACCCCCCTTAGAATCGGAATTTCGAAAAAGTACGTTTTCAGAATTTTTTCCGTTATTGGAACCACCATTGCAAATTTTAATATTTTTTTGTAGGACCTTAATTTCAAAAAATATAAAAAGTACCAAAGTACCATTTTTTACCCCTTTTTACCCTTAGGAATCCGAATTTCCAGAAAGTTCTTTTTTTTGGGAATGTTTTTTCGTTAGAGGATCCAATATTTCAAATTTCAAAATAATTGGATTTTTTTTTTTCTTAGGAAAAATAAAAAGTACCAAAGTAGTCGCTTTTTCCACATTTTCAACCCTTCGTTTTTACCCCTAAAATCAACATTTCCAAAAACCCAGCCTTAGTGGATATGTATTCCGGGAGGTAAAACTACAATCCAAATTTCAAAACTCCAGCTTCAGTGGTTTGGGCTGTGGGATGATGCGTGATTAGTATGTCAGTCAGTCATCAGTCAGTCACGTAACTACTTTATATATATAGATTACTTTTCTCCTTTAAATGTTTTTATTATTTTAAATTTTCTTTAAATTAGTGTTAAATTATACAGTGCAACAACCAAAATTGGAATGGGATGAAACCAAAAGCAAATAAAAGTTGTTATTTTCCATAACAAACCCCTCAAGGTTTTTTTAGATCATTGCTAAATACTTAATAATAATAATTACTTGAAAACTGAATAAGTGGCGTACACTTAATTTTTTAATTGCCTTTAAATAACAATCAGAATAATTAGAAATATTTTTTAAATAATTTCGTTGTACCGAAATAGACACATATGCACAATAAAATTGAAACATAAAGAGTCCACTATTTTTTTACTTTTATAATCAAAGAAATTTAATCCTAAAAAATCCCGGAATCCCGAAAAATCCCGGAATCCCGAAAAATCCCGGAATCCCGAAAAATCCCGGGATCCCGGGATTTCGAATTTCAAATCCCGAATCCCGGGATATTAAAAAACCGCTCCCGTTTGACAGCCCTAATTACAACTACCCCATGCATCTATTGTGTGGCAGACCACTTCCCAGCAGAAATTTTGCTGAACGTTCAGCAGCTTTTGGAAGGGGAACTTGAGTAAAGGAGCGCATCCAATTGCGCTGAATTCATGCATGATTCCCTAAGGCGATGTCCCACTTTAGAGCGCTAGTTGGATACACAGAAACAGCGCTCTTTAGATGCACTGAAATCACGTGTCTTTAGAGCGCTGATTTAAGCAGAATAAAGATGCTGTAAATTCATGTATCTTTTTAGCGCTGATTTAAGCAGATTAAAGATGCAGTGAATTCATGTATCTTTGTAGAGCTTATTTAAGCAGAATAAAGATGCTGTAAATTCAAAGTTGAAATCAAATAACTAAAATTTAAAAAAATATAACAAAAAAATTCATTCGTTTTACTTTACAAAACTTTATTTATGTGAAACAAAATGAAAAAAAAAAAAAATCGGAAGTGAACATCAAAAAAATATCGGAAATTTTCATTTTCACATTTTTTATGGGATTTTTTTTGGGAACAGCGGTCAAAGATGATATGATTGAAGCGCTCTTTGCAGCGCTGATTAATGCGCAATAATGATGCAGTTAAATCATGTGTCTTTGTCTAAAACTCATGTTTTTTTATTCAAAAAGTGTTAAAAATATTAAAAAGGAAAGCAAGTGTGAAATTTTACCAAAAAATAATTACACATTATAAGTTTTATATAAAAAATCTTAAAAAAAAATTAAAATTTTTTCCCCTTCCTTTTACTGCATCCCTAAGAGCGCTCTTTGGATGCGCTACGGTATGCTATAAACAGATGCTGTGTCGCCAAAATCTCGATTTATTTCTGCTGGGTTGATTAAGCAATACAATCCGATTTTTGAAATTTATTGAAATTTTCTACTGTAATAACATTTTTTTATTCTTCAAGTTCAAATGTTGTTAGATGACAAGTATTTTTGATATCGTGCTTTGCTAACATGATTTAAATTAATGCTAAAAATGCCTCCATTTTTCAACACTATTTTGAAATCTCCATTTTAAAATTTTTATTTGTTTTTTATTTTTAAATTTGGAACAACAAAAAAAATATTACACTGAAACATGAATAATAAAAAATTGTTATTAAAGTAGCTTATTTCAATAACTTTAAAAAATGGGACTCGAATTCATTAATCAAGTGGTGTGACACACGTTAGATGCCTGGGGAAGTTGTAATAACTTGGCTGATTTTCAGCCGATTTCAGGTTTTAGTACCTTATTAGAAAGGTATTTTACTCCATATAATAGTTCTGTAACCACTTTACTTAATTCAAAATACCAAAAAAATTGCGAAAACAGAAAAAAATCATATTTTTCCTTGTAATCCGTTTTTTAAATTTCAAGGACCATGCTGAATGCCTTACCCATGTCCGATCGTCCTTAATTTTTGAGAGACGTATTTTTTCCAAATGAATATACTTTGGCTAAGTTAGGGTCAGTATCTACCAATTTTATTTTTTTGTAGCACCATATAAAATAAATCAGAGTCAAAAAATAAAAGGTGCAATTTTAAAAATTTAAAAAAAAAATAGAAAGAATTGTGATCACATCTAGAATTATAGCTTAAAAGTTGCGTAATTTAGAGTAGAATTTTTCGAGTTTTTTACAAAAATATCGAAGGTTTCGGACTTTTTCAAAAAGTCGATTTTAATTTTTAAACGTCAAAAAATGAGTGATAATTACTTCGAATAATTTTTCATATTTTTTTTCTTAAACTACATTTAAATACCAACAAAACGTTGTCCATCTTTTTTTAAGATATCTATATTTTTTAATGGTCAAAATTAATTAAAAAATTTAATTTTTTAATTTTTTTGAGAAAATCGCCATTTTGAAAAATTGATTACTCAAAACCATCTTGGACTAAAATGCTGAAAATTGGTGTCCAAGTTGCATTTAATAAGTACTAAAACATATCCAAAAATAAAATAAATCGAAAGGGGTCGGGTCTAAAAGTGAGTGATTTGGCCTGGAATGCCCCATATATATTCATGATCCTTGATCGATTTTAAGTCGATCTAACGATGTCCGTCTGTTTATCTGTCCGTCCGTCTGTCTGTTTAAATCACGTTTTTGGCAATAATCCGGAACCAATTTAAACGCTTGGGGTACCAAAAGTTGCGGAATTTTCCTAGGAAGAACCTGTTTTTTTTTTTTTAAATCGGTTAAGTATTTTAAAAGTTATGAGTGAATTTCTGAAAAAAACTCTAAGTTGTTTTCAACATAACCCTAAATTAACTCATATTTTGTGTAGATACATAACAAAGAATACGGAAATGAAAAAAAAGGAGAAAAAGAAAAAAATCTTTACAAAAAAACTTTAAAATATGTAAAACAAAATCTAAATTTAATTAAAAAAAAGTTCGTTAAGTAATAATAAATAAATTAGCTGTGTTCGCGAACTCAATAATTTGTACGAATTTGTACAAATTATTACGAATTTTGTCTAAAAGTCGTTCGCGTACTTTAAAAACCCAGTAACGAGAGAGAAAATGAGAGAAAAAAGTGACAGTTCTATTTTAGAAACTTGCAAGTTTTTACTGGATAAATTTTTGCCAGCAAGAATTATCAATCACAAAAAAAACATATGATTGCTTAACATATGTTTATATTTTTGGTAAATGAAAACTTTTTTGTGGTGTAAAATTGTTTAAAAAATAAAAAAATTGTGAATTTATAAATTAAATTGCATTTTAAGATCAAACTTTGTGCACAAATTAAAAAAAAAATTATCAGTTAATAAAATATGGAAGACGTAAGTAGATATAAACTTAATTTGCGCTCTATAATCAATTTTAACTATTTTTCAATCAGGTTCCTACAAAAAGATTGTGCATACGCCAAACTGACTTGGAACCGGTACCTTCAGCAGCAAGAACATCGCAGATTGAAACCATCGAAGGTAATTCAAATTTAGAAAACATTTTTAATACAAAAATACATATATTTTTGGAATTTTCCAGCTGCTTGTTCTCTTGCCTCACAAGAAAATGGGACGGCGGATGTAATATCGGAGGAAAAAAACATTATTGTTATTAATGCAATCAACATGCTAATGGAGTCCTCGTCATCGGAAAGTGATGATGAAGAAGAACTTGTCATACGGTCAAAGTTGTCATGCAGAAATGATATTTATCCCGATGAAATTTTATTCATGTACCATAGAGTCTCTCGTAATTCTGTTAAAAATTATGTAGAAAAAACGGTACCTACGTATTCTGAAAATGAGTTTCGAAGAAATTTCAGAATTTCAAGAAGTCTTTTTGAAAATCTGTGTGGACGATTGTTGCTTTGGGACTCATATAGCAAACTTCGTCCTGACAAAAGACTTGGTGAAAACGTTTATATGCTGGTGTTTTTGTGGTTTGCTGGTCATGAAGCTTGCAGCTTCAGAGACCTTTCGGATCGTTTCGATTTATCGACCTCGACGATTTGTAAGATCATCGAGTTAGTTTCGATGTTCCTTAGTTCGTTAAGCCCAGAGGTAATAAAATGGCCGACTGAAACTCAGAAGATCGCAACGAGCCAGTTCTTTGACCAAAAATGTGGTTTTTCAAAGGCAATAGGTAAGCATAACATTGATTAGTGTGTTTACATATATGGGGGTTTTCGTGTCAACTGACACAACTTTTGAAACCGATGTCTTCCGATCGGGATGAAATTTGCACCAAGGTTAGTCCTATTGGATAGTAGTTCAGACACAATTTTTCAGCGAGATCGGTCAAGGACTCTCTGAGTTAGAGGGGGTCGAAATTTGACATTTTGGCCAAAGAGGTGTTTATTCTCATCCATGTAACTTCTTACCTAATGTTTTTAGCAAAATGTGTCCCAAAGAGTTTAGATAGCTATTTCGTCAGTCTTTCGAAAAAAAATTATAAAAAAAATAAAAAAAAAATTTTAGATTTTTTTTACTAAAAATCTAAAACTTTTTTGACTTTTTCCTCAAATTGGGCCCTTTTTTTTTTTTTGATTCAAAAGAAAGCTTAGGTCTTTTCCTTGAAGAGCTATGGGGTCGCTTAGTGGGATGCGAGTGGGATATCTATGAAAAAATTATTTTTTTAACTTTGGAACACAAAAAACGGTTCTTCAATTTGCACTATTAGGCGTGGGATAGCTAACCAGTTTTCGATTTCGATCCGCGATACCCTCTTATTTTTATAGGTTCGAAAAAGAAAGCACGAGCCAAAAAATAAGGGCGGTGGGGTGGGGCCATATGGCCCCTCATGGGGGTCAAAATTGGGCGTAAAGAGGTAAAATCCTCAAAAAGCCCCAAAACTGCCCTAGAAACGCCCCTGGAGGGGTGCAATGTGAGACGAACCTCCAATAATTTTCTACCCCCAACATTTTTCTTGAACATACCTTACCCCTATTTCCACTTCCTATGGGGGCTCCCATATAAAACATTTTTCAAAAATTTGATCCTACCATTCTAACTTACCCTAAATTGCCCCAAGTGGAGCCAAATGTATGACCGACCCCCATTATTTTATTAATTCCAACATTTTTTGCGAACACACCTACAATGTATCTTTAACCCTTAAGGTGGTCCCCATACATTTCTTTTATTTTTTATAAATTTATTTTATTAAACCAGCTCCTACCGCCCCTACCGTGCCTCCTAGAGAGGCATAAATTATGACCAACCCCCATTATTTTTTAGTTACCAACATTTTGTCCGAACATAATAACACCCTATCTCCACTCCTTAAGGGGTTCCCATACGTTATAAAAACATGTATTTTTAAAAACTAATAAAAAAATAAAAAAAAATGTATGGGGACCCCCTTAAGAGTTGAAAATAAAGGGTAGGTATATTCTGAGAAAATGTTGGACATGAAAAAATATTGGGGGTCGGTCATATATTTTACTTCTCTAGGGGCACCCTATGGACAGTTAGAGCGGTAGGAGCAAATTTTATAAAAATGTCGTTTTGTATGGGAGCCCCCTTAGGAAGTGGAAATAGAGGTTAGGTATATTCAAGAAAAATGTTGGGGGCAGAAAATTAATAGAGGTCGGTCTCACATTGCACCCCTCCGTGGGCAGTTCTAGGGCAGTTGTGGGGCTTTTTGAGAATTGTAACCTCTTTACGCCCAATTTTGACCCCGATGAGGAGCCATATGGCCCAACCCCACCGCCCTTATTTTTTGGCTCGTGCTTTCTTTTTCGAACCTATAAAAATTAGAGGGTATCGCGGATCGAAATCGAAAACTGGTTAGCTATCCCACGCCTAATAGTGCAAATTGAAGAACCGTTTTTTGTGTTCCAAAGTTAAAAAAATAATTTTTTCATAGATATCCCACTCGCATCCCACTAAGCGACCCCATAGCTCTTAAAGGAAAAGACCTAAGCTTTCTTTTGAATCAAAAAAAAAAAAAAAAAAAAGGGCCCAATTTGAGGAAAAAGTCAAAAAAGTTTTAGATTTTTAAGAAAAAAAATCAAAAAATTTTTTTTTATTTTTTTTATAATTTTTTTTCGAAAGACTGAAGAAATAGCTATCTAAACTCTTTGGGACACATTTTGCTAAAAACAATAGGTAAGAAGTTACATGGATCAGAATAAACACCTCTTCAAAACGCAAATTTATTGAGACTTCACCAGAAAATATGGAAAAATCAAATCAAGTCGGAAATATGGCTTCTAGCGACCTTTTGAATATGATGGCTACACTTTTGGACCAAAAATTAGATGAAAAATTGAAAAATCTACCCACGAAAAGTGACTTACTGGAGGTGAAAGAGAACGTAAACGAAGTAAAATCCGAGGTAAAAAGATTGTCAACAGAAAATACAATTCTACAAAGTGAGCTATCAAAACTTCAGATGGCAAGAGAAAATGATCAACGCAGAATGATGTTATTAGAAAAAAGTTTGGCAAAGAGAAAACTTATAATCAGGGGCCTAGATAGTCAACCCTCGGCATTTACGGCTGTGAAGAAAATGTTCAAGCAAAACCTGAAAATGAAAAGAAATGTTGAAATTGAAGAAACAAGGAAAATTTTCGAAAAAGGCGACAAAATGACGGTAGTGGTCGAACTTAAGTCTACAGAAATGGTTTCGCAGATTTTCAAACACACGAAAAATTTGGCCGGCACTTCAATTCACGTAGAACGTGAACTATGTATGGATCGACAACAAAATAAGAAGGTAATGCTGCAGCTAAAAAGAGAACTCGTACAGGTGGATAGTGCCATAAAAGTTTTTGTAAGAGATGATCAGTTGATAGTAGATAAGAATCAATTTTACTGGAACAAAAACAATATATTAATGTGTGGTCAGGATAAAGGAGAGGAAATTTTAAAAACCAAGTATGGTGAGAAGTTGATAGATATTAACTTAGAATATAATAAAATTTTAGAAAAATGTAATTCAAAAAACTAATGAAAAATATTAACAATAGTAAACAAATTTGCAATATAGAAAAAGATATAAAAAAATCCTTAAAACAATTAAATAATAAAATTAGTCTTAAAATAGTATCATACTAGCTGTTTCGCACCCGGCGTTGCCCGGGTTGAAAAAAATATTATATAATGAATAACAGTTTGTAATGCCCTATGGTTGCATTCTCGGTTAGCACTCCATCTGGTGAAAATTTCAATTTCGCATTACTTTACACCACCTCTGTCCGATCGCGCGCTGATATGACCCTTTATTCCCGCCTTGTTTAGTACTCGACGTTTAAGCGTGATAAACGAATAGGCAGAAATATATTTCAATATATTATAAATGGGTGTGGAAATTTACGTCCCTTTGTTCGATCGCACACTGATATGGGCCCGCATCTGTTAGTCATTTATTAAAAATTGGCTCAGCCGTTTTTGCGTGATTGCGGAACTGGCAAAAATACACGCCTTTGCCCAATCACGCGCTAATATGGCATATTGTTCCCGCCTCGGTTAGTAAGTACTATATGTGTTGAAATTTTGTTAAAATCAGTTAAGGTGATTAAGCGTAATTACGGAACAGACAGAAAATAACTTTCAGTGTGGTGCAAAGGGGCGTGACAACTTACGCCCCGTGGTCTAAACACGCTCTATTATGGTTTATTATTCCCGTTTCGAAAGTACTATATGTGGTGAAAAATCCATTAAAATTGGTTAAGCCGTTTAAGCTTGATTGTGGGACAGGCAGAAATAACTTTCAATGTAATACAAAATAGCGTGGGTCCCCTTTGTCAAACCACACTCTTTTGTGGCCTATAGTTCCTGCCTCGGTTAGTACAATCTGCTGTGGAAATTTCTTCAAAATCAGTTAAGCCGAATAAGCGTGATTGCGAAAAAGGCAGAAAGGAGGTGCAATAAATTTAACAGGGCGTGTTATTTTATGCCCCTTTGTCCGATCGCTCATTTTATGTTCTATAGTTCCCGCCTCGTTTAGTACTATCTGTGACGAAAATTTCATCTTAATTGATTCAGCCGTTGATGCGTAATTGCGGAACTAACAGAAACAACTTTTAGTATAGTACAAAAGAGCGATGCAACTAATGCCCCTTTGTCCAAACTCGCTTTATTATGGCAGTCAAAAATAATTTGAAATTAATACAAAGAGCGGCATTTTAAAACGCGTTTATATGGGAGCCCCCATAGGAAGTGGAAATAGGGGTAAGGTATGTTCAAGAAAAATGTTGGGGGTAGAAAATTATTGGAGGTTCGTCTCACATTGCACCCCTCCAGGGGCGTTTCTAGGGCAGTTTTGGGGCTTTTTGAGGATTTTACCTCTTTACGCCCAATTTTGACCCCCATGAGGGGCCATATGGCCCCACCCCACCGCCCTTATTTTTTGGCTCGTGCTTTCTTTTTCGAACCTATAAAAATAAGAGGGTATCGCGGATCGAAATCGAAAACTGGTTAGCTATCCCACGCCTAATAGTGCAAATTGAAGAACCGTTTTTTGTGTTCCAAAGTTAAAAAAATAATTTTTTCATAGATATCCCACTCGCATCCCACTAAGCAACCCCATAGCTCTTCAAGGAAAAGACCTAAGCTTTCTTTTGAATCAAAAAAAAAAAAAAAAAAAAGGGCCCAATTTGAGGAAAAAGTCAAAAAAGTTTTAGATTTTTAGTAAAAAAAATCTAAAATTTTTTTTTTATTTTTTTTATAATTTTTTTTCGAAAGACTGACGAAATAGCTATCTAAACTCTTTGGGACACATTTTGCTAAAAACATTAGGTAAGAAGTTACATGGATGAGAATAAACACCTCTTTGGCCAAAATGTCAAATTTCGACCCCCTCTAACTCAGAGAGTCCTTGACCGATCTCGCTGAAAAATTGTGTCTGAACTACTATCCAATAGGACTAACCTTGGTGCAAATTTCATCCCGATCGGAAGACATCGGTTTCAAAAGTTGTGTCAGTTGACACGAAAACCCCCATATACATTAGGGCGTTTCATCAAAAACTTTTTTTTGGATTTTTGCAACTCTTGAAGCGGAATATGAATTCTTATGGCCTAAAAGATTTTTGAGATTTTTTTCAGATTTTTGGAATGTCGGGATCAACTCGCTCAAATCGATTTTATCAAAAAAATGAGGTTATGAAACATAATTTTTTTTATTTTTTGTTCTCTGGTGCCTTTTTTAACAAAACCAGATATAATACTTCTTAATGGTGCTAGCCTCCTAAAAAAAAATATTCGCGGTCAAAATTATAAGTTCAAGGGTCACTAAGATGACCTTAAAAGTAAAAATTCAGAATTTCCCGTATTTTAACCTCAATAATTCGAGAAATAAGCTATGTATGAACGTCATGTTGAATCCGTTAGATAGGTCTTTAAAACACCTTTCATTTAAAACCAATCTGACTATTGTCACTTTTGTAGAAATGTTAAAAAAAATAAAAAACTGGGAAAAACTCATTTTCTCCCCCATTTTATCGAAAATTGAACTGGTGCATTAGGTAGTTTTTTTTTGTAAAGTTAAAATAATAACTTTTAAAGGCTTTTTATAGATTTTAGTTAGTGTTTCCAAGCCGGTTAACCAAAAAACCGGTTTTTTGTCAAAAAAAAACCGGTTTGACAAAAACCCGGGTTTCCGGTTTGGAAACACTAATTGCAATCAAAAAAACTTCTTTTAAGTTTATTATTTCTATTTTACAAAAAAACTACTAATGGATTCCCTTCGATTTTCTGTAAAATGGGGGAAAAAATGAGTTTATCTTAGTTTTTTAATATTTCTACTAAAGTGACAAATGTCATTTTGGTTTTAAATTAAAGGTATTAAAAAGACCTATCTAACGGATTCATCATTACGTTCATATATTGCATATTTCTCAAATTATTAAGGTTGGAACACGAGAAATTCTGAATTTTTACTTTAAAGGTCATCTTAGTGACCCTTGAAGTTATTATTTTGACCGCGAATATTTTTTTTTAAGGGGGCTAGCAACATTAAGAAGTATTATATCCGGTTTTGTTAAAAAAGGCACCAGAGAACAAAAAATAAAAAAAATTATGTTTCATAACCTCATTTTTTTGATAAAATCGATTTGAGCGAGTTGATCCCGACATTCCAAAAATCTGAAAAAAATCTCAAAAATCTTTTAGGCCATAAGAATTCATATTCCGCTTCAAGAGTTGCAAAAATCAAAAAAAAAGTTTTTGATGAAACGCCCTAATATACATGTAAAATTGTTTTTCAAGGTTGCATAGATGGAACCCACATTACTATCGATCCACCAAGTAATGGAAAAGACGAATACATCGATAGAAAAGGAAACACCACACTTACTATGCAAGCGATATGTGATGCCAACAAGAAATTTATCAACGTTTTTGTTGGATATCCAGGATCCTCCCACGATAGTTGGGTTCTTAAAAACTCGCCCATCTACAATAAATTGCCAGCATATTGTGGAGGTAATTATCCTTTATATATATAAAAGAGTAATGTGACCGACTGACTTACTGATCATCATCGCCCAGCCCAAAATACCTTTTATAAAAAGTACCTTTTATCATACATGGGAATTTTTAATTGGCATTGAATTTTCATTGGCATTAGTTGGAACTAATGCCAATGCCAAAAAAAGCATTTGCATTTATTGGCAATGAAATTTTTTGCATTGGCATTATTTGTACTAATGCCAATGAAACGGCACAAATGCCTAAAAACACTATTTACAATTGATAAAAAAAGCATTTTTTTACAATAAATATATATTTTTTTTAAAAAAATTAAATGGCGATATCTCGAAAACTAAGCCAGATAGAGCAAAATGGAGGAAATTTTTGGTTCTTAGAATCTCCATGGTTTCGCGGGTCCTCTTCACATGTGTGGACCCCAATGGGTCCTAACTTTGAATCCAAAAAATTTGGGATTTCGGAAAATTTAAAAATGCTTATATCTCGGTAAATATTGGTGACACAACAAAAAGTCCGAAAGCATTTTTGTAGCTCTTGGTTTCTAGAACTCGTCTGCCAATACCAGAAAACCCTCAGAGCAATAGTTTTTAAGTTATTCAGTTTCTAAAATTCTCAAGAACCTACTGTGCCCCTAAATTGCAGTACCTGGAAAAATAAGCAAGATAATGGTATGTGAATTTTTAAATTTTCGGGAGTGCCAATTTTTTAGATTCAAAATTTAGAATCAAAAAAATGATTGAAACAATGCCAATGCTAAAAATGTCATTGGCATTAGTTTCAATATAATGCCAATGAAATCGTCAATTAATTAGTCCATTTATTTAAATAGTCCCATGTATGCCTTTTATAAATCAACTTACCATTTATAAAAAGTACCTTTTATAAAAAGTACCTCTTATAAAAAGTACCTAAAGTGCACTAATATGCTTAAACATTTTACATTTCAGATTACTACATATTGGGTGATTCGGCATATCCATGCAACAAGTATTTAGTCACCCCATATAGGGACAACGGGCATCTTACAAGGCCCCAAAAATTATTTAATATGAAATTGAGCTCTGGTCGAGTTGCAATAGAGCATGTCTTTGGAATGTTGAAGCAAAGATTTAGGCAGCTTTATTATTGCAAGTTGCGGGGAAATAAAAAGCTTTGCCATTTCACCAGAGCTTGTTGTGTTTTACACAATCTAGCTAATGAAGATGATCTTCAGTTCACGCAGGATACAACTCCGACTGTTTGTGATGAGTTTCTAGGCCACAATGAAGTTTCTAGAGGGAATGTCGTACGTGATCCTATCTGCCAAAGCATACAACTTCTTCGTAATGAAAATGTACCTTAAATTCGATCGTATAAATCTTTAACTTAAATAAAAAAAATAACAAATAGTTAAACTAATTTTGATTTTATTATTTATTGATTAAAAATAGATATGTATGTACATTAGTTTGTTAAAAAAAAAAAAAATAATTCAATGAGTTACAAACTGAATGACAGACTTATATACCCTCTATCACTAGAGTAGAGGGTATAAAAAAATAAATAAAAATGCAAATTGATTTAAAAAAATTCATAGACTACTATAAAAAAGGAAATATAATTGTGGGAAATATACAGTGGGCAACAATACATTTGAAACTTTTTGATAGTAGAAACAATTTTTTAAAGACAAAGTTAACAATACTAAACGTTATTATTATCAAACAAGTATTATTATAAAAAATGTTATATAGGTTTTAAAGCTTTAATTTAAAAAAAAGGCCCAATTGTTTTTATTCAGTGGTCAAAAAATTTTCCCAACAACCCAAACAAACAGTAAAATTTTTTAAGTACAGTAGAAAAAATCCACATTTGTGGTCAAAAGAATTGGAGGTCAAAAATGTGGATTTTTCTACTGTTCTTAAAAAAATTTTCTGTTTGGGTTGCTGGAAAAAAATATTTGATCACTGAATAAAAATTACTGGACTTTTTTAAAATTTTTAATGTTTAAACTTGTAAGAAATCGACTTGGAAATATTTTTAAAAAATGTTCTGAAAAATGTCTATAATAATTTCATTTTCCAGATCGACCCTCGTAGCACATTTATTATTTACTCAATCTGGACGCCATTAAGCTTAAATTAAAGCTTTTTAGATTATCTGTATACAATTTTTTTTTTAAATAGTCGATTGATAATAATAACGTTTAGTATTGTTAACTTTGTCTTTAAAAAATTGCATCTACTATAAAAAAGTTCCCAATGTATTATCACCGACTGTATATTGTATATGCTGTAGAAAAAAAACTAATTTTTATTTTGTAAAAAGCCAACTAATTTTTCCAACAATTCTACTTTTTTTTTCTCCAGCAACTCTTTTCTGTCAGCACGTTCCTCCTTTTTTTTCAAACTTTCCTTAAGCATGTTTTGCAGTTCTACATCGTTCTCCTCTCTTTTCGTAGCATGCACGTCTGCCTTTTCCATAAATTTTTCTAAAACTGTCTTTTTTTTCTTTGAAGTTGAAGGTGTTGGATCTAAGTTTTCTTTAAATAAAAAATAAGAAAAAATTAAACTTTTAAATAAAGCCCCCATAAAAACAATATATTTCATTGCCCAGGCAGAAAAATACATACGGGCCAGATCTGGCAAAGTTACCTTAACAAAAATTATAATATTTGTAGGGAAAACAGTGTAATAATAGTTTTTGTTAAGATAACTTTTGTAAATGAAAACTTTTTTGTCCAAATTTTTGGTCAGTTAATTGTTTAAATATACTAAAAGATTGACCTATAAATTATCTCATATAATGATGCTGCCATAAAAAAAACGTATTTCGCGATTTTCAACATTATGGTCCATATCACATAGATGTTTTTGTCCAATATTCTAACTAAATTTGATAATGACATTATTGCAATAACAATACAACATAATTAAGCGTTTTTAAAATGTTAAAATTTAATTAAATTATTCCAAATAAATAAAATAAATCGTCTTTAGTTTTGTAAAAAAGTACTAACAAAGTACTTAGTTTGGTAAAACCAAGTACTTTACTAAAAAGAGCTTGGTATACAAAAAATAAATTGCTTTGGCAGTGCTTTTATTTTGGTACGGTTGGCAATTTCTGGCTGGGTGGTTACGGTTTTAAAAAATCGTAAAACTAACTAGTTAACTAAAACTTCAGGTTTGAAAACTATCGGACGCTACATGACCACGCTATTTCCGAAAAACTGGATCAGAATCGGAAAATAATAAATTTTTTTCCATTTAAATGGCTATAAATAGAAAGTAAAAGAGATAACCACTACCTTGACCATGCCTTTTAGGCATTTATTAGCTCTTTATAAAAATCCAAATTTGATAAAAATCATATACAGTGATCGTCAAAAGAAAGTGTACAGGTCTAAAATAGATGTAATTGCTTAACGAAAAAGTTGACAATAAAACCCCTTATTATTATCAATCGACTATCATTTAAAAACATGCTATACAGGAAATTTTCCAAGCTTTAATTTAAGCTTGATATCGTCCAGATTAAGCAAATATTAAATGAGATACAAGGGTCGAGCTGAAAAATGAAATTTTCTGTAGACATTGTTTAGAAAATTTTTAAAAAATATTTTTTAGTTGATTTTTTTCAAGTTCAAACATTAAAAATTTAAAAAATAGTATAATGGTTTAAATTCAGTTATCAATTCTATCTTCCAATGGCCCAAACAAAAACCAAAATTTAATTCAGTAAAAAAATATGCATTTTTTTTGACCTCCAATTCTTTTGACCACAAATTTTTTGTAAGCAATTTTTTACAAATTTTTTAAAAAACATCTACAAAAATTTTGAATTTCCAGCGCGATATCCTCGTATCTCATTTAATATTTGCTCAATCTGGACTCTATTAAGCTTAAATTAAAGCTCGACAAATTTCCTTTATAGCGTGTTTTTAAATGATAGTCGATTGATAATAATAAGGGGTTTTATTGTCATCTTTGTCGTTAAAGAATTACATCAATTTAAGACCTGT
The DNA here is from genome assembly GCA_963921195.1 of Pegoplata infirma. Taxonomy (NCBI): domain Eukaryota; kingdom Metazoa; phylum Arthropoda; class Insecta; order Diptera; family Anthomyiidae; genus Pegoplata; species Pegoplata infirma. Next base: position 154,556,625 of record OY992537.1, on the reverse strand, counting down.
ACACTTTCTTTTGACGCTCACAGTATTAACCAACAAATTGGCAAGCGTTTCAAGCTTTTTTATGCTAAAGGTGTCACACTTTGAGGTCTTTGGACATTTGAGATCCACCGTCTAAATTACCTTAGCTATAACCGGTATAGCTTTCACTGCAATCGGTCCAGTACTAACTGAATTCCCAAATTATTTACAAAAAAAAAATCTACAATAAGCCACTGTGCATTCCAAAAAGAAATATAAGCAAATTAATACCTGATGGTGATGATTGAAATTCCTTCTCGTCGTTGCTACTGAGATCCTCAATTGTGACAGGAGTTTCACTATCTAGTACATACTCTGGATTAATAGCTTTTTTTTCCTTAAGCAGATCATCAAGCTCACTAGGTACAAAAAAATATACATACATATGTATATAGAAAGAAATGAAAAAAAAAAACTTTTACATTACCTTTGAAAAGGACATATTTGTCTACTCCGACCAGTTTTAGAGTTATGCAAATGAGCTCTTTTGTACTGCCGCTCCAAGCTAAAAAATTTCGCTTCTACTTGCACTCCATTAAATAAATGCCCTTTTGCACAAAGCTCCTCACTGATCTTACTCCACATTTGCTTTTTGTTTTTGAGACTTGCGGTTTTTCCAACCTTTGGTCTAAGATCTTTGACCCGCGAAATAAGGAACTTAACTGAAGCGTCCAGCCATAAAGACTTTTTAGCTTCAGAGGGAGAGCATTCACCAGAAAATTCTACTTCTTCAGCATCGGGTAGCTCTGGTTGGGAAAAGCTTTCATCCTGGTTTTGGGTAAAAACTATCTCGTCATAGTTTTCTTCGCCTGCCATATGTTGAGCTACCAGCATTCTGTATTCACTGTCTGTAAGAAAAGACTTTATTCAAAAGTTAACTAATATGTTTTTATACTTACCAGTTTGAACTTTCTGGAACGTGCCAGGGGAACATTGTACATCCAGCTTTCTGTTTTGTTCCATTTGTTTATTTTATTTATTTTTAGACAAACTTTTATGTATTAATTTCGATTTCACGCACGCGGCTTTCAAGTTTTTTATGAAATTGTTTTTAAAATCAGCTGTTGTATATCAGCTGCTCAAATTTACTTGATAATTGTTGCAAATTCCTGTTCGTGTACTTTTTAAAATTTTTTCTTTTTGAGAGCGATTTTTTCCTTACTCTCTGCAATTTTGTTGCTTGATAATTTTTACTGGGAAAGTACGCAAACAGACTTAAATTGATAGTTATTTTTATGTACATAGCATGTGTGTGTGTGGACGTTTTTTTGCTTCGTCATATTAACGGGGCTGCCAGACTTTTTTGGCTTTGTAGCCAAATCGGATGTAAAATATCGCCAAAATTCAATTTTGTTCAGATTTCTTAAAAAAAAAAATATTTTCATTTCAAAAAAATAAATTTTGTTAAATAATAAAAGACAGAAATAGACTTTATGGCAAAAATCGCCCAAATCCGGAAAATTTCTTAAAAGTACCAAAAAGTCCCAAAAAGACAATTTGTATTCCCTCTACTCTAGTGATATCATTCCGTATGTAACACATCAAAATATTGGTCTAGGGCCCCTTAAAGTATATATATTTATGATCATCGATAGATTTTAAGTCGATCTAGCTATGTCCGTCTGTCTGTCTGTATGTCCGTCAGTTGAAAACCTGTTTTTGGCAACAATCCGAAACTGATTTAAACGTTTGGGTACCAAAAGTTGTGCAATTCTCCTGGTCATAGAGTTATATATATATTTATTTTAAATCGGTCAAGTATTTCAAAAGATATGAGGTAAAATGTAACGGTACCTCTAAAATTTTGCTGTATTTCACAAACAAAATTTCTATAACTTGATACCTTTTAAATGTATGTGAACGAAATAAGAAACATAATGTTATTTGATCATTCTCAACTCTCAAAAAAAAAAAATTGGGCGGAATCGCACAATGGGGCGTGGCACCTGACAAGTAATCCAAAATTTTAAAATATTTTGAACATAAATTAGAAAAGTTAAAATTTCCTTGAAAACAGAAACTGTTTTACAAAAAAAGTAGTAAGATGAGATTAGATTTTTCGTATGTATTCCCATTCTAGTGGGTTTGAAATAAATCAAAGCTAATAAGTAGGGATGAGATTTTCATGCACTAAAAAATCGAAAATATGCGCTTAAAATATGCGCTAAAAAAGTCAAAATATGCACTAAAAACCCTAAAAATATGCACTTAAAAATAAAATGTGTACAATAAAAATTTTGATTTCACAGGAAAAACTTCTTAGAAAGCAAAAAATAACGTCGGGTTTAAGTAGTAACGTTCAAAGCTTTATAAAAGCAAGATTTTTTTAGAAATTAAGACAACCTATAAAAAAAATTAAAAAGAAAAAAAATGTTTTTTTTTTATTTTCAAAATAAATTTTTTAAATTTAAAAAAGTTTTTGAAACAAATAAATTTCAATTTGTGTTGTGACGACAAGTTTGCTCGCAAACTTGTGTCACAGACAGTGTCCGTATACTTACCGTACACTGTGTACATTTGTACACAGTGTACGGTAAGTACCCTGATTAATGAAATAACAATAACAACACAGTTTTAAAATAGCAGGCACACAAGCAACATAACCCAACAGTAGAAATATTTTGTAACAAACAAGTAGCAACAACATACAGTGGGCTTTTATTTTTGTAATAAACAAGTAAACAAGTAGCAACAAAATATAGGGACTTGTTTTTAATATTGACCGTTATAGCACATTCACACTTACCTCGAAACCCCGTTGAAACCCCGTGTTTTCAATTTTAAAACACTACTGTTCACACTCGGCAATTTGACACTTATCGAGTTTTCGAAAACTAGAACAAAATATAAATGTCTTCAACAATTAATTAAATTATCCAAAAGCAATTTTTTATTCGGTTTTATATTTTTTTTCTTCTAAATAAACAAATAATTTGAAGAAATTTTGTAAATAAATAAATTTGTTTATTTTTTATTTTTGTCATTTTCCCATTTTCTCTATTTTTCATTGTCGCACAGTGGTTAAAATATGTAAAATTATGAAATTTACGAGGTTTCGATCGTACTTTCGTTGAAACCTCACTACAAAAAGGTTTCAATTTGTGAGGGAAAATACGTATTTTCACATTAGGTTTGGCACGAAACCTCGATAAACGAGGTTTCGAGGCCAATCTGAACGTACTATTAGGTAAATAAAACAACACACAGGAATAATATTTTGGTGGTAGTTTTCTATAAGCTTAGATTTGTATAAAAGACGCGTGTTTTAACAAAACGGTCTCATTCTTTGATCAGCAATTCTGTGTGTAAGTTCTGTTAATTATTTTAAGGTAGACACTTTATTCGGTGGTTAGCGAACACCTTATGAAGTTAGAATTATTATAAGTAGTAGTGAACTTTCACTGGTGGTTATCGAGCACCAGGGAAAGACGTAGGAACCCAAGTATAAGTTAAGTATATGCTTCGACTGGTGGTTAGCGAGCACCAGGCCGAAGCTAGGGTAATGGTAGGATAATCCTCCGACGGTGGTTAGCGAGCACCCGAGGACACTAGTGGATCGTCAGTAGCGAGTAGTACACTTCAGCCGGTGGTTACCGAACACTGGATGAAGTTAGCCATAATTTAGATTTTAACGAGCATTCCCGAAGGTGGTTAGCGAGCACCGAAGGGAATTAGATTAAGCCGTAGTCTAGCAACTATTCCGCCCGGTGGTTACCGAGCACCGGATGGAATAATTTTACCCTTTAGGAACTAAGTATCTACTTCGGCTGGTGGTTACCGAGCACCAGACGAAGGTTAGAAAGTAGACGAACCAAGGAACACTTCACCAGGTGGTTAGCGAGCACCCGTGGAAGTCAGATTCCGAGGGGCGTGTGGTGCAAGGTAGCGTAGTATTTGTTTCAGCTTTCAGGTTCGGCTGCTGGTTAACCGAGCAGCTACCGAAGGTGTTTCGAGTGTCAGGACAAACGAGTTCCATCAAGTTTAACACCCGAGAAGAAATTGTGGCGTAGGATTGTGCGAATCGTTGGCCAGTGATCACGGATCGGATGTACGAGGGGTTCACGAGTGGTTACCGAACACGAGTGGACCACTGGACAGACGATTTGTGAAGGCAACTGGGTTGGAGACTGGGAGTGGTTTCCTAGCACGACCAGTGAACAACCTCGTATAAAAATCGAAGCACGAGCGAGGTGACCCGACCAAAGCCGAAGGTTAACGAGTGTAACGAGGGACCCGAATGGTATCCCTAGGTGATAATCTGTTTCAGCGAGATACCCAGATCAAAGAACCGGCCAAAGGAAGCCAAGGAGGTGGCCCAACGAGGATTGCCGAAGAGGAGCCGAAGAGAAACGAAGAAATTAATACGATATCTTTGAATGAAATATAATATTAGAATGATAAATAAAACCAAAAGTGAAATCTAAAAACCAAAACGAGCACGTGTACATTATTTTCTTGTAGCGGAACCTGGACAAAGGCTGAGTATTTTACCCTAGCAAAACAAGTCGTTACAGTGTTTTTGCTAATTTATGCAAAAATATGCAAAAATATGCACTTAAAAGTGAAAAATATGCCCAAAATATGCATTTAAAATCAAAATATGCAAAAATATGCATTTTCACTAAAATATGCAAAAATATGCAAAAACAAATCGATGCCATTTTAATGCAAATTTCTTGATTCGGAAAGATAATTAGTCGATATCGTTTTTAGACTATCGACAAAAAACATGCATTTGCATGGAAATCTCATCCCTACTAATAAGTAATAAAGATACCATAAATGGTAACAATTCATAAAGTTCGAATAGGTTTTTCGAAAATATTGAATGTGTCTTTTGAAAATTTTTTATTTATTTTTTTTTTGTAAATTAGAACATTATTAGAAAAGTTTTACTTTCCTTAAGAAAGAGAAACTAATTTACAAAAATAGTAGTAGGATCTAATGAGATTATTCCCATTTTAGTGTGTTTGAAATAATTGAATAAAAAAAGAATAGGTATAAATAAAACCAGACAAGGAAAAACAATAAAAATTAAAATTCGTTATTGATAAAATTCAATTTTGAATGTTTCAAAAAATTCAATTTTGAATTTTAAATAAAATTCTTTAAAATTCTAAAGAATTTTATTTTAAATTCTTAAAAGAAATAAAATTCTAAAAAATTTTATTTAAAATTCCTAAAAGAATTTTATTAATAAAAAAAAAAGAATTTTATTTTTATATTAAGGTAACTTAATTAGCTATATACATCCTCATATGATAGTAAATTGCCACTATCTTCTAATTTAATGTAATTTAATAATTTACTTAGTTCAAACTTATAATGCAATTTTTTTTTTTTAGAAATTTCCAAATTATGATCCATTTATTTATAGAAAACCTCTTAAAAAATTCTCATATTTTAATGTAATTCTCTGATTCTGAAAGCTTTTTCGAACAGAAACTTTATAAAGAAATTTTGTACACTTTTCTAAAAATAGAATCTTCAATTTTATAGCAATTTTCTATAAAAAAAAAAGTTTTTTCTGAGGCAGTTTTTCAGATTCTGAAACATTTTTCATATAGAAAATTATTGGGGTCTTAGACATTTTTCTAAAGAAACATTTTAAGACACTGAATAAATAAAATAAAAAGAATAAAATTAACTATTAACTGAATAAATTTGACATTAAAAGTTTTTCTGATGATTATAATAACTGGATTATATGAAACTAGTAAAAAACGAACCAGGATGTCTTAAATTTTTAGAAAAATAAATTTTTCTTTCACACCTTTCTCAATTCAAACCATATATAACATAATTAAAAAATTATAATACATAATTATAATTAGAGCCTGAGCTCAACTGTCTTTACAGAAAAACAAAAATTTGAAAATAACGACTTTAAGTCGGCCTAAGTGGCAACATAGTATCTTTGGAAAATGGCAACACCTAACATTTGTGTCTACAAAATATAGACCATGTTCTGGCAAGGTTGCAAAATAAGTACTTAGATCAGAGTTGATGAAGGAGAGGAGGACGAATGATGATTACTAAAAAATTGAATTTATTCACCATAATGCAATTTCACCTTCTTCTGTACGAAAAAACAATAGCAACAACCACACAGGAATTGAAAAATCATGATTTAGTTGATACTTGCTTAACAGCCAACTTAGCGTATCGGTCTAGAGTGATCGTACCTAAGAGGCAGTTAATAGCAAAAACATTACAGATCATGGGTTCAATCCCTGGCGGCTGCGATCTGTTAATAATTTTCACATATAGAATAAAATTGACTATTAACTGAATAAATTTGACATTAAAAGTTTTTCTGAAGATTATAAGTAATAACTGGATTATATGAAACTAGTAAAAAACGAACCAGGATGTCTTAAATTTTTAGAAAAATAAATTTTTCTTTCACACCTTTCTCAATTCAAACCATATATAACATGATTAAAAAATTATAATACATAATTATAATTAGAGCCTGAGCTCAACTGTCTTTACAGAAAAACAAAAATTTTAAGACACTATTTCAACAGAAAATTTGAAGATTTAGAGATAAATTTTCTATAGAAAATTTTTACAAAATTCTTACAAACAGAAAAATGTTTAGATTCAGAGTAATTTTTTTCGTTCCAAAAAATCTCACATCTAATATAGTTTTCTATAGAAAAGTTTTGATCAATGACTTTTATAAAATTTTCCTATATGAAAATGCTCAGATTATAAAAGATTAAAAAAAAACATATTCTTAAAAATTAAAAATATTTCCATAACAAAAATTTTTAGATTTGAAAATATAGAAAAAGCTCAGATGCTTAAACGTTTTTCCTATTGAAAAGTTATCCGATCCTGAGAAATCTTTTTTGCAGAAAGATTCTTGGGATTCTGAAACAGTTTTTTTAGGAAAAATTCCCAGTTTCTGAGGGATTTTTTATAGATTTTTTTCTATAGAAGTTATAACCTTTAATATATTTTTCCTACAGAAAAATTTATAAAATTGTGGAAAATGTTTCAATAAAAAAACTCTTTTATTCAGAGTCAAATAAGCATTTAAATATTTTGTAAAGATAATGTCTAAAATTCTGAGACATTTTTCTATAAAATATATTTGTTTTCCCTTAGAAAATGATGAAAATAGGTATTAGATTCAGTTAGAAAATGTCCACGACTATAATGCCATTTAAGTTTTTTATATGCATTTTTTTTAATTCGGAAATATTTTATCTTAAGGATGTAAAAAATTTATTATGTAGAGACAAACTTTAGCATTCTATCTATGTTAACATTCATTGTAAAATGGATTTATTAACTTCTTTTTAATCAAAATTTACCATTAATTAACATACATAGTATTTAAAAATTCTAGTTTACCACATTAGTATAAACTAACAGTTATTACTTTGTTTTATTATTATTTGTTTTACAAAATGAAATTCAAACCAAAAATAAAAATCTTTAATTTTTTAGAACTTTATTTATAGAAAAATAAAACTCTATTTTTTTGAGAATTTTATTTTTGGAAATAATAAAATTCAAATGTTTTTGAGAAATTTATTTAAACAAAAATTTTATTTCAAATACCTTATGAATTTTAAATAAAATTCGAATTTTTCCCATGTCTGAATAAAACAAACTTTTTTGTTTTTTAAATCATTACATTGGTGAAGGGTATTTAAATATTCGGTACAGCCGAATATGGCTTTCTTACTTGTTTCAAAATAACTTATTTTTTTAATATAACGGCTTATTTTCATAAAAAACTAATCAAAAATATTTTTTTGCAATAAAATATTTGTCAAATAAAAGTCATAATTTTAACAAATTATATCAATAAAAACAAAGAAATTTGTAAATCTAACAATACACATTGGGGCAAACCTATATGATTCTTGGCATTAAATAAACAGCTTAATTTTATAAGGTGTGAGTGGTATCGTTGTAAAGGGGAAAATCTGTAGATAATAATTGCATTCCCGAGTAAAAAAAAATTGTATGGTAAAACATGTTATCTTATAAAATTATATATAATTTATTGGATCTGATTTTGCTAAATTTCATCCGAAAATTGGCCGCGCCAAAGTTATCTCATAACATCTTATAATATATGAAGTTACAGTTTAATATTTGATTGTATGTGATTTCATCCGGAAATTGGCCGCGCCAAAGTTATCCCAAATTATCTATTATCATGATTTTGTATTAAATATGATATAATATGATGTAATTTCATCCGGAAATTGGCCGCGCCAAAGTTATCTTAAAATATCCAATATCATGATTTTATATTAAATTGGATATTATATAATGTAATTTCATCCGAAATTTGGCCGCGCCAAAGTTATCTTATAATATCTGATATCTTGATTTTATAAAAAAATTATTGGATACATTTTTATCCAAAAAATGTTTCTGTTTTTAGATTTATTTTTAGATATAATAATGTCAAACTGAAAATAAATATAAAAAAAAAAAAATCTTCGAACGGACGGGGATTAGAACCACAAGTCTTCCGTTTTGTAATCGCAATCTCTATCCTCTAGACCAGCGGACGTTGTTAGCAAATAACAACTTTAAAAGACTTAGTTTTAAATAAATTGATCGTATCTAATTATATCAAATTGATCTAACATATTGTAGTATATGATTATATCCAATTAAATATGTTATTCACTTGTACACAATTTTCAAAAAGACTTAGAAAATTTTTGATAAAATTTGAAAAAAAAAAAAAAATTGGAATGACGTACACCGCTATTAGGGGCTTCCATGGTAAGCTTAAACAATAATTTTAATGTAGCGGTATGCCTTATTTCCAAGTCATAGGCTTCCAAAGTGAAATAAAACTTTTGCTTATAAATTTGTAATTTTTCATGGAATCAGGAAATCAGAATTAGATTTGAGATCGGGTCCCAAAAATCATTGATAATTTGATAATTTAAACCAAATATAGCTTTTATTAACTATATAAATGCAATATAAATTTTTAAAAATGATTGCAAAAATTCAAAAAAGTAAAATTTTTTAAGTTCTAAAAAAACAAATGCAATAAAAATATGCTTTCTATTTAAAAAAAAAATAAAAAAATATATTTTTTTCTGGAATCGAACTCGGGTTCCCAAAAATGATAGATAATTTTATAATAAATTAAATATAATTATATATAACTATATAACAGCAATATAATTTCTTAAAAATGATTGCAAAAATTCAAAAATAGAAAAATTTTTAGTTCTAAAAAAAATAAATGCAATAAAAAAGTGTTTTCTATTTAAAAAAAATAAAAAAAATATATTTTTTTTCTGGAATCGAACTCGGGTTCCCAAAAATTATAGATAATTTTATAATAAATCAAATATAGTTATATATAACTATATAAAAGAAAAATATTTTTTTAAAAATGATTGCAAAAATTCCAAAAATAACAATTTTAAGTTTTAAAAAAATTTAACGAAATAAAAAAGTGTTTTCTATTTAAAAAAAAATAAAAAAAAAACTTTTTTTTTTTCTCGACTGGGCCGGGAATCGAACTCGGGTTCCCAAAAATCATATGTAATCTTATATGATACAATAAAAAGTTTTGTATAACCATATATGTTGACACACAAAAATAAATTTTGAAATACTGGCATATATAATTATATATGGCTAGTTGTTTGGTCAAAAAAATATTTTTTTTATACATGATTATATCAAAATATATATTCCATTACATATGCGACCATTTATAAATATATATTGAGTTTAGACGAAATTTGCGTATATATAGTACCATACAAACATCTACCCGAGTAAAAAAAAAATGATATAGTCATATACAATGTTGTATGGTAATATGTATTTGTATATTTTTATATATGACACTATATGTTTCTAGATAAAATAATGTATTGGAAAAAATATTTCAATAATTTTTAATATGGTCTCATATAAAGTTATATATTATCATATATGGTCACATATATAAGCATGTATGCCGTATATAAATATACAAGATTAGATGAATTAAATACAGCTCCACATATAAATGTATATGGTACTATGCAAAATAATATATTTTTATATATTAGCAAATTTAAGAAAAATTTTCTAAGTTAGTTTTGATGTTATTATATGTAATTTTATCAAAAAAAAAAATCAAAACTATTGAAGAAAAAAAATAACAAAAATTATTACAATAAGTGAGAGATAAGTAAATTCGACTGTGCCGAATCTTTTAAAACCTGAAAAATATTAAACAAACTAAAAAAATATTAACAATATTCATTTATTAAAATTTTTGCACTAACGTAATACAATTTTATCATTTTTTAAATTAATATTTTATATCTACTCCAACGCGTTCCGAAAATAAAAATTAATTCTTATTCACTGTGCAGGACTTAAAACTTCATCAGACAGAAAAATTTTTTTTTTTTTGCTTAACAAAAGTATAAATGATGGTTTAGTTCTTAAAGGAAGAACTTTTCCCCCCCGGACCGATTTTGCCCATCTTCGAACTTAGCCAGCCTTGACCATAAGACATTTTCGTGTCAAACTTTAGGAGTAAAGCTTTTTTGTTTTGGAATGTGTCGTGTCCTCCATAGAATGTCTTAGAATCGATCACTTATCAATAATATTCATACTTTATCGATATTTTGATGCGTTACACACGGAATACCAAAGTTAGTATGCCTACATGTGTGTTTGGAGGGTATAAAATTTAAAACCAGGCTAACTTTTAACCGAGATTGGATAATAATTAATACTAATTCATTTACATTTTTGAATACATGTACAGCATTTACGGAATTTGTCAAAATTAAAAATGTTTTGTGATTTAAAAAAAAACATTTAGTTATTCGAATTTTGAAGCAATTTTTATACCCTGCAACCTCAGATGGGGGTACCTACTTTGACATTCCGTGTATCACATCAGAATATTTGTCGGGGACACCATAGAGTATGCACACATATTATTTATTAATATGTAGTTCAATCCAAAAGAGCAAATCTTTTAAAGTTTGGCACGAACATTTCTTATGGTAAATAGGCAAAATAAAACCAGTGGTGAAAGTTCCTCCATTGAGAAAGAAAGTTCCTCCTTAAAGAACTCAACTTTTAAACAACGCTATTTCTAAAGTTTTTTGTACTTTTATTAAGCAAATGAAACATTTTAATTTCAGAAGAAATTCAATGTCCTGCATCCATTGGATCATAAAATGCAGTTTTTTCGATATTTTTTTTAATCCAGAGCGATTCTTGCAGGGACTTCCGAACTCAATCCAAGTTTTGGTTTAGTTTAAGCCTTTTATTTTTTTGTGTACCGTACACTGCACTTTATTAAAAATAAGATCCACGAAAGATGAACTCATTGCAAATTAAGTAATGAATTAATTTTATTTTTTTACTAATAATAAGTGTGTTCCAGAACTTTCCGGGTAAAGTTCGGTAAAATGAGAGCAAATCAAAAAACCTCTCACGATACCACAAAAATACACAAAAGTACGGGAACGCTAAAAACCACATTTCAAGCCCAATATAATAGAAAATGTAAACAAACCAATAACGCTAAAATATTTTCGTAAGAAAAATTACTTTAAACAAGAAAACAAATTGTAAAAGTTTATTTTTATAACAAATTATCTTTTTTTGTATTGAAATAACGCATTTCCTTGGTTTATGTCTTTATTTTATTTAAATTTCCAATTTAGCTTCACAAAAAAAATCAGCTGTTTTTTCAACATCTGACTGTTACCATTTTACCCGAAAAAAAGTGCGGGTAAGTTCGGTAAAATGAGAAACTAATTTATTCTCTCAAAAACTCTCTCATTTACCCAATTTTTGCGTACGGGAACGCTTTTCGGGCTGGTTTGGGTACCCGCGGGCACCCGCGGTAACGTTGTGGAACAGACCTAATACGAGCACTTTCTTGATTTTCTATTTATTTGTATGACATCTGTTTTGTTTATTTACAGTGTTGAAAACATGGTTTTTTATTCTGGTAAATGTAGCGTTTTTATTTGTGTATTCCCAAAAACTATTAAGTGTTGTACCATAGAGCGTTTTTTTATAAGTGACATTTTTTTCATATTTTTGATTTATCGAATCTTCTAAAATTATGTGAACTAAAGGTATCTACAGACGACGTATTATTATGCACACATAGCATGCATAAATTATTGTATAAGATATTGGACCGTATAAAAATATTTTCATGCAGAGTACATAATATTGCGTCGTCTGTTGGTACTAGAGATGGGCACATGAGCAGATTAGAGCGTGATTCACTCGTGATCACGCGTAAGTGTGACTGAATTCAATTTTACTGAGTGTGCGCACACAAAAAAAAATTAAAAAAATTGTGCCAGTTTTTGGTTTAATTACAACCTATAAAGTGGTATTGGATAACTTACCAAAGTTTTTGCTCTAAAAAACTTAGGTAAATTATCCAAAACCACTTTATAGGCTGTATTATCCCCAAAACGGACACAATTTTTTTATATTTTTTTTTGTGTGCGTGAAATTGCTTAAAAAATCTTTTTTAAAAACCATTTTTATAGCTAATTCACACCTGAGCAAAATCTCGTTTAAACGAGATTTGGATTATGAGAGATTTTACTAAAATCTCACAAATTTTCGATAAGTTTTAGGAGATTTTATAACATTTCGATAAATATCTGCAGACACACTGACATTTCGATAGCTGACAAGAAATCCAGACACGTCACAGTGTTGAAGTATTGGCAGCACGGCCATGTTTTCTTTTTTTTTATTTTAACAAATTTGTGGACAACTAAGAAAAAAAAAATTTAAAACGTTAACATCAATATGCATACGTATATTAAACAGCGTTTAAAGTTTAGAAACATTCCAATATCACCAATTTGATAATAAAAAATAATAATGCCTGTCATGTCTATTTATCTATTTGATATGAAAACCAGGGTTATATTACAAATATTTGTAAAAAAATATATTTTTAATATATCAAAAAACTTAACTAAAACAATAGCAAATATAAAACAAACGTGTATTTATTGATAGTTATGGTGGGTATTATTGAATTTTATTTAGAGCCATAGAAGAAATGTGTTATCCGCTTTCCATGATGTCGGCCCTTCACCGACCAAAAGGTTAAGAAATCTTGATATTAACAAAGCATCTCTGGACAAATAGAGGTTTCTTAGTGTTTTTGTCATTGGATACTCTCTTTAAACAAAAAATTCCATCTTCCGGTCGAAGATAAATGCTGTTTTGGAATAATTCCGATTGAGTGTTTTTTTGTTCACAAAAATAAACAACAATTTATATGTAAACGGTATAGATTTTTAATTCAGATTTCAGCTAAAATCTAAAATATTTTCGCTAGATGTTAATAGGCTATTAGCTGTAAATGAGAACATTACACTATTTACCAAGTTTAAGGTAAAAATACAAGTCACCAAGTTGTTTGCGTAATTTAGCCAATTTTTTAAAACACAAACTTGGCTAAGCCCTTTGTGTGCGCTTTTAACTGAAAATATTTGTGGATGTCAAAAAATTAACAAACATATTTTTTTTTTTAATTTCGTTGTGAGCACAAAACATGTAGCAATTATAAATCAATTTGGCTAAAACTTGGAACTTAAGATTCTTTAGCCTAAGTACTTTAAATTAAGCCCCATACAAAAAACCGTTCAAATTTGGTTTAAATAATCTTAAAGCACGTATTAAAATTGTCATCATTTTAAAATTTGACTGGTAATTGTATAATCACCATTCCAAACATTACAGGGACCATACCATTTTGACTTTTAGTCCCCATATTTTTTGAAAAATTATTATTTTATAAAGGTTGATTTGCATGTTAACTACCCTTAACCACCCTTGTCTACTACTATTTAAACTCGTCTACTTTATTTAAACAATTAAAATACACACGTGTATCGTGCACGATCTCTCGTGCTTTACGTGGCTCACGACAATCACGTTACCAGGACTGCGATCACATAAAACGTTAGTTGACTATCGTCGATTTTTGGAGCCTTGTTGCTCCTAAACTAATCGAAATGTTTCCAAATTTTTTAATGTTTCTGGATAAGACAACACTCTTTAATAATTTAATAAAGAAAAACTTTCAAATATCCCTTCAAAACGATATGTATTTGATGTCGTTTATGCATCGTCTATCGTTTTCGTTTTACGTGATTAGCCCCCAGGACTGTGATCACGTAAAACGATAGTTAACTATCGTCGATTTTTGGAGCCTTGTTGCTCCTAAACTAATCAAAATATTTCAAATTTTTTCACATTTCTGGATTTGACAACACTCTTTAACAATTTAATAAAGAAAAACTTTAAAATTTCCCTTCAAAACGATATGTATTTTGATGTCGTTTAAGCATCGTCTATCGTTTTCGTTTTACGTGATTAGCCCCCAGCTCGCATATTTAGTTCATACTCCACATTCAAATTGTTTGGAAAATGTCGTGCCGTTCTGGTTCTGTTCATAGTCTAACTTTACATGTCGTACCAACAAAAAACAAATCGCTAGATGTTAACACCAATGTGACATCACTGGCATTTGTTTATATTTGTAAATACAAAAATTGTGAAATTTAGAGGAAGATTTTACAAAACTAAAAAAAAATAAATAAATAAATCAAGGAAAACTAAATAAATCACGAAAAAAATTGCAGCCGAACATTTTTCTAAACGTAAAGAACTGCAGCGTAAATTAAGACAAGAAGCTCGCAAACATAATCATCAAGAAATAGTGGCAGAAGATGCTATCAAGTAGTTGCCGAACAATTGGAAAGCATGAAAAGACATGCAGATTGGTTGTTAACCGATGAAGAAGCTTAAGGTAAAGTCTTAAATTGCTGGAAGTCTCTGTTAAAGATACAGAAAGAATTTAACAGAAAACTATTTTTTTTAGGATTTTCCACATTTGAAGCTCAGACTGTGCGTGAATAGTATTAACTGGTTAAAAATATGCCGCCACGGGATATGTAGAAATACGAAAAACAGAATGCTGAGCTATGTGAAGCTTTTCTTGGTGGACCTAATGCAGTTATGGTTTAGTTGAAGAAACATCTGCCGCTTTCAAAAGTATGGTTAAGTATTTGAAACAACAAATTGATGGACGTAAGAAATACTTATGTAGACGTATTCATAATCATAGCTGTTGATTTCATTTATGAAGGAAATCCCAAATTTAATAAGAAACTGAAAAGATTTTATGGTAAACATACAGCTGAAATTAAGGGGCCGATTCATAGAAAACAGTCATATATCAATGTGGTTATTGTAAACAATCATATTAAAATTCACATTAAAATTAAAATAAAGTTGCTTTAAAGTTCAAAAACAAGCAGAGGACATGCACACTTTAAATAAGTTATCACTGTTAACATCTTTGTCGTGCGTTATATCATTTATCCGTTATAGCGAGATTCGTTAAACCGATTTCAATAGATTTGAATTTTTAAGATTTACTTATTTTAACCTAATTAACTAACCATAAATGTATTATTTAAGTAAATTAAAATTTTGATATGTATTTCCAAATAAATTCAATGACTACAAGAAAAATATTTGTTTTATTTAAAAACAAGTAAGAAAATTATAGTCGGTCAAGACCGACCATATAATACCCTACACCAAGGTTTCCCGGAAAAGGGGTCCCATGGATCGATTAGATCTATATGTTGTAAAACCTTTAATAAGTGAAGAAAACACTCACAATCAAATTTGAGTGAAATAGGCTTCTATTTGTTGACAATAAACCGCTTTAACTGAATATCGGGCGAAATTTTCACAAGGGGCCTGAGTCCAAAACTGGTCCGATGATTATCAGGTTTGATAAGGTTATTTAAGTATGCGTTTAACATACACAAACAAAATTTTAATTAAATATTTTCTATTTTCATAAAATTTGAGACATTTATGTGAAAATCGGGAAGGTGGTTTGTATGGGGGCTACAAGAAGAACTGGTCCGATTTCTTTGAAATTCGGAATGATGATATGTGAAGACAAAACATGTTTACCATCCAAATTTCAAAGCGATACCTTCTATAATACGGTTATTAGAGTCATTTGAGCCAAAACTAAAGAGGACCTTTGTATGGGGGCTAGGTCTAAATATGGACCGATTTTTTCCAATTTCAATAGGCTTCGTCCTTGGGCCAAGAGAGACTTAAGTTTCAAATTTCAAGTCAATTGATTAAAAATTGCGACCTGTATCGTGTTTACACCGTTTACATGGACAGACAGACAGACAGACAGACGGACGGACGGACAGACGGACGGACAGACGGACGGACGGACGGACATCGCTAAATCGACTCAAAAAGTGATTCTGAGTCGATCGGTATACTTAAAGGTGGGTCTAGGACCAATATTTCGGGTAGTTACAAACATCAGCACAAACTCATTATACCCTGTACCACAGTGTGGTGTAGGGTATAAAAATTTTATTCCAAATTTTTTTTATACAATTTTGTATGAAATATCAATTTATATAATGTTTGATATAATTAGATAACATTTTACAAAACTGGATTAGACCAAAATTCGGATCTAATTTAATCTCATAATATCATAATTTATATTATTAGATAATTTTAGATGATTTCTGATACAGCCAATTTTGAGATCACATTAGATCAATTTAGAGCTGGTACCAGATTAAATTAGATATGATTACATAAAGCAACAGATTAATTTTTTTACTCGGGTATTATTATATCTATTATTTTTGTTGGAAATTTTTTTAGTATGGAACCATATATAGTTTTAAATGGTATTATATTAGTCATATATAATTATTAGGGATGAGATTTTCATGCACTAAAAAATCGAAAATATGCGCTTAAAATATGCGCTAAAAAAATCAAAATATGCACTAAAAAACGTCAAAATATGCACTAAAAAATAAAATGTGTACAATAAAAATCATGTTTTAATAGGAAAACCTTTTTAAAAAGCAAAAAAACAACGCCGGGTATAAATAGTAACATTTAAAACTATATAAAAGCAAGGCTTTTTTAGAAATTAAGAAAATCTATGAAAAATTTTAAGAAAAAAAATAATTTTTCTTATTTTCAAAATAAATTTTTGAAATTTAAAATAGTTTTTGAAAAAAATAAATTTCAATTTGTGTTTTTGCTAATTTATGCCAAAATATGCAAAAATATGCAATTAAAAGTTGGAAATATGCACAAAATATGCATTTAAAATCAAAATATGCAAAAATATGCATTTTCACCAAAATATGCAAAAACAAATCGATGCCATTTTAACGCAAATTTCTTGATTCGGAAAGATAATTGGTCGATATCGTTTTTAGACTATCGACAAAAAACATGCATTTGCATGGAAATCTCATCCCTAATAATTATACATAAATTGATACTGGATTTTTTGTTTAGTAAAGTCCTATACATAATTAGATATAAAGTCACGTATAATAATGCATGAAATCGGATTAAGTTTTATGTGCAACGTATGATTACATCTACCATTTATATTAATATATTATAAACAATATAGTTAGATATGATTTTATATGACATCATTTAAAAAAATTTGAAAATTTCAAAGTGAGATATAATTTTATACTTTGACTCATATAGTTGTATATGGTTTTATGAAAACATATAAAATAATATACATTTATATAAATTCCTTTTTACTCGGGTTATAAAATTTTATTGTTACCTTGCAAAATTCTCAAAAATTTGCAATATGTATTATGTTAATTTTATCTATTTTTCTTTAAAATCTTTAAATCATGTTATAAAAACCAAACTCACAAGGGAAGTCTCCCGCGAGGGGATTTCCCGGGAATTCCCGTAAATTTTCGATCCCGAAATCCCGGGAAATAGAGCGGGAATTCCCGGGAATTTTCGTTTTTTTTTTTAAATTGTTGTTTTTTGACTTCTATTGATTATTTTTTTTAGAGATTTTATTAAAATTCTTGATTCATTCTTGATAAATGATGGCAGAAATGTACGCAAGGACCAGTAGGACCTATAAAGTATTCCAAGAGAGATCTTCTAACTAAAAAATATCCTTAATTTTGAGACTTACGAAATGAAAAAAATCTCACAGTATCTAAATCTTCGATAGGATATAATTATCAGAACCTGATACTTTTTTTCAGAAGCTGAGGAATTTTCTTTCTGAGACCTGCATTAAAAAAATTACAGTATGATTAATTGTATCTATAGAAAATATGTATGTCTCTGGACATGATTCTTTTTAAATCGATAAATTGGTTTCTTTTAGAAACCAGAATTTTAAAATTTTTTTAATGATTTTAATAATTTTTTGGGGTAAATTTTCTTACAATTTCATTTCTCTGAAACGGTTACATTCCTCTGAATCAGTTTTATTATGTTGTAGAGGCAAAGCGTTGAGATCCAATTGTAAAAATGAACTGATTGTGAGATGAATTAGAAAAAATTATGAATTTTTATTTTTAAAACAGATAAAGCGATGTGAAATAACATATCCCCTTAAAAATATTTTTAAAAGACTTTGTAACAAAAATGTTTCTTTTTTTCTCGAAAATTATTTTATTTTTTGTTTTAAGGGAACTTAATAAGATTCTTATATTGTTAATAAACATTATCAATAGTGTAATTGCATTCAAAGGGTTTTTATATATTTTCTAGACAAAAAATTTGGGTTTTTAATTTTTGCGGGAATTCCCGGGATCCCGGAAAATTTAAAAATGAATCCCTCTTTCCCGGAAAATGAAAAAGTCCGGGAAAAGAAAAACTCCCTATCAGCCGATCATTATAGAATTGGTTTTATTTTGTAGAGCAGGAAAAATAATGGGACATGTATTTTTTTATAGCGGCCCAAATTCACATTTAGGGGTGCAAAGTAGGGGGGAAAAACTTACTTTTTTTAGTTTTTTTTTTGTTTATCTTCTTTATTATGCATAGAAACTAGGGTTGCCATCCGTCCTCATTTCCCCGGACACCGTCCTCTTTTTTAGGGCGTCCGGGGCAGTCCTACTTCTTTTTTAAAAAGTGTCCGGGGTTGTCCTACTTTTTGGACTTTTCCCCATAAATTTTTTTTTTATTACTTCTCAACGTTTGAATTATTGCATTGTTGTATTTTTGCTTAATATTAGTAATGTCAAATTTTTGAGAACAAAACTTGCATATAATAAAAAAAAAACACTTAAAAACTCGTATATTTCGAATAAAAAAGCACTTTTTTTAGAGCGAAAATAACTACGTTGACATCACTTATTACACCGTCCGGCAAAAATGAAAAAAGTCGTTGAACGCGAACTGGAAAATATACGTTTGAAACTACAGACTAAATGTAGTTAAACAGCATTTACAGTTTTTAAATTCGTGATCCTGTTTTCTTTTAAAAGGACTTCAAAATATTAGAGGATTAAATTTTATAAAATATTTTTTTAATATTTTTACTTGTCCTAGGATGCCACTATTGCCAGCAAATGAAAGAGGAGAATCTTCCTTAATTTGCCTATTTTATTATTTTTACATGTCAGGAAAAAGGAGGTAAGTTACGTCCTTTCAAAAATGTATCCTTAAATATCATTCAACATTTTTAACAAAATATTTTGATAAATTTTTCAAATGACTTCATTTACATCCTTTTATCCTGATATGGCAAAATAGAAAAAAGGATAAATTAGGGAAGATCTTCCTCTTTCATTTTCCGTCACCAGTGTCAGCCTAGGACAAGTACAAATATTTCAAAAATATTTTTCAAAATGTATCCTTTAAAACTTTGAAGTCCTTTTAAAAGGAAACAGGATCACAAAATTAAAAACTGTAAATGCAGTCTTACTCCATTTCATCTCTACTTTCAGACGTATATCATCCAGTTCATGTTTAATATTGGCTGTCGGGTGGTGTTATCAGCTGTTGTTTGTCTTAAAGTTTCCTCTCCGAAAAAAGATTTGTCTATCAAAAATGTTCATTCAAAAATTTTCTAAATGATTTCAAGCAAATTTCTTTTGAATTTACAGAAATTGTATATCAGAAATTCTCAATTGTAATTCAAAAGTTTCCATTTGTATTTTAAAATTTTCTAAATGGTTTTTAAAAATTCCATTTCATAAATTTCCAATTGTATTTCAAAAGTTTCCATTTATATTTCAAAATATTCTAAATGCTTTTCAAAAAATTCCAATTAAGTATATATCAAAAATTTCCATATGTATTTAAAAATTTTTCAAATGCCTTTCAGAAGATTTTGATACACAAATGAAATTTTTTGAAAAGCATTTACATAATTTTTAAATCAAAATGGAATTTTGAAATACAATTAAAATATCTGAATTTATTTAAATTGAAAAGTAATTTTCTTAAAATTATTTAAAACATTTGGAAATCAAAATGGAAATTTTTGAAAAACAAATAAAATTTTCTGAAATGCATTTAGAAAATTTTGAAAAACCCAGCAAAAAAGGGCGGAGTACTTCTATTTGGAGTGCTTTAAAACTACAACAAATGTAATGAAATACAACAAAAATAACAAAAAACACAAGAAAAAAATGCAAAGGCATTCTTTTCTACTCCATAAAATGTCCTTTTACAGCACTTAACTCATTACCTTCCGCGACACTCCCATACCAAAGTAAGTAGATATTCAGTAGATAAGAAGTACTTCGAGCTTTCAAACAACTTCCAACTACTTCCCTGAAGTAGTTCTTTTATACTGAATATCTACTTACATTTGTATGAAGGTGTCGCGATAGGTAATGAGTTAAGAGTATTTATATATTCTGGAGTAGAAAAAATTTTTTGTTATCTTCGTTGTATTTCATTACATTTGTTATAGTTTTAAAGCACTCCACTGGGAAGTGGTAATGACTTTTTTTGCAGGGTACAAATAGAAAACTCTAATATACATTGAACATTTTTGACTTATGTATATTTGGAAATTTTTTAATGATAAATAGATATTTCCAAAATATAATTGAATGTATATTTGCAAAATATTGAAATATAATTGGAAATATATTTTTCTTAGTGAAAAAAAAAAATGTTTATTCTTAATAAAAATGATTTTTTTTTTGCATATTGTATCGCGTTGTTAACTTTTTCAAAAATTAATTTATTAAAAAAAAACTGTCCTCTTTTTTGGGTCATATGTCCTCCTTTTTTGAGGCTGACGTCCTCTTTTTCTCAAAATGCAAATGGCAACCCTAATAGAAACCAATTCATGTTACATACCAAATAAAAGGTCTTTGGAAAGCCTATGTAAAGCACATGTCTAAACATGCAGAACTTTTCTCCATATTGAGTAAAATACAAAAATTTTAGGACATTTTTGTTAATAAGTCTAAAAATAATAACTTTTTTTAGCACGTTGTTAGCACCAAGAGATCGGAGATAAATACCTTTAATCTGATACCACATATGAGGCATTCCACACCAAATGTCACGCTACAGAAAAACATGTGTCCTGTAAATTTCTGAATAGGTTGTTTGGATAGCCCTATATGGAACAATGAAAATTGCGTTTTTGGTTTTTCTAATTTTCAAAAACTGGGCTTAGGAGACGTGGTCAAATATTGGAAAAATTATCAAATTTGTGGCGAGTTGCCTTGATTAAATATATAAATTTTTGCAAAAAAAATTTTTATCGATAGCCCATACAAAACTATATACGGATATAAATTTTTGAGATTGTGGTGCATTCCGTTTGAATGTGATAAATATTTAATCAAGTCAACTCGCCACAAATTTTACAATTTTTCCAATATTTGACCACGCCTCCTAAGCCCAGTTTTTGAAAATTAGAAAAACCAAAAACGCAATTTTCTTAGTTCCATATAGGGCTATCCAAACAACCCATTCAGAAATTTACGGGACACATGCTTTTCTGTAGCGGGACAATTGGTGAGGAATGCCTCATATGTATGTATGTTGTTCGACAATTTTATTTACACAATTGTGTGTAAAATATTTGATTTAACGGATAATATTTATAATTTGCTGTGTTTAATTGGTTTAAAAGTATTTTACGCATTTTGTGCTTATATTAACACAAAATATATTAACACAAAATTACTAGAGTTATCAACCGATTAAGAAAAATTCGATTAATCGATCAAACAAAACCAAACTCTTGTTCGATTAATTTAAAAATGACGATTTTCGAATAACGAATAAATCGATTAATTTATGTCAATTAATCGAATAATTATTTTTTATACCCTTCATCTATGGCATCGAAATATCGGCCCATGACCCCACAAAGTACATATGGGGCATTTCATGTCAAATCGGACACTTTGGAAATTTTTTTTTTTAGATTTTCCCAATTTGTTCACAGTTTTTAGTACCCTTCGAAAACTTCTTCGTGGTAAAATTTCAGATTTTTTTGATGACCCGTTTAAAGATATCGAATTTTTAAAAATTGGTAGTTTGTTCCTTTACTCAAACTTCTTTTACTCATAACTTCTTCAATAATGGTCCAAATTTCAAATTTAAATTTTTTTTTTTTTATTTTTTTGTTTTTTTCCCATATCCCAAAAAATTTTTAAAAGCGCTCTAGTATGGGATTTTTAAGTTTTAAAATTTAAATCTCATTTTTGAAAATGTTTGTACTCTTCGGTTTTTTTTTAATTTTTTTGTGTAAAACTTCTATCGGTTCTACAAATTCTTTGCCCAGGAGGATTGTGGGATAACGATTATTACTAATTTTCAAAATTATTTTTAAAAATTTTATTGTAATTTTCCAATCTTAAAATCATTTCTACTGCTCCAATGGTGCGTCATAGAGGGGTTATTTATAAGACCGACCCCCATTAATTTTTACATCTTAACATTTCTTTGGAGCAAACTAATACCCTATCTCCAATTTCTAAGGGGCTCCCACACAAAACGACATTTTTTAAAATTTGCTCCAACCGCTCTAACTGCCCTAATAGTGCCCTTAGAGCAATGGTGCCCAAACACTTGTTAGAGATCAATGAAGACACACACACACAATATGAACGACAACGAAACTAACAAAAGAGAGTGTAAAAAACAAACAAATTTCTCTTTTTGGGCACCGCTGCCTTAGAGCAACAAAATGTATGACCGACCCACAATTTTGTGTATTTTTTTTTGTAAATTTGTTTTATTTAATCAGCTTCTACCGGTCCAATGGTGCATCCGAGAGGGGTCATTAGTGAGACCGACCCCCATTTATTTTTACCCTCCAACATTTTTGTAAAACCATTCACAGCCCTA
Organism: Pegoplata infirma; assembly: GCA_963921195.1. Classification (NCBI taxonomy): domain Eukaryota; kingdom Metazoa; phylum Arthropoda; class Insecta; order Diptera; family Anthomyiidae; genus Pegoplata; species Pegoplata infirma. The sequence goes on along the minus strand of OY992537.1, from coordinate 154,533,414 downwards.
TCTCTACTCCCTAAGTAGGTTTCCATTCAAAATTACATTTTTATAAAATTTGCTCCAACTCTTATTTGTATGGGAGCATAGATGGGAATTTTTAATTACCATTGAAATTTAATTACCATTGGTTGATATCAATGGTAATGAAAAAAATTTCATTACCATTTAATGGTAGTTAAATTTTTTTAATTGAAAAAATAATTACTAATGGTAATGAAATGCACCAATTGTTGAAAAACACCAATTATAATTGGTTTCAAAACCATTGGTTTTCACATTTTTGTTTTTTTGAAAAGTTAAAAATTTAAACATCAAAGTATGTTTTTACAAAAAAAATATGTAAATGTTAAAGACAAAAAACAAAACGCAAATAAAAATTTCAAATATTGTGTTATACAAATGCAATCAACGTGTGTTTAGTTTATAAAATGTGAAAACTAAAACACCATATAACAAAAAACAACGAATATTTCCAAATATTAACGATTTTGACAATATTGTGACGACTTTTTCTAATGGTAATTATTTTTTTTTAAATGATGCCATACCAATGGTAATTATTTTGTTTTTAATTTTCATTAGTAATTAAATTGATAAGTAATTTAATTGGTACAATTGATACAACCAATGGTAATGAAAAAAATTTAATTACCATTGACATCAATTAAATGGTAATTAAACCATCAATTAATTGGTCCCTTTAATTAATTAGTCCCATCTATGTATGGGAGCCTACTTAGGGAGATGAGATAGGGCATAGGTATGTTTTAAAAAAATGTTAAAGGGTAAAAATAAATGAGGGTCGGTTCACTAATGACCCCTCTCGAACGCACCATTGGACCGGTAGAAGCTGATTAAATAAAACATATTTACGAAAAATAAAAAAAAAATGCATGGGGACCGCCTTAACAGTTAAAGATAGAGGGTAGGTGTGTTCAGAGAAAATGTTTGGACTAAAAAAATATTGTGGCTCGGTCACACATTTTGCTGCTCTAAGGACACTATTAGGGCAGTTAGAGCGGTTGAAGCAAATTTTAAAAAATGTCGTTTTGTGTGGGAGCCCCCTTAGAAATTGGAGATAGGGTATTAGTTTGTTCCAAAGAAATGTTAAGATGTAAGAATTAATGGGGGTCGGTCTTATAAATGACCCCCCTATGACGCACCATTGGAGCAGTAGAAATGATTTTAAGATTAGAATATTACAATAAAATTTTTTAAAAAATAGTAATAATCGTTATCCCACGACCCTTCTAGGCAAAAAATTTGTAGAATCGATAGAAGTTTAACACAAAAAAATTTCAAAAAAATCGAACAGTACAAACATTTTCAAAAATGAGATTTAAATTTTAAAACTTAAAAATCGCATACTAGAGCGCTTTTAAGAATTTTTTGGGATTTTTTTTTTTTGTAAAGTACATAAAAAAAACAAAAATTTTGAAAAAAAAATTTGAAATTTGGACCATTATTGAAGAAGTTATGAGTAAAAGAAGTTTGGTTAAAGGAACAAACTACCAATTTTTAAAAATTCGATATCTTTTGAACTGGTTATCAAAAAAATCTGAAAATTTACCACGAAGGAGTTTTCAAAGGGTACTAAAAATTGTAAACAAATTGGGAAAATCTAAAAAAAAAATTTTTAAAGTGTCCGATTTGACATGGAATGCCCCATATATTATTGATCAGTGTTCGATTTTAAGACATTCTAGCTATGTCCGTCTTTGGAGAGCACGATACAGTCCAAAATAAAAGAGCTATACTCCTGAAGTTTGGCACGATTATGTCTTATGGTCATAGGCTGATTAAGTTCGGTGGCAAAATCGGACGAGCAGAAAAATGTATCCCCTTAGAGAACAAAATAATGATAAGTGTTTTTTAGGTGTAAATAACGCAAAAATGAATTTGTTAACATTTATGAAGAGGAAAAAAGTGTCCTTCAACGTCCCCAAACGACTCACACCAATTTAAAACTTAAAGTTATTAAAATTTTAAGTTTTTTTTGCATTTTTTACATAAAAAGTAAATTTAGTTATTCAATTTATAAGTTTTTTACTTATTTTTTGTTAATAATATATTAATTATTTTATTTTTAAGTTTTTTTATGAACTTTTTATTTTTTTTTTTTTGTTAATAAATATATTTTTTAATAACCACTTTTTTATTCGTTATTCTCATCGATTAATCGAATAATTTTTTAGATTTAATCGTTTGATCGAACGAACAAAAACAATTATTTGAATTATTCGAAAAAAGTTGAAAAGCGAATAATTGACAACTCTAGTTGTTACACAAAAATTTACCCAATTTATAATACCCGAGTAAAAATAATCATATATAACAATATATAACTTGATACAAACATAATAAATCATATATAATTATACATCCGTGAGATATTTTCTAAATTTTTTAAATGCAGTCATATGTAGTAATATATAATTTAATCCCGATTCGGATTAAGAGGTATACGGTTGATATAAATATATGTAATAATATGAGGGTCAATACAAAATTTGTTTTTCTGTATAATTTAATATAAAATTAGATATATTTTATTCTGTTCCATATATAACTATGTAAATGTTTCAAATTAACCAAAAATTTTCTAAGATTTTTAGGCAAAGTATAAGAAACTTTTAAATGTTCCTAAACATTTCCTTGTTAGGGTTATGTACATATATCACCTATCTGGTTCGAAGCGTACCCAAACAATTTTTTTGTTTTAGAAAATAATATGTTTGGTGAATGTATCGTTGACCTGTGGTGTAACTCACCCAAACCAAAACACACCAAGATTTTATATGTTTTTATGCAATTAGATCTAATTGGATCCACTGAAATATGGCAATGTCTGGTCAAAACTCGGATGAAATCGAATCATATTTTATACAAGTTGTTTTTTTTTAATGCAAAAACATCCACCATTATTCGGATTAAATTGCGTATTGTGTTATATATCATTATATATTGCATCATATAAAAATTTTTACTCGGGTAGTAAGTTTACATGCGTTTTTTAGAGTGTAATCGCGATTTATCGCACCAATTAATCGTAATCGTTATCGGCAAAAAAATCATGCGATTACGATTAATCATTTTCAAATTTATTGTTTTAATAGCGAATTTAATACATAATATTGAAAATTTCCTCCAAAAAATTTGTAATTCTGAAAAATGTTTAAAAATATAAATAATTTGCGATATATTTTATTGATTTTGGAATGCTGAATACGAATATCAAATTTTCTGAAATCGATCGCACGGTTTTCGAGATATCGCTATTTAAGACTTGTCAAAAAATATCCAAAAGTGACATTCAAGAAATTTATTTTTTTCTTTTCATTGATCCTTTTATAAAACTAACAAGTAAAAAAGTTAAATTCGGCCTTGCCGAATGTAGTGATACCCTCCTCAATTTCAAAAAGATTATTGCAAAAAACTTTATTTAAAAGGAAATTACTTTTGAAAAAAAAAAAAATTCCGAGAAAAAAAATTTTGGTAAAAAAAAAAATCCGCGATTTTTTTCTTTTTCTGTCAAAAAATATGTTCGTACATGTTTAAATACCATTTGGTGTTCAACTATGTTCACATATGTCAACCAGAAGCTGAATTCAAGCATTTTGTATTTTTAGGTTATGTTGAATGTACTGAAATTTTTGAGGTGTGCTTATATTTTCGTTCATAACTTTTGAACCGCTGAACCGATAACGCTCAAATGCAATACCAAACTTCTCGGGAGAACTTCCAATAAATATGTTAAGTTTCAGTCATCTCTGCGATATTTTGTCCGTGAGAGCATTTTCCACAGACAGACAGACAGACGGACATCGCTAGAATGTCTTAAAATCGATCGGGCATCATAAATATGGGCACTTCCACCGAAAGGTCTACCAAGACCAAAAAACCAAAAGTTCTTGAAACGAATTTTTTTTACATTTTTACATTTTACATTTATTCATAACTCATTTCGAGATATTCGAATGTAAAGTCAAGCAAGCCAATTTTTTCTCATTGGGACATTTCAATTGCACCTTTTGTTTTGTTAAAAGTTCTTAAAGAGAAGCATTAAATATTGATTTTTGCTTTTAAAAAATCTTTCTGGAGATACAAAGAGCTAAAAAAAATGCATAACAAACTATGCAATTTAAAAAATAACGGTTAGTTTTTGCTATGCTTTATCACATATTTCGATGTCCCGTGCGACATTGAAAAACAACATTTGTAATTAGTGCGTCAAGTGGACATGACGAAAGTTCATCAAATATTGAGAACAAACACAGATTTTTATTACAATTAAAATAAAAAAAAAAAAATTAAAAAATAATAAAATCTGTGATCTTGGTCCTTATATAAAGTTGGTCACGTGCGACATGGTAAGTGTGGATTTTAAAATTTTGAAAAAATATTTTTTTCTTAAATAAATGATTTACTTATTTTAATACATTCTTTTAAATTATTTAAATATAGATGAGTATAAACGGCGAAAAAAATAAAGAGAGATGCAAACGGCGAAGAGAAAAGTTGAAGGACGATTAAATGAAATTACAAGACAATAAATTAAACAAATTGAAAAGTTAAATTCGACTAGGCGAATCTATGAATACCCTCCACAATGCCATTTTTAAGTAAAAGTAAATAACATTTTGGATTAGAAATATTTAATGTTATGTAAAAAAAAATTTTTTAAGTAATTTTTGAAAAAAAAAAATAATAATTTACTAAATTTTTTTTTGAGTGTAAATTTTTTTTTTGAGTGTAAAACTTTTTCGAGTGTATTTTTTTGTGACAAAATTTTTGAGTGACAAAAATACGTTGTAAAATAGTTTTGTGACTTACCAATGTTTTTAAAACATGTTTAACGGGTTTTCAACACGTGAATTTAAGGTGAAACTAATCTGAAATTCTCGGTTTTGCTAATAACTTTTGAACCACTGAACCGATTTGGCTGAAATTCAATACGAACCGGACCAGGGGAACGAAAAATATATATGCCAAGTTTTCTAAGCTTATTTATTTATAATTTGTTAAAAAAGAACAACAAAAAAAACATAAATATGATGATGGAAAAAACGGTCCTGTGCGACATGTCCCGTGCGACAGTGATTAAAGTTAAATTAAAAAAAAAGTAGAAATAATTTTGGGGTAAAATTTTACAACTTTTAAGAGACATTATAAGCCAACATTTCAAAATTAGTCGCATTGTGATATTGCCTCAGGTTTCGCTGAAATCAGAGTTTTGATTGATAGTCGCGAAAACGACTTCTGTTTTTTGTCCCGTGCGAATGGTTGTATTTTTTGCGATTATCTCGAAAGCTTGAAACAATTTTCAAAATCAACCTGAGCAACAATTATAGAGCTAGTTAAGAGCTATAAGTTTCCCCTTTTGTCAAGAAAAAAAATCTTTTTATTTTGACTTTTTTTTCAACTTTAATGTGTGCAACGGTCACGTTCGACATGATGGAATTGCCCATATATATACTTTATGGGGTCCCAGACCGATATTTCGATGAGTTACAAACGGAATGACAAACTTATATATACCCTCCATCACTAAGTGGAGGGTATAAAAAAATATATACAAAAAAAAAACTGTTATTTAAACTTGATTTGAGCCAAATCGATTATTTAAAACCGTGCAGCTTTTCGATCAATTTTTTTAATCTTTTGAAAGTTTTCCAAAAATCTAAGGTTTTGATCGAAAGGCGCCACAGGTTCAAATGATCGGATTCGAGTTACATTAAAATGAAAGTCGTCTCAAGCTTAAGGGAAAAAAATTTTGATATTAAAAAAAAAATTTGGACTTTGGAAAACTGACATTTTTTGCAAATTGCGAATTATATTTCGAAACCCGCTTGACCAAATTTTTTTTTTTTTTACATTCATATTTTTTTCTTATAAGCATTGCAAGACGTATTTCTTAATTTTCAAAAATCTAAAACTTTGATCGCCGCTATTGGTTAACTTAATTCGATTGACCTCAAATTTGTACCACATACATAAATATATTGTGCTCGATTTGGGAGCAATCTTTCACCATTCCACTAATTTTTAAAAATTTGATATCCTTTTGAATTTAAAGATTTTTAAATTTTTATCGTGTAATTATTGAAATATTAAAATTCGAAAGAATAACAAATTTTTAAAAATTAGGTGTATGGTGAAAAAGTACTCCCAAGTCGAGCACTTTATATCAGTGTTGTCAGAAAAACCACCAAATCGACTTTGACTTACCATAACTTTTAAAACAAACTTTGGATAGTTTAGATTATGGTCAATTTAGCTTCTTTATCATATTTTCTATTATAGTGCGTTTACATTGGATTTCTAATCTAGTAAATTGCGATTTTAATCTACTTTGCAATCTGTACCGTTTACATTGGCATTTTTTACAATTGAGAAGATTAGGATTGGCATTTATAACAACAAGTTGGTAATAAATGTGTGTGACTGCGTCAAAAGACAGCGACGGTAATTATTCGTCGTATGATTAACAAGGACAGTGACGGCGTTTACAAATAACAATGACGGCGGCATACACATACTTGGCGGCGTCATCAAAACGGCAGGCTTTGTGTCGGTTTTTTTCAGTGTTGGAAAATGCAAATAATAGAAATACAGAGTTGTATCTAATAGTGCGTTTACATTGGATTTCTAATCTAGTAAAGTGCGATTTTAATCTACTTTGTAATCTGTACCGTTTACATTGGCATTTTTTACATTTGAGAAGATTAGGATTGGCATTTAAAATAACAAGTTGGTAATAAATGTGTGTGACTGCGTCAAAAGACAGCGACGGTAATTAGTCGCCGTATGATTAACAAGGACAGTGACGGCGTTTACAATTAACAATTTCGGCGGCATAAACATACTTTGCGGCGTCATCAAAATGGCAGGCTTTGTGTCGGTGTTTTTCAGTGTTGGAAAATGAAAATAACAGAAATACAGAGTTGTATCTAACTTTACCAGATTGCGTTTGCCGATTAGAGTCTAAACTACTAGATTGAAAAATATAAATTTGTATGGGCAATCTAATAGATTGAAACTAGATTGAAGCCACAATCTACTTTAAGCTAGATTAGAAAACCACTGTAAACGCACTATAACTTTACCAGATTGCGTTTGCCGATTAGAGGCTAAACTACTAGATTAAAAAAAATAAATTTGTATGGGCAATCTAATAGATTGAAACTGGATTGGAGCCACAATCTACTTTAAGCTAGCTTAGAGGACCAGTGTAAACGCACTATTAGCCTTATCCATTAAACAAGGTAAAACGTAAAATAAATTTACTTTATTAAACGTTTAATGTATTGACATTCGCTACAGAATCATTAATTCGACAAAATAATACAATCTGAGGTAATACTCTTATAAAGAAAATGTAGGAGAACCCAAAAATTTAAATTTTGGAAAAATTCGATCATTATGTAAAAAGTTATGATTAGTCAAAGTTGATTTTGGGGTTTTTCTGGGGGGAAAACCCCTAAAAACCTGACAACACTGCTTCATATGTTAAAAATATAAATGTTTGTATTTTAATACGTTTGGAAATTTAAAATTTAAACGATTTTTTTAATAAATCTATTGCATTTCAAATTATTTAAAAATTCGATTAATCGATAATCGCGATTAACGGCGATTTTTTTAATCGTAATCGCGATTATGAGATACCTCGATTATTTGCAAACTCTAGGTTG